>CM042184.1:11440706-11455107 GCA_023539305.1 Ilex asprella
GACCGGGATTTCTCTCCTTTACTATCCCCAAATATATGCCCTCGAGGTAAAGCGTCGGGGTTTCTTCGACATTTATTAGGAATAGTGAAGTGAAAATGAGCTTGAGTTACCATTTCCACCAAATTTATTATGTGGCAGTTGACACGGTCATTATACTCCAAATTTATCCTTAACATATTCCATTTCCTCTTCCTTTGCCATTATACTTCAACTTGTTTCGTTTTGTTGCTAGCCCGCTTCCAAATAGTTCACACGAATACATAATTCTTCGCAAAAAAGACTTAAAGAAATAGTTGCATATTTGTGCTCCCTTCATCTTCTCCTTTCTTTATTTACTAAACTCACACCAGCACAGATCTTGAGTTTTGGTTTGAGAGTTGGGTTGTATAATCTCTAGACATGGTTTTGAAGAACTGGTGACCACTCAAGTGTTGGATGCACATTCACCCCTATATTGTATACAATCAAGATTAAATATCAAAAAAGAAAAGAATTTTTTTTTTCTTGCCTTCTTGCAATGAGTTACAACCTGACTTCTTATGGCATCATAAAATCATCCTATATATGAACTTACACCTTATCAGCTTTCTCATCTCATTTTTGTACTTCCCATTCCCAAATCAAAGGGCTTGAACTTCGATTTTCCCTGTACTCAACTCCCATTGCAAAATATGTAGCCTAATGTTGCACTGATTTTTATATTTAAACAGGATTCAAATATAGAAAAATCTGTGTGTAAAACAAACAATCACATATTATGGAAATCAATATATGGATTCAAGAATAGATAATGAGCATACTTTTGGAAAATGAATAGTACATGAGTTAGAATGGACAACAAGTGGATGGAACCTATTTATGAAAAGAAATGACTTACTCAAACGAACTTCTTTTTTTTATCTCTACTCAAATAAATATGGATAATCTAGGGAAAAAATAAATAAAAACATGTGTCACACAAGCAAAGAGAAAACTCAAGGAAGATATGGAGAAGACCGGGATAAAAACCCAAAATGGCCATGACTATTGGGAATAAAAACCAGGGAAGCAAAACCATAGTAATAAACATGTTTATTTAGTGTTTTACTTTTGTTCTTTCATTTGATAACTCATGTATAAATTCAATCTAATATTTATTCATATTCATTGAATTTGAAGAGTTTAACCTTTGGTATCAATTGTTTGTTTGGATGAAGCTTTTGTATCAATTCAGCCCATCTGTATTCTTGAGTTTGGTTCAACATAGAAAACATCACTTGCATATTGAACATTCAGTTCCCGAATTTGTGACATCATGTGAGTTTTTCCATTGTCTTTAAGGGACTGTCAAAGGAATATGAAATTTATGAAATATTAACTCATGTATTCAATGCAAATATTTTAAAGTAACTATTTAATTAAAGATGAAATGGATATTAGAAAATCAATCAGTTGGAATATGTGGCTAGAATCCCTCGATATTAATTAAGCCACGGTTAGTAGTCAAATCCGGAATATATAAAACTCTAATTCATTGGTTAAATATTGCATTATTCATAAAATATATTATAAATGCATTTTTTGTGAAATTATTATTTATTAAATATTATTTTATAATGGTGCATGTATACATATATTATATTGATATAATTGGACTTTTGGGTTTGATCTTTTCTAGTCAGCAGGGGTGACTTGGCTAGAAAGACCCATAACGTAATGAGAGACTAGTCAATCCTATTTGGAGTATAATTAGCCTTCATTGGCTACAGAGGATAGAAGAAATATTGGTGGAGTTGAGAAAATATTGGGGGAAGTTGAAGATATTATGGTGAGTGGTAGCGGCTAGTTGAACGACTGATTGATATATTTTCCCTTATAAATAAGGTTCTCTGCATACAGAGAGAACACACAAAAAAACACCTAATTTGAGAGAAGACCTAGTGAGGGAAAATCTCAACTCTACTGCTTTTATATCCAAAAGAGTTTTTAACTCTCAAAGGCTAGCTCCCCATTCATCAAATTTATCAAGTTCTGTTCTACAAATTTCCTACACAATAAGGGTAACTTTGGAAAATATGTTTTTCCAATTAGCGTAATTTTATAAGTAGTATAGATATAGATATAGAATTATAGTTATAGATATGCATGCTTTCTTGATTTGTGAGAACTGAGAAGGGAAAGGTGTGACCCATACCTTGACTTATTGTCACGGCGCGGATGATGGGTGTGAATCCTCTAAATTTCATACTCCGTCAATTAAGGTTAAGTTTTACACATCTTGATGTTTGAGTGAGAGAGATAAAATAGGTACTTTAACTCTTTGCTTGTTGGTCTAGTTGCCACTGTCCCTGTTGAACTTTAACCTCGGTGGTTCAAACTTTTTCATTCACCTCCATGTAATGATAAAAGAATAAAAATAAATTAGACTTAAAGATATAAAAAAAATATAATTTTGCATTAGAAGAATTGGATTGCAATAGATTGAAATGAATACATTTTTTCAAGTTTGCAATTATCATAATTTGGTTCTCTCAATTGTCATTTTTGTAATTGGCAGTCCTATTGGTAGTTTCTGATATTCACAGTTATTTCTTATTCCCTATTACTCTTTTTTATGATTCAATGATTGCTGTAAATCTGTGTTACACTAATATTTCAATTTTCATTTCATCTTTTCATAAGTAAGAAATTATTATTGGCAGAACTTATATTTATATGATATGAATTTCTGGTTCATTATGCGTTTTGAGGTATTTTTAATATTTACAAAATATATTGACATGAAACTGATATTATTTACCAATAATTGTTTGTATCATGGGCAATCTTGAGTGAAAATGTGCCAAAAATGCCACCTTAGAGAGGTCTTTATGGAGTAAGTGAGGTCTTCAATGGTTAGCAATTCACACAACGCGTGTACCTTTTCTTTCTAGTTATAAAATGAAACTTTGTAAACTTCTATTGGTCATTAGCTTATTTGATCCATAGGGATGTTCGATGTTCCTTCGTATCATTAGATTTGCGAAGGCAGATACATAATTTGTCTCCGAGTCATTTTTACAGTCCGCAAATTTAATAGAAGAGAAGAGAATGCATGAGGTCATAGACTCATTAATGGAGCTTGAAACCTTAAATCCTGTATGTATTTTTGGTGTCTTCACCCCAAGCCTCTATTTTTCCTTCTAAACTTTCAATATTAAAGTGAAACCCTGAGCCATTACTAAACAATCACATTTCCTTTTAAATGAACCACTAGAATCTTGGACTGTATTTATTCTAGTTTCCTTAGTTTGTTATTTGTTCACCTAATTTGTGTCACTTGCCGATGGTTAGAGGTGTAGTTTGTGAGTTCAATTCAATGGTGAAGTACTTCCACTCGGAAGTTCAAATGAGGAAAATAGCTTGGTTTGGTTGTCCCATTGGCATTCTTCCTTATTCAATGTCTTGACATTTGTCCTGTTTATATTTTATGCAGGAACAGGAACAGAAAAGCCCGACTACCTTGCGACAGTGGACGTAGATCCAAGCTCACAAACTTATTCGAAAGTCATCCACAGGCTGCCTATGCCCCATATAGGTGATGAATTACATCATTCGGGGTGGAATGCCTGCAGCTCTTGCTATGGAGATACATCAGCTGCCCGCCGTTATCTTGTCCTGCCTTCGCTAATGTAAGAGATCAAATCCGTGTCCTTTAGAACCCGACCCTTTGAGGCTTGCTATTGATCTAGGTGTAATACAACTAGTAAAAATAAACTTTTAATGTCCAACTATGTTTTGAAATTCTGATCTGTTTGTTGGTACTCGTCTAACACTGGTGTGTTGTGTCCATTCTCACCTCCTTAACAAATTTCGGTACAATAATTTCTTCAGAGTGACTGGTCAAGAGAGGCAACACCAGTTTCTACCAAATCATTATGGATGATTTACAAGGCTTTAAGCGGCCAATTACAATTTCATTGCTAAAGAATTGCACCGACCAGTGAATTAACAACATTGATGCGACTTAGAAAAGTAGAGCACAAAGGCAATGAACAACGTCATGCAATGTCTATAAACTTTTCAAACCTTTATTTCCCTTTGGATTTGTTCTAGAATTCTATCATTGTTGTGAAGAATTTTTTTTTTATAATTAATGATAACTCGATATCAGAAGCTTTTATCAATTGTGGTTGCTGTTATTTGTTCTTTGATATGTTGATTCTACATGATCAATTTTTCCCATTAAATGCAATATAAACAATGTGGAATAGATTACTGTCATGATGTCAACCATCATGCTATACGCTTGCATTGGATTTGTCACTGGAAACAAGCATCTAATCTGGGCGGTTCATCTTCTTGACTGACAATAATGCATGCTAAGCACCAAAACCTCTGTTAATTCTTTCAGATCTGGGCGGATATATGCAATTGATACACAAAAGAATCCAAGGGCTCCCAGTTTGCATAAGGTTGTTGAGCCTGAAGATATCATAAGCAAGACTGGATTAGCATATCCACACACAGCTCACTGCCTTGCGTCCGGTGATATTATGGTGTCATGCCTTGGAGATAGAGATGGAAATGCTGAGGGGAACGGATTCCTTTTGCTTGACTCAGATTTTAATGTGAAAGGAAGGTACTTATGTTTGTGACTGTCTCAGTTGTCATATGCCTTCACCTTGTTGGAGTTACTTTGCTTCTAATTTGTGGCTACTAAATTAATATGTCTAAAAATAATCCTTCTTTGCTCTTCTGGTTTGAACCAGTGCTCTATTTTCTATCTCCCCTGCATAGCTACATCAAAAAGGTTGGTAGATGTCTTATCGTTTTTTATGCTTGTTGACCTATATAAGCAAAGTTGCAAGTTTATGTTATGTTATGTCAACATAGAAGAACTATCACTGTATTCTTGATTAACAAAGAATTGCAATGTGAAGGAGGTCTCTATTGGGAACAAACAAATATTGACTGTGTTGGGTTTCCAGTCAGATGAGATTTGAGCTCACTGTGCTGTTTCATACACTACAATGTGTCACACCATATATCAATTAGTGCTGCAACTTTTTGACTACCTTCACAAGTATAAAATTTGCCTAGAAATATCCAGCAAATGTTGTCATGAAACGTCGTTGTATGCACTATAAACTTTGCAACCAATATTTTCTATCCAAGTTTGAGCTTCTTTTGTACTTTTAGGTGGGAGAAACCAGGGCACAGTCCCCTTTTTGGCTATGACTACTGGTACCAACCCCGGCTCAAGACCATGATCAGCTCAACTTGGGGAGCCCCTGCTGCCTTTACCCAAGGTTTCAACCTTCAGCATGTTTCAGATGGACTTTATGGCCGACACTTGCATGTCTACAGCTGGCCAGATGGTGAATTAAAACAGACATTGGATCTTGGAAATACAGGACTTCTACCCTTAGAGGCGAGTATAAAAGACATCATTTATAGCCTCCTTCCTTGTGGTTAGAAAAGGGTAGACAGGTTTTTCTTAAATTTTATTTTGTAGAGCCATCCTATAAGGTTGCTTCACTGTATTTGTTAATTGTCATGATTTTGCAGATAAGGTTCCTCCATGATCCAACCAAAGATACCGGTTTTGTTGGGTGTGCGTTAACAAGTAACATGGTGCGTTTTTTCCAGACCCCAGAAGGCTCATGGAGCCATGAGGTAAGCATAGTTAATCAATTCCCTGGTCTCAAGTGTCTATTAAAAGGTATTGTGACTTAATATCTTGTAATTCCTTTGTTGACTTTGCAGTTATCAATCTCAGTGAAGCCATTGAAGGTGCAAAACTGGATTCTTCCCGAAATGCCCGGCCTTATCACTGATTTTCTGATATCTCTTGATGACCGTTATCTGTACTTTTCGAATTGGCTTCATGGAGATGTCAGGCAGTATAATATTGAGGACCCCAAGAATCCTATCCTGACCGGCCAGTTATGGGTTGGAGGACTTGTTCGAAAAGGAAGCACTGTGGTTGCTGAGGCTGAAGATGGTACAACATACCAAGTGGAAGTCCCAGAGATCCAGGTATGTTCCACCTCCAAATTGCGACAAGAAATTTGAGGCTCATAACTTACACTTTTGAACTTTCAATTTTGTAACTGGACAAATAAAAAGGTTGATTGTATTTATGCCATCAACTTTGATGGGGAAGGGGGAGGGTGAGGGAGTAGGGGTGTGACTCAGGCAAGTTGGGTTGGTTGAGGTGTCAACTTTGGCACAATCCAAGAAACGAAAACTGTCAACCCGAGCTCAGCCCAATCCAATGCAAGGGCTCGTGTTAAAATAGAATTTTCTGTGCACATTAGTTGGGAAAATGTACTGTGGTAGCATGTGCAAGTGCCATGGTATTCATACACCAGTCACTGTCTCAAAATGACAAATACCTTTAGCCAAATTATGCTATTAGTTTGGCTCAAGTGGGAAAATTTTGATATGCTCTGCTCTCCCAAAGATTGATGAACTTGTTGTCTTCTGTTTAGGGAAATCATTTGAGAGGAGGACCTCAGATGATACAGTTGAGTTTAGATGGGAAGAGGCTTTATGTTACGAACTCACTCTACAGCAAGTGGGACAACCAATTTTATCCTGAAATGGTGCAGAAAGGAGGCCACATCTTGCAGATTGACGTAGACACTGAGAAAGGTGGTCTTGCATTGAACTCAAATTTTTTCGTGGATTTTGGATCTGAACCTGATGGTCCATCCTTGGCTCATGAGATGAGATATCCTGGTGGTGACTGCACTTCAGACATTTGGATTTAAATCTCAAGTTCTTTCAGAAATAGAAGGTGTCAGATGAGGTTAGTCTTTTGTGGGTGAAATAATTGTACTTTTAAACATAAAGCTGCAAATTTGATTCTGAGATTCAACTGTTTTAGCTTTTATTGAGTTTAATTTGGTTATAGCAAAAAATGAACAACCCAAATTGCATAATGAGACGTAACTGCGATTGTGCTTTGTCTGTCATGCTTCTTGCTCAATGATACATCAAATAGAAGCAAACTAGGTCTTACAGCGCGATCACTGTATCTTTTATTTTTCTCTCTTCTACAGAAAGAGGGGATGATACATGGGACCGTTTAGTTAACGAGATGAAGGCTAAACCCGTATTTTGTAACTTCTTATCGATTTCATGTCGATTTAGTAGATCGCATTAAGAATTGCTTACCCTACTTGATGAAGTGATGCAGCCAATACAGGTTTATTTCATGAACTTGCTGCAGCAACAGCAAGTTTTTATTCATTTTACTGGTTTTATAAATGCTTTTCCAGATGGAAGTACGTCCAATATAGTATTAGGAATGAGGATTGAAAAAAATAACTACCTGAGGCCAGTCCAACCTACCTTATATCCTGTTTAAGAGTGGTTTGACAAGCTAAATTCTTTGGATAATCCAAGCTACTTTTAGTGGTTATCCTAATGATGATCGCCCTACGATTAGATTTTAAGGTTGCAGATTCTTTTAATAAAAATAATAAATAAAATTCTGGCGGGGTTAACGGGCAGATGACCATGACATTCGCTGGTTCAACCAGGATTCCAATATGGTATCAAACGATGATACTATTTGGACTCAATTTATCGATTTAGTCCACCATCATTATTGGTAGATTGGTAATGGGTCCAACCCCAAATATTAGGATTTACTGCAAATCTAGCAGCAACTCTAGATTAGATTAGCAAATGATGTCCGAGTAACATTACTCAAAATCAAAAGCTTTGGGTGATATCGGGTTTTGGCATTTCAGGGGCTTCAGGATAGCTCGATTAAGCAGGCAATGTTACAGGCATGAATGATAAGAGCTATTCAGTGTCCCTAGGGGTGTTCAAATTTCTGACTGACCGCAAGTTCCTACCCTACCCGATCCTATCCTACCCTAAAAATCGGCTAGCCGCAAAAATCGAGTAGGAATGCGGAAGAGTTTTTGTTCTTCCGATTAAATCGGGTAGGAATGCAGAAGAACCATCTATTTCCGCATTCCTACCTTAACCTACCCACATTAATTTTTTATTTCATATTGTTTAAACTTAAATTAATTGTTATTATATTTGTAGAACAATTACGGTGGATTAATGTTCATACTTTTTTGTATTTTATTATAATTGTTATTGTAGTTGTTTTTGATTTTAATGTTATTGATTTATTGTGCTGTTAAATTGGTGGATGTTATTTAATTAAATTATTAAAATGATCCAAAAATTAATAGTTACAAAAGTGTTTATCCGACTTCCTACCCGATTAATCGGGTAGGAAGGCGGGTAGGAATATTAAAGCTGTCGGGTAGGGTAGGCCAAAAAAAAATTCTTCCACAAAATATCGGATAGGAATGCAGAAGAACATATTTCCTACCCGTAGGATAGGATGAACACCCCTAAGTGTCCCTGCTGGACATTGAGCTTCATGAAAAGCTAAGTTCTTGAGTCCCACTTGAGCTTGGGCAAGCTTGCTTGAAGGCAGAGGAAACACAGAGAAAGGGCTCACATAGTACCACCGCAGGTTCATTGTGGAAAATGTAGGTGTTACATGAGCTGATAAGTGGATGTCTTCTCTGATAAAGAAATCAAAGCCTTCTCTCATAGATTGCAGCCTTAGCATTTGAAAGCAAGTATCCCCAAACCATCCAAAAGTTGGAATGCTACTTTGGTCAAGAATTTATGCTCATTCAGAAGCCGAAGAGGGTATTAGCCTTTTTTTTAAAATGAAAGCAAGGTTGTCTACCACATACTTCAAAGTATCGACAGATATTGACACCTGGCATAATATCGCGTCCAATGTGTCTCAATGTCCTCCAAGATGACTGATGCAACGACAGGCTGGCCAATAGGAGAAGTCTTGTTGCACCAATGGACCAATGGGAAAAGGTCTACCTTCCGGACTCCACTATGGATGAGAGTCCTGGCACTGACGACTTTAATTTACAAGGTGAGGCCTTCTATTGATCCTCAGGAACTCAAAACGTACAAGATAAGCTAATTTGGTGTGAAAGGGTTCACTTCGTGAAATCAAGAAATGATGCGGGCAAGGCGGAAACACAGAAAGAGAGAATTTAAAGAACCCATAATGGAGGGTTTGACAAATGCTTAGGCTAAAGGAATTTATGTAGCAGGAAATGCAAGGACAACCTATGCTCCAGAAGTAGAAATGGGCAACAGAACAAGAAACAATAAATATTATAGAATAAACATTTCCCTCAAATCCAAGCTACTTGTGGCCCGACTCACCTGGAAGAACCCATGTCCAGCAGGTGAACAATCCCAGGTTTATACTCAAATGGCTTCAAACTATGCACACTTCTCTCACTCTCCTTCTCTGACAGAGATCCAGATTTGTAATTTTAGTATTTGATTTAATGGTCGGTCATATGGATTTTAGAGGGTTTTTTTTTATTGAAAAAAGGATTATTTTTTGAAATTTTTTCTTGAGTAATAAAACTCGATTTTGGCTTGAGTTCAACTTGACTGCTCACAAGACTCTGTAGAGCTAAGCTTGAGCAACTAAAACTTGGTAGTTAAGCTCTACTCGAGTTCAACCAATCGCAACACAATTGATTTTGAGCATTTTTGACAAGTTTAATTTGATTTACAGCTTTATTATCCTTCCCGTTGAAATTGTCTTCTTAGGTGTAAACGATAGATTTTTTGTGCAATTGGATATCGTAATGCAAACGATTTTGGAAAAATTGAGTGATTAAACCTTAGACTTCAAGTTTGGTAAATATAGCGTCTATCATTTGATGGAAGAATATGTGAATAAGAAGATAATCACCCGCAAAGTTTTGAGATTCTTTCCAGGTTAACTAGTCTAGAATGTCCACAACAGCCTCCATGGACATCACAACTTCTCGCTGACAGTTGAAGATACCATTTATCCAGAAGTCTTGGTGGCTGAAAACAATATACATAGGTTGCTCAGGAAATGAGGTGAAACGTATTAAAACAGAATGCCACATGTAAAGTGGTACAGAACAGTTAAAAGAAGGCAAAACTTACTGTAGACTCTCTGTAAGCAAGCAGATGATGTGCAAAAACATCTTTCAAATTACTGTTGGATTTTTATGCTTGAACTGATCTCCAATGCTAGTCAGATATGCCAAGAAGGAATTAAAAATACACAACCAACATTCCACAATTACCAAAAATCGCAGCATGAACACTTCCCATCATTAAAGTGGTGAAATCTGTTGGCATCCCGCACAACAATTTCCCTTTCAACAATGCTGGAAATGAGTTTTAGAACTGTGGCAATCTCCACAAACACGGAGATTTTTCACAATGCGTATGACTGTCCCAGGAACAGCCTTAAGCAACCCATAAGCCACAGCTAGCCTCTCACTATGCCAAAAGAGCTGCCTTTCCCTCTCTTGCAGCTCCATGTCATGTAAAACCGAACTAGTATCAGGAACATAACCTCTTCGCCTCATCTCTGCATCGAACTCATTCAGCAAACCAAAAATTTCATCCTTCATATGATGTGTTGTCTCCCCTGCATAAAACAGTTCGCTCTCCTTTCCCAAACAAATGCAACTATAACCAGGTTCCTTCTTGACTTCCATAACTACCATCAACTTCCGCACTTTAGATACATTTTCCCACATTGCAGCCCCTGCGTAAGTATTAGATAACAACACATATGTTGAAGGATCCTCTGGTTCCAAGGTCATTAGATGATCAGCTACACTAATTCCCATTTTGGTTTTCCCATGCCGCTTACAAGCACTTAATAAAGCAGCCCAAGCAGCTTCATCAGGTTTGAATGGCATTGTGTTGAGGAGATTCTCAGCCTCTTCAAGGTGTCCAGATCTACTAAAAAGGTCCAACAAGCATGTATAATGCTGAAGAGAAGGATAAAATCCATAATCATTGATCATGGATTTGAAAAGATATTGACCTTTGCTGACTAACCCAACATGACTACAAGCATAAATTAGTCCAACAAATGTCACTTCATTAGGCTTTTGACCAGCCAAAATCATCTCATCATATAGTGACAAGGCTTCCTTGGCTTGCCCATGCTGGGCCATCCCAACTATAATTGAAGTCCAAGAAACCACATCCTTTCTCTGCATACAACGAAAAATGCTCCTTGCAGCTAATAAATCACTACATTTTGCATACATATCGACCATTGCATTACAAACAAACAAACTAGATTCATAACCAAGAATTAAAACCAAGCAATGAATCTGTTTCCCAAGCTCCAATGCCGCTAAATTAGCAGAAGCTCCAATAATGCTTGAAAGAATAAACGGATCTACGATATCAACTCCTTCTCTTTTCAATTCAATAAAGAGACTAAATGCATCAATCCCACGTCCACTTTGTACCAACCCAGAAACCAAAGCAGTCCAAGAAAACAAATTCTTCTCGGGCATACCCATTAAAAGCTCAATTGCTTCATTTTTTCTCCCACAACGGGCATACCCAGATATAATAGCCGTCCAAGAAACCGAATTTTTCAAGGAGATTGAGTCAAAAACCAATCTCGCAGTATCAACTGATCCACATTTTGTATACATATCAACAAGGGATGATTTAACTATATCATCATCCGAAAATGGTGACAATACAAACAGGGCATGCACTTGCTTGCCTATTCTCAAAGCACCCAAGCTAGAACAAGCCTTCACAAGGCTTGCAATGACAAAATGGTCTGGCTGCAACCCATCAAGAGCCAACATGTCGGGGAACATGGACAGGCTTCTGTGGGGAAAGTTGGCTTGGTTGTGGGCGGTGAGAATCGAAGCCCATGAAACTGGGTCTCTGTGGGGCATTTCATCGAACATTTTGAGCGCATCTTGGGTGAGTCCACATTTGCCATACATATCTAGGACATTGTTCGGAAGGGGCTTGCATTGGTCTAGACCGGTTTTGATGAAATGGGCATGGAGTTTCTTGCCTTGTGATGGAAGTTGGCGTCTTGCACATAGTTGGAGTTGGTGAAGAAGGTTTGAGCTATGCATTCATCACCCTTACAGACTTCAATTCAAAAAAAAAAAAAGAAAAGATAAAAATAATCTTAAATAATTGACAAAATGCCCCTCAAGTCTTCTTTGGAGGAAAAAATATTCATTACAACGGTGATATAACAATAACATTATCACCTGATAATATATAAATAAATAAATAATACCCATAAGTCTTTTTTCACAATATTTTATTAAGTCTTATCATATTTATCTTTGTACAAAAAATACTTACTTTTAATTATTTATTCTCAAGAGGTCTTAAATTATATTAATGGTATGTTTTGTTCCAAATTTATCCTTCCCATCAACACACAAAGTACGTTTTTATTTATTGAATATAATTTTTGCATCTTAAATTAAAATGTAATTAAATCTCATCTTTAATTATCAAAGTATATACCATATTAATATGTAAGAGTTCAGATGTTAGTGAAGTCTACATAGTATAATAGTCATAGTATACATTAATATTTTTTTTTATTTATCTCTTAAAATATAATATTATAGTTTCGAGTACTAGTGTTGCCCTATAGCTGTTGTGTGTGACTATGGCATATGTGTTAGTTTCTAGTACCATGCTGAATAATGATTATCGGACCAATTTATATGATCTTTTATATCTTTCTTCAAAAAAAAAAACATAGTTTCAAGTACTTGATTTTTTTCCTTTAAATATGCCTTAAGATAATAATTAAAAATTCATATGTGGAGGGAAAAATTAAAAGAAAAATGTATAATTTAATGAACATATCTCAATGATTGCATTTATATTTTAATTTCTACATCGTTGATTTATGTAATGTATGTCTTTATAGCTGACGTTTAGTGAGGTGAATTGAAATTCATATGCTTTAACACAAGTAATTATAAAAACATATAGACTTGTTTCCTTTATCAAATCTAGAAATGTTTAATGTTAATTATGTGTTTCGGATGTTATACATTAGTTATTGGAAAAAAAACTTAATTTGTTTCGGGAGACTACTAATACAAATTATTGGTAAAAAAATAATTGAAGCGTTTAAAAGGGGGATATTTTGGGAATAATCATAAAAATAGGACTTAGTTGTACCAAGTGAGGACTTAATGGTTTTTAGCATAGTTTTAAAACCCAGCCCGGACATCAACCCGACAAAGGGACCGGATCAATGAGTCACTGGTTCAACTATTAGGCCACTAGTCGGACCGGTAATATAATAAAAAATTAAAAAATAATTATAAATATTAATAAATAGGCTAAAAAATCACAATAATTATAAAAATAACATCAAACATGTAAAGTTAAGTAGAGAAAAATCATCAAACCTGTATCTAATTTCAATGTATTCCATTTTCAATACAACTTATAAAGTTAAGTAGAGAAAAATACCTCTATTGAAATTCAAGGCTCCAAGTCTAAGTCCAATTCTTCGACAATGCATCAATCTAAACATAATCGATGTAATTTGCACTCTTCAAAGTTCAAACTTCAAACTCAAACTGTAGGAAGCAAGATACATGAAAACAAAACGAAGCACATGAGCATAGCATAAGGACTCAAATAAACAAAACTGAAAATAAATTATCCAACTACTACTTAGTTCCACTTGAAAATACAAATGAATTGCAAGAATCACGATTGTTTTATTTTAATTGCTGCAAAACAACAAACTTGCCAATTGTGAAAACATAGTCGCAAGGCACCCGCCCGCGAGTAAAATACATACTTCTCCAATAGTTAGGAAGAACATTTGAAATCAGACAAAAAAAAAAGAATCAAAATAGCAAGAACATATGAAATTTACCTCAACAAATAAAAAAAATAGAAAATTGAACAATAGTACTGTGGGCAGTGGAAGGCCTTGTGGAAGTTGTTAGAGCGAGTGTAGGCTGAGATAAGGGGGTTCATATGACAACGTCTTTTGTGGGCACTTGGTCGAACAGTTGGTGAGCGTGACCCAGTGAGTTTGAAATTATGCAACGGCGGGCGCTGGTTTAGTGGCTTTAATGTGTGGGATCAAAGTGTACATGTGGTGGTGGCTGAAATGTGTGTCTATTAAATGGGGGAAGGGAGTGAAAATTGAAAGAGAAAACAGAGGGTGTGTGAGGAAGACAAATAGTGTGTAGACAGAGAGTAAAATACATAACAGAGGGTGTGTGAGGAAAATACAAATAGCGTGCAGACAGAGAGTAAAACCAGAGGGTGTGTGAGGAAGACAAAGCAGCAAAAAGTTGGTGGACCTGCTGCTCGATGCGTGCTGCTGGAGGCTGGACTGGGTCGCTGCTGTCCTCTGGGGTGGAGGCTGGAGTCTGGACTGGACACTGGAGTCGTTCGTGGGAGCAGCCGCTGATCTGGTCTGGTCCGTCTGGAGCGATTTAGGCTCCGTTAGGAAGAAAAAAAATAATGAGAAGTAAAAATGATGGTAAGACGGGCGAAAGAAAAGAAAATGAGAGAAAATTATATATATATATATATATAT
>CM042184.1:11468221-11478656 GCA_023539305.1 Ilex asprella
ATTATAATAAAATTATATTATTAATTGGATAATATTCTAATTTAAATAATTTTCGCCTCATGTCAAACTTTTTTTTCCTCCAATTTAAATTTATTCTTATATAAATGGATGTTAACCAAATAAATATGTTAAATTAATAAATTATTTAGCTTATCTTTATAATAAATGGATTGTATTTGTATTTCTACATGTTTTCACGTGTTTCCATATTTTTTCTGTTTTTCCATTGCGTTTCCATTTTTTGGCTGACCGAAACGGTACTTCGAAACGATATTTCAATCCTTGCCTACACAATATTGTTTCATACTCTCTTTCTTCTTCTCTTCTTCTTCTTCTTCTTCTTCTTCTATTTCTTTTCCTTAACCCTAACATACAATTAATCAAGTTTCAAGTGTCACCTACAATGAATCAATTTCAGAATAAAAAGACTTTTCAACCTTGCTAATGTACAACAATTGATGCATGTGCAGATAATTGCCATCTTATTGTTACGCATGGCTCAGTAATTGGTGTCTTTGCAGTTTTTCCTCTATTTGCTTTTTTTTTTCCCATGCAAATATGCAAAGAAGAGAACAAATAAAACAAGCTGAAAAAAAAGGAAAAAGCTATCACAGTTACCGCTAAGTGTCATTTGAAGGATAGACAACATTACAAAAGTTCTGCTTCAAGAATACCTGTCAAAAGAACTATAGTATCCTTAGCACGTCCTTCAAGAACAACAACACCTCCAGAGTGACGACTTCGCCCTACTGAATGGTGAGGTGCAATCCAACCAATATCACCAGTGTTTAGCCAACCGTCCTTATCTATGGATTGTTTTGTTGCCAGTGGATTCTAGTGCCACATTTAGAAAGAAATAATTATCATTACAAATCAAAGGCACCTTAAGGACTCAATCCTACACTTGTGATCATTTGTAAAACTACTAGTAAAACAAAGATGAAACAGATACTCCACAGCTATTACACCTTAGCAAACATTAATTTAAAAAACAGTGGTAAAGCTGATTTTAATTATTGCAACAGATGCATTTATATATTTTACTTTTGTTGACTGTGGTTGGAATGGACCATAAAATCCCAATATCGAGGACTCATTGACAGGTATACTGGCAGGGCATTCTAGTATGTTTAAAAGCTTTTATGCACAGTATGGATAGAAATATTCAGGCCAACAAAGGAATCAGATTCAACTCCTACATCTATTAAGAGAATTTGTCTTCGTGTAGCGTGATGACAGTTAAAATATTATAAGTGATATTAGGGTTAGAAGAAAGAGAGAATAGAAGAGACGGAAGAAGGAGAGAATAATCTATTGTGTGCATGCTGTGTTGCCCTACACCCTCTTATTTATATTGAACAATATCTCGGGTAATTACATAAATATAAAGCATAAAAATAAGAACTCTAACAGTGACAATAATTAGCCCTTCTGAATAAATGAGTGGCTAAGAGGCACGGCCCAAAACTTGAGCATCTAGGTTTCTCCTAGTTAGTATTCAATCTCAAACAATGGTAAAGTAAATCAAATATTTCAAGCCAGTTGGACATTTAGATTTGTCAGGCAACCATTCATCCAGATTGGTCACAATGATAACAACGTTAACTAGATACGTGTAAAATGATACCTGTTGATACTGTTTTCTTTGAGGAAGAATTTAGTCCACAAATAAAGATACATAAAGCTACCCTATTCAACATGATCATCACTATACATGAATAAGTCGCACGAGAGTGTTTGTTTACAAGTGTAACAAACCATTATGGTCGCGCAAAGCACAGAACAAGAAGCATAGAAAATTATGTGACTGTTCACTAGAAACTGGGAATACAACCTTTTACAGTGTGTGGCAGATACAGACAATTCTTTTAAATATTCTTACAATGTCAAGCAGAAAAAAATTATGAATGGCCTAGATACCACTATTATCAAAACAATATTTTCATTACCAGCCAAAACTGGATCTTACTGGCTAGTACGTACTTGTATTTGGCCTATATCTATTTATTAGATCTCATAAGTCCAGTTACGAAAAAAACCTGACCTTGTAGTAACCCCTCATCACTTGTGGTCCTCTAACTTCTACAATACCCTTAGAACCAGCAGGAAGAACTTCATCTGTTTCAGCATCTACCACTCTCATTTCTGTATGTGGTAGCGGATGCCCAATTGAGCCAAGAACCTTCAAAAGATTAAACCCATGAGATTCTTATGTGCTGTACCAACATGTATAAAAGTAGAGCCTAAGGCAAAGTGTGGATGATAAAAAAAGCAACACAATATTCACAAATGGTTACAAGATTCAATACTAGTAAAAGCATAATGCCCATAAAGGGCATGTATCCATCTAGAACTTACTTCCACATATGGGACATGCATGATATAACCTAGCTCATTGTCCCCTGAAGAAGAAGCAAAAATAAAAATTGAAAAGGAGTTCCAATGAAAGAGAAATGCTGCTACTAGTATCCCCTGATGGGTTATGTCCTTATTATTTTCATATTTTAAACTACATAGGTGATCAACACTTACTAGTTAGGCCGGCAATATGGTATTATAAGAGGTTTCTAGAACACCCTTAACCAAGATTAGCTGGTGTCTAGTTAATTGAAAGATATCACAGAAGTAGTAAGGCAATCGGCAATCATATTAATGTCCATTTAAGTTGGATAGTTCCCATGATGATCCCTAGCATTTCAGAATGATACTGTTATTTAAATCATTCTAGTAATTCAACGTCATGTCATGAACCATAAGAATAATTCTTGGATATTCAAAAAGAAGATACCAAATGGTATGAATGCATTAAAAAAAAAGAACTTATCAATACTAAAGATGCCTTATCAAAACAAAATTCACAGAAATAAGACACATATATTGTTTAGCTTTGTATTTACCAACATTGGCTTGCTGGAGTAATTGAGTTAGATAAGCCCGACATTTTTAAAATTGGAATCCTATCTTGGATCGATGCAGAGACTAATGGATCGGGTCGTAGGTTCAAATCAAGAATCGTAATCCTACAAAGTGAAAAAATAGGACATAAACTATACATAACAATACAAAACTCTAAAAAACATAAATTCAAGCATCGGAATTTGTATGTAAAATATAGAAATACTATGACAAATATAGAACTCAGAGATATGATTAAAAGCTGAGTAATTATATTCTAGATATTGAAGAGGGAAAAAAAAATCATAGGTGAGTTGCTAATCTTGTAGAACTCGGTGAAGAAAAATAGGAGAATTGAAGTGTTTTGAACATAACTTTAAGAGAGCGATAGAGAAGAAGGAAAGATCCGAAAAGTCAAGAAACTGTTGAATAAACAATTTTGACTGTTTGACATCCAACAAAAAAGTAGACAAAAATGAAAAATGGCATACATACCTTGCCGTGATCAATTGTCGAAAGAGCAAATAATAAACCTAATTGTAGTTTTAACTTCCCAATGAGAAAGACAAACAAATGGAGTGTTCTTTAATGAAGACATGTTTCAATAACGTTTGTCACCAATCAAAATTTCCTAATGGATTGATCAATGTATGGGACAATCACATATGGGTTGGTTCTTCAAGTATAAAAGCAAAAAAATATCAATTGGGCCAGCTCAATTGCTAAAGGCACCTAACAAATAAACTCACCTGCTTGGATCTATAAAATTGAATTTGGGATCAGTATCTTACAATCCCCCATGATCTGGATCAATAGATTCTATGAACTAGGAATTTTCAAGAGGCTCGCATTGATTTGCTTGTCCCGGATTGTAGGATCTCATGATTCAAATCGAGATTTTGATAACCATGGATGTGCCAAGTTATTTTAAAGGAGCCTTCCCAAGATTTCACCACCCACTCACACACTCATCTAAATGAATAGTATTAAATCACCATCATGACATCATGACACTCCTAATGACGTGTTAGTCCTCTAAAGCTTTAAGTGATTTCATCATTCATTGCCATGGTCCAACCGATAAACCTAATAAAGGAAGACTGAGGCAATACATTAAAACTGTGTGCATAACTAAGACTGGGGATGCTAAGTTTTTCTCCAAGTGGTTCGTGAGACATATCAAAACCTCACACTCCAAGTGCCCCAAGAAATATATCAAAACCTCATGTACATTCTCAAAGTGCCTCCCAAAATACAAATAGAGGTATAGTAACTCAACTCACATTCATGCAAAATACATGGTATCTGAACACAACAAAAAAAGATCCCCTCTAAAGATGGCAAAGTAAATAAAATTTAGTCTCTTAATGTCGTCTTTCAACTAGTATGCATGTATAACAATTGTATAACACCCCTGAAAAAGGTATTGATGTTGGGCAGAAAAAATAAAAGTGGTCAAAAACGTCGAAGTCCACATTCATCATAAATTAATACACCATAAGCATGGCAGGGTTATTGTAAATGCGTAGTATACTAGTATCACGTATCATACAACTTCTAAAAGAGATCAGAGAGTATGTTGCATTGTGTACCATAGGATCTCTATGACTCCATGTATACCACAACACGGTTCCCCAGTGAAATCACCTTTGCTGTCCACACGAACATATATCTATGTATATATAATGTATGTACTTCACAACCAGTACATATTCACAAATTGGAAATAATCTCCTATGCTATTTTTTTTCAATTGTCCAGCCCAGATTGCTTGCATCAGAGAAACTCCCCTATGCCATGTGCCTTTTAGATGCTAGATATTTTCCTATCCATAGTTCATCTGTTCATTTGAGGAAACATAGCAATCAAGTATTTGTATACCATAAATAGAACACCCAATAAGGGAGCACAAAGACCAGCACAGCTAGCAATTTCACATATGGGACCCTTGGCACCAATGTCACTAGTTTCCCAGAAGCAAAAAGATGTTAAATCCTACATCAATCAAACATTTCTCCAGCCATGACAAATTACGAAAACTGGGCCTTTGTCTAGGTTAAATACCCTAAAATTTTGGCAGTAAAAGGAGAACTTTGCTCCAAGATGCAAGGTTTTCCAAGGGGAAGGTTGTTTAATCTCGGAAGAACTAGAAGCCGACAGAATTACTTCAAGATAGTCAAGGACCAAAACATTACTTTCACCATAATTTCCAGTTCTGTCCTATCGGCATCAAACTACTCATCTAATGGAAGCTGTACCTGAAGGCAAGGAGAAAAACTCCGTAGAACCTACCATTATATTCCAGAATAATATTACTAAATGGATTACCTGTGAAGAACTTGGCGTTACCTATCAAAACTACGGAAGAGTTTTGTGATGGTTTACTTTGACTCTAAAGAGTGCATCCTCGTGAAAAAAAAGGGAGAATTATACTTAGACCCCTGAGGTTTGTCACTTAATCACTCAGACCCCCTGACATTTGAAATATTACACATAGATCCTATAAGTTTGTACGCGCGCGTAACACTTAGACCCCAGTTGTAAATATGAGTTAATAAATTATACTTAAATCCTCTTGAAGTTTATAAGTATATAGTACTTAGACTCCTTAAATTTAAAATATTATATTTTGATCAAAAATACTCCAATGAAAGATAAAATATCAAATATTTTAAATTTTACAGCCAAAATTCATGTTCTATTGTATCATTTATTGAAATAAAATCAAAACTAAAAATTTAATTTTTTTTCTTAAAAAATCATAATTAGTATACAATTATATTGTCTATTGGAATTTAATTTGATCGTTTAAACGACCAAATTAAAATACCAAACTACCCTAATTAAAGCTAAAAGATATTGTGTCCATTACAGTTTGACTCATTGTTTAATTTTTTAGTTTTATTCTAATAGTTTATACTAATTATGATTTTTTTTTAAAAGTAGACTTTTATTTTTGATTTTATTTCAATAAATGACATAATAGAACATGAATTTTGGATGTAAAATTCATGTTCTATTATGAATGACTTAGATCCCTTATTTGATTTTTTAGTTTTATTCTAATAGATAGTATAATTGTATACTAATTATGATTTTTTAAGAAAAAATTAAATTTTTATTTTTAATTTTATTTCAATAAATGATACAATAGAACATGAATTTTGATTGTAAAATTTAAAATATTTGATATTCTATCTTTGATTGGAGTATTTTTAGTCTAAATATAATATTTTAAACTTAAGGTGTCTAAGTATTATATACCTACAAACTTCAAGCGGTCTAAGTATAATTTATTAACTTATATATTTTCAGTATGGGTTTAAGTGTTACACGCGTATAAACCTCAGGGGGTCTGTGTGTAATATTTTAAATGTCAGAGGGTCTGAGTGATTAAGTGACAAACCTCAGGGGGTCTGGGTGTAATTCTCCCAAAAAAAAAAGGATTGCATAACCAATGGAAACAAAGATTCCATGAAGATATACTAAAATGCTTTTTAATTTCTAAAGTTGAGAGATAGGAAGTATGTATATTTCATCCCACGGACACCACCATCACAAACGTGTGTGTATTAATGCATGGACATGTACATAAAATCATGTGGAATACAACAAATTCAATACTGATCTGGCAGCTGCAAAATCAGGTTTATTGTGGTTATTTGGCAGTTCTCATTAACTACCATTACCAAAAAAGATCACGAGGTGCATGGTCAATAATGTTGACAAAGAAAATAGTGAAAAATTTGATTGCCAATGTACTTAATATCATGGTCTACAGATGATTCAAATGGAACAATAATTTTGAGAACATCCAATTTTTTTGTCTGCATCTAAGCAGGTGCAGTCAACATATATTGACAGGCATTATTGTAGAGGGCAACCATTTTGTGCAAATAATACCAAAGGTTAGGTATGTGGGCGTTATATTTTCTAATATCATAGTTGAAAGTAACAAACAAGTTAAGGATTCCTGCATTTTGAAAATGAACTACTAGCTATCATATATTGACAGGCACTATTGTAGAGGGCAGCCACTTTGTGCAAAAAATACCAAAGGTTAGGTCTGTTGGGTGTTATTGTTTCTAATTTCATAGTTGAAAGTAACAAACAAGTTAAGGATTACTGTATTTTGAAAATGAGCTTCCAGCAACCTGAATATGTGACAGGTAATATAGCAGTGGAGAGTAAGAAATAAGTAAGCATTCAATTATTCGAAAATGAACTGGATGCATTTCTTACATTACAGGTTGGACGTCGAGCAGCTGCAACAGGGGAAGCCTCTGTTAAGCCATATCCATTCTGCACTTTTATGTCAATTGCCTGTGAATACATGAGAACTGTGTAAGAAGTGTTGAACTTTAAAATCCTGCTGCAGCCAGCAAAGAATCAAAAGCATCTCACCTCAAAAAACCTGTCAACATGCGAAGGTAAACTCCCACCACCACTTACACCAGCCTGCAATTATCATAGGAAGTCTTAATTTCTGTTTCCCTTGGTCCCTTCTTGCCAAGTAGTACTAGATTTATTTCACATATAAAAACAGTAAAACATATAAATTCCAAGTTATATAGAAAAGACGTAAAGACCTCAGAATTTTGCAAATCAGAAAACAGAAAGCTGAGGCATGATTCTCAGCCAAAGAGAAGGCACTATAGAATTTTCATCACGAGAAGAAAGAAATATACAAGACACACAAATCAAACCTTCGAAATTCCAATAGCAGAGTGAATTTTACTGTAGACTACTTTCTTTGCCAACATATGTAGTGGCCACAACATTGAAGCAATAATCCTTGCCCATAACCAGTCCAACAATGAAACTAGGTAGGATGGTTGCTGAGAACTTTTTGTTAGGTATTTCCCCTACAAACAAGGTAAAGACCAATTAAAGCAGTATATTGAGAGGGAGACTAAGAATTCATCAGTGACATGCATGAAAATCACTTAACTCTTGTTAGGGGAAAAATTGAAATTGAAATGCTGATAACAAAGTGGCAAATTTGTAAATGAAATATGCAACTTAGATGATGATAACTAATCAAACTAAAATGAATTTTGACATGCACAATCTACCAAACCGCACAGTAGCTGGTGGTTAGTTATAGTCTTTACTGATGCAATAGTTATGGACTTTCGTCGTCACGCAACTGAAACTCTCCACACTGAGTTAATGAAAAAGTTCCCTGAGGATGATAAGTACACTGGATAGGATACATTGTGAGAACAACTAAACCTCAATGATGGCCTGATAGGTAATTTGAATAGGCAACAGAGACCGAGTCCCTAGAGAAGGTAAAAAGTCACCACTCACCCAAGAATGAGCTAATTAAATAATCAGGGGATTGAACATTAGTTGGCAGCAGATAAACCCAAAATAAAAAAAAAAAGAGGTCAGAATATATGGAATATAGATGGGAATGTAGGAATGAGATCAATTCATTCCACGGTCTTGAAAGAAAATCTCTCTTCCTCTCTCTCTCCTTTGTTTTTACTTCACGAAGTCCTAAAACTACATCAAGATAAATCCCTCCAATATTTTGACCTTATGGCTAACAAACATATTCCTTTAAAAGCCGAATAAGTAAAAGTAAAAGATACTAAAGGTCCAACCTCATAAATTCTCTTGACTTCCATGTATGCCAAACTGATCTTCAAAAAGAAAAGTGCAACAAGCTTACGAATAGTGGAGCTTGTGGAAATCTGCTTTTGAATCCCACTACAGCAGTAGGTGAAAACAGTCAGCATAATTCATAAAGAGAGGCAGAGAATTCATCAAGCAGAAGAGCCCAGAATAGAAGTCTCTGAGCATGACATACAGAAACTATATCATCATAAGAAATGATTTGAGAACAGCTCAATAGAAGAGAGAGAGAGATCAAAATGAATTAAAGGACACATTTCAGAATAAAAAAGCATGTTTACAATAGATAATAGGGTTTCAACATACAACAAAAAGGCAAAAAGGAAAATCTCCAAATAATTTAATGTTCGATTAAAACACCAGATTAATATAAATTCGCACTTGCACATTAAGAACTGATCCCTAAAAATCAACAATAATATACCCAAAAAAACCTTCAACATCTAATAACTTGTTATCAGCATATTACATGTAAAGACACATTATCTTTTTATTTTTTTTTGTGTGCTGATAATTCTCCAGGAAAATATAAAATAGAAAACAAAGTTGATTTAACCTCGAGGAAAACTCGGTAGATATTTCTGCTGAACAAGACCCTTCTTAGAAACAAAGTTGTGCTGACCAGATGAAGGACAAATTTTGACAAGTCATGGTGCACTCAGACCACTATTATTTCAGAAATAGCTATAATTTCAGAGAGAATTATTCATTACCTGTAGAGAGTTTCATATACCAAAGGAACAGAAATCAAGTAGTGGGGCTGATGGAGTCGCAAATCTTCCTACAAATACAAAAGGATTGCAACTATAAGAAGTTAGACGCAAAAGATATACCATCTAACAAAGCATCAATTTGCATAATCTGAAGAAGCAAAAGAGGGGAGTATATCTGATATTCTCATTCCATAATTCCTACAATTTCTCATGAAGAGTTGCAAAATCATTGGAGTAGGAAAAATCAATACATATGTACAATTGGGTGTGATGTGGGCGTATGCTATTGACCGCATGGAATGCAATCGTGAGGAAGACATTGTGATGGGGGTTGCGGGTGATTTATGAGAGATTATATATAGAGAGTAAGGAGTGGAGACTCAGATAGTATGATTTGGCTTTTGATTCCTTTGGGCAGTTGGCAACTGGACCCAGAGTGCAAACTGTTGGAGAGACATTTGGAGGAGGACGTGGTGCAGCCATTGAGACAAATGGACCACGGAGGCAGTGACAGAACTTCCTTACGGCCGAGGGGGACCATAGACCCCCTGGGATTTTGAAAACCTCTGAATATTTACTATTTAACAAGGTGTTTAAATCTTGTACAATACAGGGCCCTTAGGCTGTTGTATAATTTCGAAAGTCTGCTTAGTATCAACCCTCAGTTCATAGATTTGATGAAATTGTTAATCTATTATACCAAATCCAATCTACTGTGAGAGTTAACTCATATTGGTCAGAATATTGGGATAGTTACAAATTGACTTTGGACTTGGGTTTACTTTTTCAACTTGACTTTTTTGTTCCCACAACATGGCCCAATAAAAAAGGATTGTTTGCGATATTTTTTGTTTGTTTTTCCTTTTAGAATCAGGTATATTTTTGTGTATTTTTTTTTTTTTTTGCATGATTGCATATACTAAATCTTGCCCTTTGCACGTGCTATTGACATCAAAAGAAGTTGATTGGATTGTTTGGGGGTCAACATACTTACGTTCACTTAGTAAATGTTTCACATTGCAATTAAATTGGAATTTTGTGATCACTACTAAAGTCAAGTGAATATTGATTTCTTTTTCTTCATGGAGTATATGTAATTTAACAAATTTTTTTACATTGCAAATTCAAATCTACAATTGTAATTATAGTTCACAGTGTTGGTCTAAGTCGCACAAGGTAAATTC
>CM042184.1:11479056-11492126 GCA_023539305.1 Ilex asprella
TGCAGTTCTGGTAGCTAATGGCCGTGTGCACTACAAGATTTGGGAGGCAAGATCAGAGTTCCTTTGGAAGCTAGACAAAGCTTCTAGGCCTTGTACTAGAGTGTGTTTTTGGGAGGACGTATGGGTTGGAGAGTCTTCCTTTTCTACTGTCTTTCCACGATTGTATTGTGTCTCGTGTTATCAAAACTGATTGATTGTGTTAAGAGTATTAGAATATTATTATGTAAATATTGGTTGTAATAAGTATACCACATAAAGAGTATACTCGCCTTTTGTATGATTATGAGATAACTATAAATACAAGATGTTTGTGAGAAATAGGTTAAGTTCGACCACTCTCCATTTCTCTAATGTTGTGTTAACTCTCTAAACTTAACATGGTATCAGAGCGATGGATCCAAAGTTAATCTGTAATTAACTCAAAGCCTTCTAATCATCTCAGTCGTCTTCCACGATTTTCTTTCTAACCGTCGCAGTCGCCTTCAACTTCGCCTTCTCTTCTATCTTCTTTTTCTTTTTTGATCTGATTCAACTTCTATTAAGGTTCCTTCTTGCTTTTGTTCTTATTTGAGTACTTCGACGAGCAAGATACTACCTCCTCCTCCTTTATCCCACCGACCTCGTCTCCCGCGATCTCCTTGATGGTTCCATGACTTCCATTAAGCTCAATGAGACCAATTATGTTTTATAGTCACAATCAGTTCAAGTGCTTCTTAGAGGCAAAGATTTTAAAAAATATTTTGTAGATCCTAAACCTAAGGAAAATACTCCTAGGTATGATCAGTGGGAACAAGAGGATGCTCAGATTATCTCCTTACTATTGAATAGCATTGAGCCCAGTATTAGCTCTACCCTTCTTTATCTTGACACTGCCAAAGACATATGGGATCACTTAGCTACCATGTATTCTGACACCAGTAATTTTACTCATGCTTATGAGGTGTGCAAACAAGATTTCCTTTTGGAGTAGGGTACTCTGAGTCTTGGGGATTATTACTCTCACGTTTGGGGAGTTTGTGAGGAATTAAAACTCTACCACTCGTTCACTACTGATACAACAGTAAACAACATGAGAATTTGAATGTTGTTTATTCTCTGGTGGGTTTGAAACTTGAATATAAGTCTATTCGCTCTCAGATTTTGGGTGGCTCCAATCTTCTCTCTCTACTTGAGCTTTTCTCCCATTTACAACATGCTATCTTGTCTACCGGCTTTTCAGGCATTGATTATGCTGTTTCCATTTACCGTTCTACTCTTGTTGTTCCTATTGGCCACAACGATGGTCTTCGGGATAGACGTAGTAATCGCAATGGCCTTGGAGGTAGGAGAGGTCATACTAGAGGCCGTACTAGTTCTCATTTCTACACTCACAGTGATCACGGCGAGCACACTATTGATTTTTATTGAGATTTGCACGGCAAACCTTCCAATGCTTCTAATCAAGTCTACTCTCCGGATGACACTTGCTCTCAGCTCACAATCAACTCTGCCCGACTCTTAGTTACTATTACATGAGAGAAATATGCCCAATTCATGTCTTGACAGCCGTCTGCTCCGTCCTGTTCCACTACTACTTTTGCTCAGTCGAGTATCGCTTCCACTTATTTACTGTCCTCTATCTGCAATCCCTAGGTCATAGACTTCAACACTTCTGACTATATGACTGGTTGGTCTGGTGTCTTTTCCTACTTGTCATTCTATTACTTCACCACCCAGTGTTACCCTTACTAATGGTACTTCGTCTAAGGTTGTAAATGATTATTCTCGTATGACTTGATTATTTCTTATGAAAGTTCGTTCGGACTTATTTTTTATTTTTGAGATCTTTTGTAAAGAAATAAAAATCCAATATGGTTGTTGTATTTGTACCTTACAATCTAATAATACTCGTGAATATAAATCTGATCCATTTTTCACTTATCTCCGTAAAATTAATATTATTCATCAGACTTCCTATACTTACACATCACAACATAATGGTGTTGCTGAACGCAAAAACCATCATTTGTTAGACGTTACGCGACACTATTATTCTAGATGAATGTTTCCCATTGTTTTTGGAGTGATGTTCTTACTGCTTGTCACCTTATTAATCGTATCATCTTCTGTGTTAAATGGGCAAAATCTATATTCTGTCATATTCCTTGGTAAGTTCTTATTTTCCTTCACTCCTAAGATTTTGAGGTGTGTCTGTTATGATCACAACTTGAGCCCCGGATTTAATAAACTTGACTCTCGTTGCTATAATCCTCACCTTTATATGTACTTCACTAGTGTGATGTCGTGAATCTATCCCGTATTCTTCCGCACTTGCTCATCCTCGAGGTCTGAACTTTGTGTCATCCCTTACACCATTGCCATTTCTTTTACCGTTGGATATTCCACTGCCTATTATACTATCATCTTCTTCTTCTCTTTGTGTATCCTCTCGTCGTCCTCGATCATCGACTGAGGTCCTCATATCGCCTTCTTTGCCGTCTCCTAATCCTAGTCTTTCAGGTAGTTCCGACTCTTTACCTATTATTCTTCGAAAATATACTTGATAGTGTATTACTAACCATCTCATTGCTCATTTTATTTCTTATGATGCATTGTTTTTTGTCTTCTCTTATTTTATCACTCAATTGTCTACTATCTCTATTCCTAAGCACTTACAAGGTACATTGTCGAATCCAGGTTGGAGAAAAACTATGAAAATGGAGATGAATGTCTTACATCATAATGAAAATTGAAATCTTATTCCTTTACCACCTGATAAACGAATTGTTGGTTGTCACTGGATGTACATTGTTAAATTTAATTTGAATGGCTTTGTAGAGTGTATCAAAATCCGTCTTTTTCCTAAGGACTTTACTCAAACCTATGGTGTTGATTATGAGGAGATTTTTTCTCTTGTTGTCAAAATCTCTTATATTTGTATATTGATTTCTTTGACTGTTCCTCTTGATTGACCATTGTCTTAGTTAAATGTCAAGAACGTCTTCTTACATGGTGACTTGGTTGAAGAGGTCTACATAGCACAGTCACCTGAGTTTACTACTCAGAGGGAGTACTGTAAGAGTGTGCGTTAGTTAAAGAAATCTCCGTATGGTTTGAAGTAATCACCGAGGACATGGTTTAGTAAATTTTCAGATGCAGTTTTAGAGTTTAGTCTTTTTGGATATCAGACAAACCACTGTGTTTCATAGACAGACGAATGCTGGACTATGTAGATGATATTGTAATTATTGAAAATAATTTTGAGGGGATTGCCAAGTTAAAAACCTTCCAACATGACCAATTTCAGATTAAGAACTTAAAAAAACTCATGTACTTCTCTGGTATCGAGGTTGCTAAATCTAAACAGGGTATTTGTTTATTCCAGAGAAAATATGTATTTGATATGCTAGAAGAAATGGGTTTGATGGGTGACAGACTAATTGATGTTCCTACGGATCTGAATTAGAAATTGTTGACAGATGATAGTGCACTATTTGAGAATCTGGATCGATATTACAGGTTGGTTATGAACCTCAATTATCTTACTATTACTCGACTGAATATTTCCTATGCAAATAATGTAGTAAGTCAATTTATGGGATGCCATATAGTACCATATTGGGAGGCAGTTACTCGTATTCTTCGAAAACTCAAACGTGCTCCTGGTCTTGGGTTGTTATATTGAGCTAATGAACATCTTAGAGTAGAGTGTTTCTCAAATGTTGATTGGGCTGACTCTCTTTCTAATCGGAGATCAATCACTGATTATTGTACTTTCTTGGAAAGTAATGTTATCTCATAAAAGAGTAGAAAACAAATAGTGATAGTAAGATCCAGTGGTGAGGCTGAGTATAGAACAATGACACATATAACTAGTGAGTTGACTTGACTGCAATACTTTCTCCAGGAAATTGGCTTTCCAGTTCAACCCTCTTTATAGTCGTTCTGTGATAATTGGACAACTATTTATAGCGCTGTCAATCTAATATTTCACTAGAGAACTAAACATTGAGGTTGATTGTCACTTTATTCGATACAAGATAATAATTGGAGATATTACAACTCCATTTGTGAAGTCTAAGAATCAACTTATAGATATGTTTACCAAAGTATTGAGTTGTACTCGTCTTATAGTCATTTGTTCTAAACTTGAATTATATGATATATATAGTCCAGCTTGAGGATAAGTGTTAAGAGTATTAGAATATTATTATGTAAATACTGATTGTAATAAGTATACCACATAAAGGGTATACTTGTCTTTTGTATGATTACGACATAACTATAAATACAAGATGTTTGTGAGAGGTAGGTTAAGTTCGAGCTTTTTGTTTGCGGCATTTAAATCAAGTAGATTGTTTGTGAGAGCCAATTCATGTGGTTTCCTTCAAGGCTTCAGCGGGGAGGGTGAGAGGGTTCAATGCTTCAAAAATCACACCTTTTCTTTGCACATTGTATCATTATTTTTATTTGTGCGGCCAAGGAAGAGCAGCTGAGGTATCTGAGATGCATTTTGTTGTTCTTGAGGCAGTTTTGGGGCTTAGGGTGAATTCACGCAAGAGTGAGCTTATATCAGGAAGCAGATAAGGAGGTTGAAAGTTTGATGGGTCTCTTGGATTGTAATATGAGTACACTGCCTTCTATATATTTTAGACTCTCGATGAGTTCCTCGTTTTAAACCATGGGGGCATGACCTAGAATGCAGTACTGAAGAGATTTGAGAAGACGCTTGGAGTTTAGAAGATGAAAATTTTTCAAGAGGGAGTAAATTGACTCTTGCTAAGATTACTTTTTCGAACTGACCTACCAAATTCTTACATCTCAGCCAGCAAGGCTATCGAATCTTGAGAAGGATTTTCTTTGTCAAGAGAGCAGTGAGGATAAAAAATATCATTGGTGAACTGGCATGTTGTGTGCTCCCTAGATAAGGGAGGGATCTTTTTGGGTGAAGAGACTGGGGCTGTAGATTAAGCTTTGTTAGGGAAACACTGGTTCTGAATTGCGGTGGAAAGTGAATTAATGTGGAAAAAGGTGGTAGGGAATAAGAATATTAAGGGAGGATGAGTCTTTGAAAGGGTATTGTCCAGTGGGAGGACGTCTCCCGACACACCAGAACTTTGGTTGGAAACCGCAGGAGGATCATGTTTTGGAAGGATATATGGAGCGATACTAGGGACCTTAAGCAGAGTTCCTGGAGTTCTTCATTGCCAGGGATAGGGATTTCTCAGTAAAAGAAGTGTTGTCAATTGCTGAAGAAAGAAAGGAGTTGTTTTGGCTCCCTCTTTTGCTAGGGATCTCTTTGATTGGGAGATGGAGGCTATGTCATATACTTTTGTAACACTTACACGGTGAGCTTAGGTAGGGGTGGGAGGATATGCTGCGGTGGAGAGAGGCAAATAATGGTTTGATTTCTGTCGGATCATTTTAGGCTTCGGATTGTCAAGGGTGATGTGGTCTCTTATCCTTGGAAAACATTTGGAGATCAAAGTCTCAGACGAGGGTTGCTTTTTTTCATCTGGCAAGCTTCTTGGAATTCTACTCTAATGGGATAATTTGAGGAAGAGGAATATTATGCATGTGAATTGGTGTCTTTGATTTAAAGGAACTGATGAGAGTGTTGGTCACCATTTGTTTCATTGTGAGGTGGCTAGGCAGTTATGAAACATGCGGCTCAATCTCCTTGGGGTGATTTGAGTGATGCCAAGTTCTTTTAAACTGTTGCTGTAATACTTGCACTTTACCAAAACAAGGAGGGGGTGTACAAAATATGTAAGACAGCACCGCTGTTTGCAGGTGCATTTAAAGGGGAAGAAACTCAAATTTTGACAATACACCTTCCTATCAGCAAGCTTTGAACTTTGATGCTTTGATCAAAAAAAAAAAACTTTGATGCTCACTTCACTTCTTTTGTGGATTGTAGGGTCATACCCTAATTCTGTTGATTCTTTGTAAATGTTTGAAGTAAGATGTATCCAGTACAGATAGACACTTATAAGACTTTTTTTATTCCAGTGTTGTACCCTTTTTGGCACTTTTCCATAATAATTGTTACATGAAAAAAGATGAAAACCAACAAGCATAAAAATCAGAACAATACCTTCAAATTTTTGACGGTGGTGTATGTTTGTTGAATTCCATATGTGAATATGAAATACTCACAAGCTCGTTCATATGCATGCCAAGGAGGAAGCATACTTAGGAACCTATCCCCAGGTACAGCAGGTACAATATCCCACAAGTTATTTATCTAGAGAGAAGATGGAAGCAGAACATCACAACAATAAGACAATATACGCATTCCACAGTAATAATCAGAGGAGCAGAAATGCCCTGGGAAGCAACATAGAAGAATTACACGAAACAAACCTCGACATTACAGTTAAGCTACATGAAACCAAGAGACAAAATAAAATGGTGACAGAACGTTCTGACTAACAATCCATTCCAAAAGATACAGTAACAACATTTACAAACAATTGCTAGCCCTTTAAGAAAATAGCAGACCTAAAGTTCATTTAAGAATCATAACTAAAGACCCTATCAAAATTTTTACATATTAGAACAGATTATTATGCAATATATAGATTGACTAATCAGCTTTAAAATCCCAAAAAAAGTGCACCAAAGTAAGAATCCATCTCCATCATAGCATTCAAGTTAGCATGTTACAAGTCAGTAAATGCTCCTCTCTGTGAGGGAAAGGGTACACCATTTGTTGTTCTCCTTTTCCCATTAAATCTCCTCCTAACCAGAAAAAAAAATCTTCCAAACAATCCAAGTTACACACTGTCTTCATCTGACATTCATCTATTCCAAATAACTATCATAAAATTTACATGTGTGTTTTTGTTTCCCTATTTACTTAAACCGTCCATCTCTCATTGAGGAGGCAACAATAATGCATTAAACAATTACTAGATTTGAATTCTTCATACCCTAATGGGAGAAGGTAAAATGTAGGTATCCAATCCATATCTTTAACGAATTGGTTAACCCATTTACCCTCTACTGTTCATCCAACAATTTCACTGGTGGTACGAGGTCACAAACAACGGTCAAGTGCAAAAGTTAGTCAAGGCTTTAGATTCATCTAGTTTCCGAGTCCATTTATACAAGGGCTTGGCAAAAACAATTTTAGCGGCTCATATACGCCCCTTCTGGTCACTCCTTCACCCCACTTCGCCACACCTTTCCTGGAAAAACAGTTTATGAGACATCCAACCGAAGCTTCACAAAACTATGTGGAAAATCTTAAAAATAACAAACTGTATATAATATCGGTGAGTAAAGTGGGATTCTAATGCAATCCCACTGTGGTTATGTTTCCAAAGAGAGAGGCAAAAGAATTCGTCACTTATAATGGAGATTTCATTGAGATGCTTAATTGAAACATAGCCAGTGAGACTCGATATTTGCCTCAAGCCAAGTTTGCACACAAAAGCATATACCAGGATAATTGGAAAATCCCCATTTGGAATGATTCCTGCCCATTCCATACCTCCATTTTAGACTATTCCTCTATATGATCCTATGGGAGCATAATGCCAAAGGCAATAATATCGTCCAGTACTAAAAAGAGAGAAAATAAAAAATACGAGACTTCATGATTTTAAATATTATCTCTATTACTTACAAAGAAGGAATTATTTGGAGGCATTTTAGAATAAAAAAATAAAAAATTCTAAGGGCCATAGCATAAGTGGGGAGAATAGGACGATAAGTATCATTAACTTGTTCTTTCAAAGGAGTGTAGGCTTCCTAAAATTAACTTTCATGATTATAACCACCCACCCACCACCCCACTCCGCCCCCCCCCCAAAAAAAAATCCTTACAGGAAAATGAAAAAATGATGAATAAGTACAAACAATCAAACCTGGTGTAAGAGGTTCTTATGCGAAAGCATAACACCTTTTGGATTGTCGGTGGTTCCACTTGTGTACACGAGTGTAGCAACATCATCAGAGTTGATGGCTTCACACACGTATCGTTGCCCTGAAATTAGTTTAATCAGTAACTTTGTTTCCACCTAATGTTAGTCCCCTACCTTCTAGAAGGTTAACTTAAAAGAAAAAAAAAAAAATTTTGGCGTTAGGAAGTACGGACACTTCATTTTGGTGAGAATGTTGGTGTCAAACATGTCTAGGACACACTCGTCAGACATTCGCATGCCAAACACACTAAAATGAATGTCTAATTTTTTTATTGTTAAATTTTTTTCAATACATGTTTAGAGATTTGTTTTCAAATTTTTGAAAACTTGTCTAACAACTTTATAATACAAGAAGTTATTTTTATATTTTACAGAAATATGAGTCAAACGCATAATTTAAAAAGAGGTTATGAAAGCAAATGGAATTATATAGGACATGTATACAACATAATTTCGGACATGATTACAAAATTATATACAAATTGAATAAATTTCTATATGAAAGCAATGTGATTAAAAAAAATATTATGAAATTGGGGCTCTTTGAAATTAATAAAAATTAGGGTTACGATTTAGGATACTTTTGAAAATGGAAATTGTAGTAGTCCTTGATTGTTGAATAATGAATATTTATGATGTGTGTGTATCGGTATATGTGGTATTTCTTTTTTACTTCGATGATATCATGATGTGAATTGTTAGAATTAAAGAAATGATGAATTGAATGATTATTATCGAAATATATTTATTTTATCACATGATCACATGTATATATATACACAATATAAATAAATAAATACATATTACTTAAAGTGTACCACAAGTTGCCGTATAAGTGAAAAGAAAAGGTTCAAAAAAACATAACAAAAAATATTCAAACCAAAGTCAACCTATATATGCGTACATTCAAAAAGTACAAATCAGACTTGAACTAAGTTCATTCCTTAGTGTAAGTCACAAATATAATCTATGTTCATCTAAAATATATAAACAAGATACATGTAAGTACCCTTTCTTGGCTTATGCATAATGTTAGTTGTGACAGACTGTTAGATAGCTCATGGTAAAGTTGCCTGCATTCAAATGACACTGGGTTTGTAGCTATTTCACCATTCATAAGTTGAATGGTGGACAAGTGGTCCACCAAACCATGCTCTCCAAAAGAACATTACATAGAAAACCTTAACTGCATAGAAACCGAACGATAAACCAGCCCACCATCATGCACAAGAGAGGAATATCCTCAAATCCATAGTTACAGAAGTTCAAAGCAGTGTCAAAAAATAGACCATACCTATCCCATAATACTTCCACCGTGAAGAGTGCATATAATAAAGGCTCACAATAAGAACCACAAAAAGTGGTTATTTATAAAAATTGCTGGATAATTTTCAAAAGCATGCAAATTCACCAATAAGCTAGTTTAGACAACTTGACTGTGAACAACCTTAGTCATGCTTGATGATAAAATATTAAAACCATTCAAAATCCCCCTACAAAATTGTGGCTAAACCAACTAGGGCTAGTTTGATTGCCGCATCAATAAAGAAAGGGATTGGATTAGTAATCCTGGTGGATAAAATACAAGATTGAATAGAGGTTAAAAATACTTTTTATTCTATCTTGCGTTTGGTATGACATCGGATTAAGATCTAAATAACAGTTATATTGTCTAATCTTACGTTTGTTTCGTATACGAATCTCATGGTTTTAGTATCACATTGACCAAAATACCCTCAATTTGAACTAGTCTAATTTTTTTACTTGAATTTGTACAATAAGAAATATATAGTAAACCCAAACAATCAATGATAAAAAAAAATTACCTTAGTTTATAATTGATAAAGGATGGGAAGGATCTCCGCTGAACGAAGAGGAGGGATTTTTGTGGAGAACAGAAGTGGAGATGAAAGAAGAGACATGAACTGAGACTTGAGCTAAATGGGTTACGGTAGTTTTGGGCAGAAAAATAACAACATAATACTTTTAGACTGGGTTTCAATACCACCTCCTAGATGGTATTAAAATTGGCTACCATTTGATGTTATTAAAAATATACGGTTGATATGTTCTATAAACCTATATGACTCTTTAATACCCTCTGCAATACTGCAACAAAACGAGCCCCTAGTGCCATCCAATGATCAGATTTGTAATATAACAATTATAAAGCCCATTTTGCCCAAATTGATTTTAAACATAGTTTCTTAGTTAATGGTGAACTATAAACTGTTAGTATCTATCGTGATATGATGAACATAGTATCTATGTTCAATATAGTCATAATATGCATTATGAGAATATATTGCAGAGCTAAATATTCAATGTTTTGAAACTCCACCCATGCGTGCGAGAGGACAAAAACCAAACCCCAGCTGAAGAAAAGCAAAATTAAGAAAGAATTTCTCATAGACTAAAAGTTGACATTGAATAAGCTCATGTTTCTATAAGTTTGCATCAAAATGTCTAATACAAACCAATTTGATATGCGCATTAATTTGTGGGAAGGCACCTTTTTGCGTTGAAAAATGGTCCTAACATAAAAGGGCAGTCTATTGCACGAGGTCCCAACACTGCAAGGTTTGGGAGGGTCATATGCACACAGTTTTATCCAATGCTAAGACGCAGTCTCTTAACTCAAACTTGTGATGCCAGGTCACGATGGAGCAACTTCCTACTATGCCAAGGTCTGCTCTAAAAAAATGGTACTAACATAATTACTCAAAGTATACATAATGAGTTATAAACAGGCAAAATTCCATAACTCTTGGGGAGCTCGGTCAGGAAGAGGTAATGGCACCATGATTTCTTGTGAGCTATTTTTTTTTTCCAAAGAACATAACAATCACGCATTAAAATATGAATAACATATATCATTGAAAGTTGTAGACTCTAGAGATTCGGAGCCATATTATTAAGATATGTCTCTTGCTTTAGAAACAAGCCACAACAACTTTTCTTATAAACATTCTCAAAAATGAAACAGATGAATAAAGTTATGATCTGGTAAGAAAGTTTTCACTGCAAAAAAACATATGTTTATAATTTAATGACTACTGCAGATTGACTTACTAGCATCTTGAGAATCAACCAAAACCATACGACTCTCACGACCCAAATCTAAGACCTCCTTATAATTATAAACAGACAATCCCTTCACTGCTTCACTTGACAGGCATGATTTCTCCCCCCAAAGTAGGATGATAAACCGTATAACTGCTCGAGAGAGGAATGATTCTGCAATCCGGTTGCACAATTCAGGATTGTCCACAGCAAGTGCAACACTGTAGTAATATTGACAAGAAAATAAAAATTTTCTTATTTCTATAAAGTGTGTAAACATAAGACAAAAATTACAGACATCATCAAGTAATTAGTCCTTATGAGACATTAAGGAATAGGACTTTAGACGTCTCACAAAAATATGACGAAAGCATCAATAGATAATATGCATGTATCTTACCTGTACAGTGACATCAGACATATTCCTAGTCATTTCCAACAACATTACTAAGTCATCCACCAACAACGGAAATTTTGAACTCTAGTTAAGTGATGCTATCAACTTTGACTTCTGGGGAGTCAGTTACCTCTATTAATTAAAGAGAATCATTTGTACATGATTAGAAGGTTGTCTTACCTCACATGAAAATTAACATCAAATAATGGGTTGCAGATGGGGTGGGAGCACCTTAAGACCGAAATCAAAGGCAACTGATATTGCTGGAGACCTCATGCTAGGATTTAGTTACCAGTGGTTCATGTAACAAAGGGGAAAAATCGGGGATTTAAAGGACATCATGCTTCGTACTTTTGTTGTTGCTGGTATGATATTCTGCATTTTAATTTCCTAATGAATAATTGACAATACTGCCATTACAAATGTGATTGAGGGATTAGGAGGGACAGATGTAGGGAAGGAGAGAGAGAGAGAGAGTTGTTACAAAGAGAATTAATAAGTCACAAAAAGTTAATAGCAAAACCAACTCAATTCTTTGTCCCCTGGGCCCCATCCCTATGTATGTCACTCTCTGGAAATCAAACTCCCTCATATTTTGAATAAATATCCTGCTCCCAAAAAAGAAGGGTAAAGAGTTGGGGTGAGGAAAATCTTTCCATTTTTCATTATTTGTCAAAACTGTACTTCTCCTGATATAGCCCGAGGTTGTGACTTTTTTTCTGAGTAGCAGCAACTCTTCAATCTATACTACTAACAAAAGTACCTTAAGTGAAAAACTTTTGATTCTCTATTTTACCCTTATAAAAAAATTTAATTACCACATTATCTTTTCATAGTTTAATATCTAAATTACAATCATGCCCTTATGTATTTAAATCTCCAATTTACCCTCTAAAATTTCTTTTACTTCTCTATTATCTTTGTATAAATGTCAATATATATATAAAAAAATTAATTGACTACATTACTCTTAAAAAAATATATGCATCATTATGGTTTTCAATAAAGTGTTCAAAACTTCATCAATAAATCATATTTTTTCCAAATATATAGATAACATTATGATTATATGTATGTATTTTTTTCCATCTATACTACTAATAAAGAATGAAACTTTTGTCTAAGCGTAAAAAAATTTTAATTCACTATTTTATTCTTATAAAATATTTTAAATACCACACTATCCTTCAATATTTGAATATCTAAATTGTCATCATATACTTATATGTTTAAATCTCTAAAATCTAAATTACCCCTAACATCTCTTTTAATTCTTTATTTACTATGTATAAATATCAGTATTTATGAAACTTTTTAATTGACTACATCACCTTTAAAACATGCATCACTGTAATTTTTAATAAAATGTTCAATTTTTTTTAAAAAAAACTTTATCAATTTAATATTACTCATTTTCAATATGAAGATAATATTAACCTTATATATGTGTATTTTCTTCATCCAAAATTTCAACCATTTAATTTTTAAGATAAAAAATAATCTTTTACATAGTTTTTTTTTAAAATAACTTATATTAAATCAACATAATTCTTCAATTACAATAAATTTTTTATATTTTATTAAGAGTTTATATAAAAAAATTATATTGTATTTTTAAGTAAAACTTGAATTTTAAAATTTTAATATTCTTTTAAAATATATATTATAGAGTTGTATATTATATTTTAAGGTGAATAACA
>CM042184.1:11504438-11528725 GCA_023539305.1 Ilex asprella
AATAACTTCCAAATTTGGGTTAAATTTCATAGAAGCACCCGAATTTATAATGCCCTTAAACAGAAATTTTAACGGTATATTAGAGGTCCAAAAAACATGGCATCAACATCATCAAAACAGTAAACACAAAAAGCAAATCCAATTTTTTCATGAAAGCCCAAGAACATCATGCACTTCCAAAAGCGCACAGAACACTAATTCTTTGATAAAACGTAATTAAACTAGCATTTCCTCAGTGTGATCGATTGATGCAAGATAATTCAATTCAAATGAAGAGGATGCACAAAAGGATATTTATAAATCATCTTGACCACACCAGACACTTACCGGAAAAAAAAAACATGGTACAAGAAAATTATTTTTAATCCATAAAAGGGTATCCAAAGAAGTACCTTGGACTCACAGTGAACCCGAAGTCGATTCTGATAAATGTGATTTGGGATGCTTTTTTTGTGTACTTTCGGATTGATCGAAGGAAGTCGAGAGAAGAAGAATTGGAATTCGTGTCTACGATCGGAACAGCTTGAAATGGGATTGGAGGTGAGAGAGATAGTCGTCATTCGATTGGAAGACGAAGTGGCCGTCGATAGAGGACTTGTCAAAGCTTTGGAAACTGTCATTTACTAATACGAAGTGGGTTTTATCCGTACGCAAGAAGAGACGATGAATACCACGACAGAGATAGGAGAGATTGAAGAGCGACAAGGTCGAGAAGCGACGTTTTTGTTAGGATTTGGAAGATGGAGCTTTGAAGTTGTCGACAAGTGGGTGTTAGACTGTTAGCGTGATCTGAAGTTCCGAGACTTGGGCTGTATTTGCAGACTCATGTATGACTTCAAGAATCGCGAATGAGGACAATGACAGTACAAAGAAAAAATAAGGAGGAGGATGTTGTCAATATGTTTCAGCCAATCCTTACTAATAAGTTTTCATATTAAAACCATCTTGATTGACGGAGGCCAAAGGAATTAATTGCTAAATTTGGTCAAAAGTTGGTTGACACTTCACACTATAGTGGTACTTCATGTCCAAGTTTTGCTCAATCAAAAGTTGAATAACTCTTATAGATCGATTAATGACAGAGGTGAGTTATAAAATTAGACGTCTTAAATTTAAATTTTGGGTCTAGATCATGAGAGACATAACCCTTAAAAATATCTTAATCTCGATATTAATGATCTCACTTTAATCGAAGAGAACAAAAAATTAGTTGATCTATTGAATAAAAAAAAGAAGTTGGATAACACTACCATTCTAAAAGAAAATTTTTGATTGTAAATTTTAATTTGAGTTATTTTTAATTATTGATCGTTAATGTAAAATATAAAAATAATAGAACTTTTCACGCATCATTTCATAACGTAATTAAAAAAATGTATGGTACTAAAAAATTGGTTTTATTACATTAGTTTAACCTATCAAAAGTAATTAGACACTGTAAGTACATTAAGTTGAGATTTCTTATCTGCCTGTCCAACCAATATGAAATTTACATAAAGTTAGATATAGATTTAACTATCTATGAAATTTTAAGCGCTTAATTTTATCATTTTTTTCAAAATTATGTCTATGAAATTTGTATTAGCTAAGTTTATAGAGAATTTTAGTTTCAATAAAATACATACTACTTTTCATATAAAATTTATAATATTTTAAAGTGTATTATTTTTAATAATATTTATTTTAATTGATTCTAAAATTTGTTTTAAATATATATATATATTAAATTAATATAAAGATAGAGATTTAAAGATAAAGATTGGATAAAATAAATTATTTTGACATATTGCTTGAAATGCAAGATAAAGATGTCAAATGTTATATGTCAAATTGCCACATAAACCTTCAAGTTTAAATTTGACATATAACATTTGACATCTCCATTGAAAATGCTCTAAGTAGTTGAAATATCAAAATTATTATTCTTCTAGTTACCTTATCCTTAACCACTACTCTATATCACGTCCACGTCGTCATGGTTATCAGTCTCCAATATGTCAACATTGTCATCATCCATTATCATTAACTCACCATTATTACTACAACTATCACTATTAGCATCGCTAGTGACACTGCCACCACCACCACTTATATAATGGTTGTGGTGGCCAAGGTCATAGTAATAGTACTGTTGGTATTGACAAAATTAGTAACAATAATGTCGACAACAATGGTGAGGTGATGGTAAAGGATGATAGTAGTAATGGTTATTGTAACGGGGGTGATGGTGACTGTTGGGGTGATACTGGTCATAGTGACACTAATAGTGATAGGTCGTAATGGTGGTTGTAGTGAGCAGGATGGTATGGAGGGGATATGGTGGTTGTGGTGGGTGGTGAGTATGACTGAGTTGGTGGTGGTGACAAGAGGTGGTGGTAGTGGCTAGGATAGTTGTAAAACTCGGAAAAATTTAAATTTTTTCGAATAAAGGATAAAATGGTCATTTTTGTCATTGTAATGCGAAATTAAAATACGTGTTCTATAGAACTCTTATGACACAACAGACTTCGCCATTGGATTTGAATCGTGAAATTTAGTGACCCTGACGAATTTCGTCAAATTCTAAGATAGTCAGATTTTTATACGTCGTTCGAGATGACTATGTGTCGAATGACCTCACAAAAGTCCTAAAAAATAAATATTTTAATTTTTTAAAAAAATTAAATAAAATTTAAATAAAATTAATTTGAACTTAAACCGGGATCAAATAAATCGTTTCGGAGCGAAAACGGACCGGGTTAAATCAAAGGCGTGTGGTGCGATCAGAGTCAAGTCTTGAAAATTATAAGTAGAGCTAAAATCTGATATTTTGGCAAAACATATCTCCCCAATTCAGCTGAGTTCCAACGTTGGAGAGAAAGAGAGAGAAAACACAATTTCTTTCGCCAATTTTCGGAGTTCCGTCGAGCGAAGAGTTAAACTTCATCTACGCGACAAGGGCTACGTGTACGTACCAAGAACAAAGGATTTCACCGAAGATCTAAGAGGCGACTTTGGAGAAATCAAGGTTTTTGGGGCTTGGGAGGTGTTCTTGAAACTTCTACCTTCATTTATACGCTCCAAGATGTAGGGTTCTTCCTACTTTGATTTTATTCTTACTTTATGATGTCCAAAGGACAAGGGTTGAGTGTATGTATATATTGACCTATATATATATGGTTACGAAAATGTGAGAATGAGTCTAGGAATGACTTAAATCAAATTCTACTTTGAATTTGATATGTGGAAGTTCTTATGTGATCTCTTGGAACTTGGAATTGTGTGGGCATGCTATATGTTATATTGTGCCTTGAAGGTGTTTAATTAAATGCCTTGAATAATTGAATGTTGTTATTTTGATGTAATTGGAATAACATGTATTGGGTATGAATGTTGTTATTTTTTTGCAATATGTGAACATATGTTTTTTTTTTATCAGTGGACATATGCTTATTGATATTTTAAGAATAATGATGATTTATGGAAGTTATATGCATATGATATAAATTTTCATGAAATATCATAATTTGTGATTGGAATTGCTCATTTGACATTCATTACATGTTGAGCATAATATTGACATCACATTCATGGGTATAAGTCATGAGTGTGGGTATGAGTGTGCATTATTGTCATCAACACCACACTTGGTGATTGAATGATGGATTGGGAAAGCTGGGTAGAAGACCTAGCTAAGCTGCATGGTAGTATGATAAATTGGGTTGGGGTAGCAAGAAAGGGTTAGAAGATCCATCGGGTGTAAAGTCCGATAGTTAGAATACGCACTCCCTTAGTTCGGTCCATAAAGTGTGTGGGTGTTAGCGGAACCCTCGGTGGAAGTCCATAAATTCTGTATGAGTTGGTGACCCTTGGTGTAAGTCCATGAACATCCACCCCAAAAAAAACCCTAAATTGTAAATGACATTCGGTGTGTAACACGGATGACGGGTGCATACACATTGACAATTACATGTGTTGAGAAGTCAGGAAGGGCTCGAATTGAGTTGTATGAGCGAGACTCATCTGATTTCGTGGCACATTATAGTAAATTTCATCATTGAGTTGCATATACTTGAGTGGAATTGTTGTGGATAATTGTTTATTGCATGTGAACACTTCATGTGCATCTAAGGGGGGGAGTAGTCTATGTAGGAAATACTCTATTAAGCATGGCTCACCCTATACGGGAAAATATTTTAGGTGTGGGTCGTACGCCGGTGGATAGCTCCCATGTAGAGCATCAAGGGTGAAGGGGGCCGACTTGTGGCCTTATATTAAGATTTTGTAAAACTTTGTTGATCATGTAAACCTATGGTATTGATTGTAATGGAACTCATATGAACTATTTTGAATGTAAATGTCATGTTATATGAGTTTAGGTTAGTGTTGTACATGTGTTGGTTGGTTTTGAAAATGCTTGAAATGAATTGGAAACAAAAAATTGGTGAAGTAGGCAAATCTAGGCCGAACTACGAGTGGTTAATAGGTAGTTATGGTCCAGTAGGCAAAAGCTACCGATAGTAAACAGGTAAATATGGTCCAGTAGGCCAAAACTACCGATAGTCAACAGGTAGTGCCTTTCCAGTTGGTCACATCTACTGGTAGCTAACAGGTAGCTTTTCAATAGAGATTTTCCAGTGGACTCGAACTACCGGTAGCTATTCAAAAAATCTGAAATTTTAAAACTGTTTTGCCAAGTCTTCAAGCTATGTATTCCTTCTCCTTAATGGTGTAAATGGACTATAATGAAGTGTTAATCATGATGAATTGGACCTCGATTGCATTCAAGGGAAAGATGAACACAAGTTGCATTGTGAGTTATGATTCCAGTTAAGAAATGTTTTTAACGTGGTGTTGGGTTATGCGACATCCATAGATATTTTTGTGGGTTGATGGATGATCAACGGACTCTCGATTTTTTGTGTGTCACAATAGTGGTAACAATAGTGGCGGTGGTGAGGTGCTGGTGGTGGTAATGTTGGGAATTTAGGGCATTAGATGGGTTTGGATTGAAACATTTCAGAGTAAATTGGTTTACCACAAAAAAATTATAAATCTTAGAATAATCACATCCCTTAAGGGCTAGTCAATATTTTCTCTTCATGAACATGCTCTAACCCAACTCAAGTTACAGTGGTCGACCACTTAGCTCAAGAAAGTAGTAAACGTATGCTTGGACACCCTATAGCCGAAAAAAAAAACCTAGCATACTCAACATTCACTACAAAAAACGACGACTTTAGTGACAAGAAAAGTTATCATTAAAACTCTTAAATTTGTCACAAAAGTAATTAGTGGCAAAAAAAAAATTGCCACTATGTTGTCACTATAGATGTGTCGCTAAAGGTTAATAGTGACAAGCTACACAAGTTGCCACTAATAATCTACACTTTTAGTGACGATTCTGTATCATCACTGAATCACTCTCAATAGCGACAACATTTGTCGCCACTAATATTTTAAAATGTAATCACTAAAACGTATGTTTTCGCCACTTAATAACTATTTTCAGCTCAAAAAAAAATTTAGTGTCAAAATGTATTAACACTAATTAGTATTTATCAATCATTAGTAATAGAATATTTTGTTGTCACTAATATGTTTAATGAAAATTTCAAACTTTCGCCACTAAATTATCTGCTCTAGTGACAATTTTTTAATTGTTACTAATAATTTTTGTTTACTTTTAATGGTCAACTTTATAATCATCACTAAAGAATTGTTTAGTGACCTTATTTTTTGTTGTCACTATAAAATTTCAAATTATTTTTGAGACAAATTTTATAGCGGTCACTAAAAAACTCTATAATGACGACTTTAGTGGTTGTCACTCACATAATAATTCGTAACAACTTTCATAAACCCTATATAAAATTGACCTGTAATTAAAATATCCTAATCGTTCAATATCATTCAAAACAAATCGAAATTCAATCATAGTTTAATTATAAAATTAAAAACTTATGGAATTATCATAAATTTTTAAACAATCCAAAGAATACTTCAAAAAAAATCAATAAAAAAAAAGTTTTCCACAAGCAATGAAATAAAAAATTAACAATAAACTGTTGGTCTTTATTCCTTCCATACCCATGAGAAAATCTAAAGCAAACTTCATGACGGACAAAAAATGTACACAGTGCTTTTGAATTAATTCTGGTCCTTTGAACACGATCTTCTATTCTCATAAAGATGTCGCAAAGATAACCCCCTAACAAAAATTAAATACCATAATAGCTGCCACAAATCTTTAATTTTAAATCACATAAAAAGTAAAAGCTTGGGCAAAAATGTCATCATAAAAATGTAGACTTGGCAATGTCTAAATCTTATTTTCAAACTTCTCTTTACACTAGGCAACATACGAAACAAAACTCCAACACTAATTATCAAAGTTTTAGATTGAGTGGTAACCAACCAAATAGTCCTTCTAATTTCTAACAATGTTTTGCACTTTGCACTGTTAGAAAATGTATTCTAGCACTTTTAGCATTGTTAAGTGAAGTTTAACACGAAAGACTATAAATGAACATCATTAAAGAACATACAATTTCTAGTATATATCATGAGGCTCGTTACACCAACTACTTCCCATTGTCCACAAGCACAACAATACTTATATGATTAAAAGAAAAAAGAATAAATCACTAAAATGTATGAATCTAATGAAAAAAGACCACCATGCTTGACAAACACAAATGTTTTGCACAAAATGATCGCATCAACTAAATAAAAGCTAATCTTCCAATTATGGTAATGAGTTGAATATCTAATCAATAATAGTTAACTCAAACTTAAAGCCAAAAAATTCAACTATCATATTATTGCCTTATTATCAAATCTTAACAACCATGACAAATTAATTTAATGAATCTATGTTCTCATCGAGTGTCTAGTCAATTACAACATCAATCTCTAATTAATATATCAAAACATTATAATATCAGCAAGTATCATGCACAATTTCTTCCATAAAGGCCCCAAGCCATTTCACAATTGCAAGTAGAATCAAGAATTAAAAAACTATTCATAAGTTATAATACTTCAAATGGAATTATTGTGCACACTCAAATTTATCCTACAAAAGTAACAATGAGAATACTTACCTAAATTGCAATCGCCCTGGATGAGCCTCATATTGCTTCCATCTATCTTGCAATAAAATAAAGTTTATGACACCTTCAAAAAAAAGGAAAAAAATTAAAACTAATCTTTCATCAATCAAGTATTCCACCTATCATGAAAGAGAGCCAGGTGCAGGGGCAATGGTAGGAACAGACATGTGCCTCTCATCCTGCATCTGCTTCATCAATGCTTGCAAAATCTCATTTGTCGCATTTTGGGTTACCCCTTGCATATGCTCAATCATTGTTTGCAAAATCTCATTTGTTGCCTTTTGGGTAACCTTAATCACTTCAATGCTATTTTGTTGAGCATTGAGTTTTTCTTCCAACTCATTGGCCTTTTTGTTAGCTGCCTCCAACTTAGATTTATTGTGGTGCTTAGATAAGGATCGACTAGGTTTCAAACCGTGCCCACGGCCACGTATGTCAACAAATTCATTCAAGTGATACATGATAATGTTAGGTGGTGAAACATGGAGAATGGATGATAATAAACTTACATGTAATTCTAAGCTTGTGGGAAAATTCTTCCACGAATACTAACTCTAATGATGACAATATGAACACAAATATAACAGTTATGCAAAAATCTAGATTGATTAAATACTGAGAGAGAATGAAATGAAGGTAAATGCTCCAAACAACATCTTTATCCACATTCTTGATGAAGACAATTCACTGAATTTAATCACATCAGCTACTAAATCAGCCTTAACAATACTTCCAAAATAACTTGAGTTTCTTTCCTTGTTCAGTATGAGATTCCATTCTTCCCTGCTTTATCTATTTTTTTCTCCATGGTATAATTTGTTGGGATACATAATACCATAAAGTTTCCCCAAAAACCAAAAAATGGAAAGGATTCTTAGATAAGCAAAAAATTTCTTAGGCAATGACTTAACTATATAAGTATGACACTTTTTTTCACTAAACCAAGTGGATTTAATGACTCGATCCAAAAGATTTGATAATATTGCGACAATATGATAGGAGAAGGTCCTTTGCCCATATAAAATATGGTGCTCTAGTAAAGTCATGTGTGTTTCAAAATATAATAAGTAGCAACATGTAGTAAGTACACACTAGTTGGATTTTTTTCCCCTAAAGGGGTTGACAAGCAAGCTACTTGCTAGTCACAACCAACATATAACTATCAATTGGAGCACCTAGCAGCTCCATCTCATTCATATTCAACCCTTAGGTAGTATGACTCTCTTGTATTATTCTAAAAGCTTGTCAGCATAAAACTTCACATAATCCCAAAGAAAAAAAAATTGCGGAGAGTACTTGAAGTCTGAAATTACTCCATAATACTCAGTTGAATTGAAAACTCAACAACAGGTCAAAAAAAAATGAGGAGAACATGCCACACTATGATCAACAAATGGAAATACTTAAAAAACAAAAACTAATAAAGTACACAAGGTTGAAGGAGAGTAAAGGCATACCACAAGCATCATCATCATCATCGTCAGTGTCCCAGTAAGGTGGCGAAGTTGATGGGGTTCCATTTTCCACCTACTCAGAATACCGCCATTCCACCAATGCTTCCCCAGATTGGCAATGCAGCTACCCACTTGAAATCCCCTCCATAGATTTTCCAACTCCAGACTCCACACTCACACTCCTTGCCATTTCCCACTCCAAAAACTCCCCCCAACTCCTATTTGACAGGCCACCACAGAAAGCTAAATCAATCTGTTTGTCAAACTGAATATTTGTGACAAAGCTAATATTGTCAGTAGTAACACTCTATTTTATGAAATAAGTGACAATTTTTTTAGCTTACCACTAACTATTTTGGGTTAATGGCCAATATTTACTTTTGCCACTAAACATTAGGTTCTAGTGACGATATAAGTTTCGTCGCTAATACTTTTGCCACTAACAAGTTTATTTCTTGTAGTAATTTGCAGAGAAGTAAAGAACTCACTACTTAAATGTTTACTTTATTTTTAAGATATATATATATATATATATATATATATTAAGTGATATAAGTTTTAATTATCAAATAAACTTAGCGATTGGCCTAATGACCACCGCCTCTACTGTTGGACCTTAAAGTCACGAGTTCGAATTTTGTCGTATCCCTCCCCTGTAATAGTGTAACAAAAAAACACACTTAATTAAAAAGAATAAAACAATTTTAATTTTGAGAGTTGAAATTGGTTATTAAACACAACCTAATTGTTATCAGATTTAGGTCTAACTTAATCGACCAACAAACCTTGTTTAATTAATAATCGATTATCCACACGACGTGGATTCGATAATACATAACTAATACATTATATATTTTAATACGACATGACTTAAATACAAAAGAAAGTACGTAATACACATGACTTCTTGTACGCCCAACAATCCATTATTTGCATTTAGATTATCGATACACGAGTGTAACAATCAAATTTAACCCTCAATGAACTTTTTGTACATTATTTATATCAAGTAATCCCTCTTACAATTAAAAAGTTCCAATTAAGTGCTTCTGTCTGAACTTTTTAGCAAACCAAGGTGGTCTAAGAAAAAAAATTCTCACAATGGAGTGGTTTTAAAACTAATTCTCAAATTTAGATAGTTTTTAAAAACGTCAGTTCAATTGACATCGTTGGGCTTAAAAAGTCAGTCCAAATGATGCCTTTAACACAAAATTCAGTACAATTCTTCTTTGCTATAGTTAGATAAAAACATTTTTTTTTTGGATTGACGTGTTTAAGCTTAAGATTTTAGTTGACTATTGCTTTCTAAAAATTTAAAAAGCTTCAGTCCGACAAACGTTTTTAGCACTTTAGTGTAACTCAAATTTCCTTTTCCTTCTCCTCTTCATTTTTTTTCTTATTCTTTTCTCTTCTATGATTTTCCCTTTTGTATACAAGCCCTAATCTGAAACCACCACCACCATCAACAATCACCACCACTAATGGCCACCAACAGCGACCCACCAACCTAGATCTCTCACCAGTAACCAACAAACCACCTTTAGCACCCAATCCCTAATTTTCCAAATCCCCACCAGCTCTCTCTACTAAAGCCACTCCATTGCCAACGCACCACCACTCCATCATTGAAGCACCAACACTCCACCACCGAAGAATGAAAATTTCTTTATGGTATCTCTTTATGCTATCTCTATCTCTATCTCTTTCTATATCTATCTAGTCTCTCTCTATCTCTATTTGTTTCTTTGTCTCTCTCTTTGTTCTAAGGTGAATCTAGGCATTGTCGTATGTGAAAGTGAAATGTCATATGAGATGAGAGACCCAAACAAGGGTCCATAAACTTAGAATGTCTTAGAGTGTGGTAACTTAAATTGGTAAGGGTAATTAGTCATTCTCTTTCTCCATTGTTCTGCAACTTAAGAATTTTTGCATCTACCACGGTTTTGCAAGTAGAAAGACGATCACTTAGTTTACTTGAAATTATAAAAAAATGAGAAAATAAAGTGAAATTAGCAAAAAAGATAAATTAGCTTGTCATATTACTATTTATTGAGAAATTATATTATACACCCTTGTATGATACACTGTTATACTTATGACTCAACGATTTTGAATTGTATCCTTATGCTATATATTTTCACCTATATAAAATTTAATAAATACTAAACATCATTGTAATAATTTGTATTATGTCTTCATTTGGTGCATCAGGAGTTGCGAATAATTGTTGCCAAAAAAAATTTGGTTGTTGAAAGAAATAGAAGATAACTATAAAAGTGAGCGATATACTAATGCAAGAGAGTATTATGTTGAACTACGCCCAGAGCATAGTTTTCAAATCGCAATTCGTATCGGGAATCGTGAATCGTTTCAAATCGTAAATCGCAAGATTCAATAAAAAATTTGAACAATGATAAAAAATAACATCTAATATTTAAAGTCGACAGGATATTGAATATTGAACACTATTGCATTCTAAAATTAATCAGTTGACATAATCACATCGTCTAAATAGAAAGATGCTAGCCTATATATATAGAAAATGTGGGTTCGAGTGCCATCGTGATTGATTTTTATATATTACTTGCAACTTGCAAGCCAACTAGAAAATAAAATAAAGCATCTATCAATAGAATATGTATTTATCATTGTAATTATACTTTAATCAAAACTCAAAAGTCAAGTTATGGTCCCAAAAAAATGAGATGCACATTGCACAATATGTGACTTTAAATTCTTTGTTTCAACTTTTTAACTTCTAAGACTTTTCCTAAATGAAGAAACAAAGAAAGAAATACAAGTATTCAATTTCTTCATTCATCATCATCTCCAAGGTCAAGATCTGCATCATCATCATCATCTTTTATTTCAACCATTTGTGCTTCCTCTTTAGTTTCTCCATCATCAACCACTTCAACACCAACATGTTCATTGTTATTTTTTGGCTTGTATTCAATTTAATTTTGGATTCTATTAGTTTGATTTGCGTGAGTAGACCATTGCTCACAAGAATTTTTTGGCATTAAAGTTGTCATGAAAAGAAGAATTGTTGGCCACGTCACTTTCATGGTGAAGATTTTTTGTCCTTTTTGGACTTTTATGTCCTTTATTTGGTTTTGTCCAACATAGATATGATTCTAGAGAACTACTGCTAGAAGCATTATCAAGTGGAATTCAATCTTCTTCAGGTTATTACTATTTTTTATGTTGACAACAAGGTCGCCGTTTTGGAGAAAAAATTGAGTTTGATTTTTTGTTTTTGGGTCTTCTTTAAGATAATCAAAGTTTGGTGAATATAAGACATTTTTGGGGGGCTATTTATATTGTGTTATTACTAGAGCAAATATACGTTCTCTTGCCTTTGTTTTGAAAACTTTGTAATCTCTAACCTTTGAATAGTGAATCTTGCCACTGTTTTTCATTTGTGGATGTAGACTTGCTTGTTGAGTCGAACCACGTAAATGTTGTGTAATCTTATTTTCTATTTCGTTTTGTTATTATTTTGTTTGTGGCCTTAGATTCATAACAAATTAGTATCAGAGTTATTTGTTTTATGATGGCTACAACAAAATTTGAGATAGAAAAATTTGATGGTCAGAACAATTTCAATTTATGAAAGATTAAGATGAAGACATTGCTTCATCATCAAGTTTTGACAAAAGCCATTGATGGACCTCTATCCAAAGAGATAGATAAGACTAAAATTGCTGATTTTTTTTTTAAAAAACACACAATGCAATTCTGTTGTCTCTTTCTGATGCAGTTTTTCGTGAGGTCGTCGGTGAAGACAAAACCGAAGGGCTTTAGAAAAAGTTGAAGAGTTTTTATATAAAGAAGTCTCTCGCTAACCGCTTGTATCTGAAACAATAGTTGTATACACTCAAGATGAAGGAAAATACGCGCATTAATGAACATCTTAATGAATTTAACAAAATTATTATTGACTTGAAAAATATTGATATAAATTTGAGGGTGAAGATCAATTCTTATTGTGTTATGCTTGTTGCCTAATCCATTTGATAATTTTGTTAATTCAATGTTGTATGTGAGAGACTCAATCTCCTTAGTTGATGTGAAAACCTCTTTGACTTCTAAGGAGTTGTGTACTAAATTGATTGGTAAGGGCAGTAATGCTCAAGTCGAGGGTCTGTTTGTAAAGGGTTGTCCTGATAGTTCCTCTAATAATAATAGAGGTTGATCCGTTGAAAGAAATTCAGATAAAGGAAAAGAAAAATCTGAATATCAATTACAGTATGAAGAAACATAATAATGTCAAATGTTTCTATTATCATAAAATTGGTCATTACAAACGTGATCGTTTTAAGTTGAAAAATAAATAGGAATAGAAAAAATCAAATCCTTTTGATTCCCCTAATGTTGCTGGTGTTGCTGAAGATACCTCTAATGGTGAAGATAATGTCCTTATAGCTGTTGTCTCTAATGAGTGTTTTAATGAGGAATGAATTCTTGATTCAGGTTGTTCATATCATATGTGTCATAATAGGGATTAATTTACCACGTATGAGTCCATCAGTGGTAGTTCAGTTTTAAAAGAAAATAATATTGCTTGTAAGAATGTTGGAATAGGTACCATCGGAATTAAGACACGTGATAGGGTTATGAGGACTTTGACAGATGTTCGACATATTCCAAATTAAAAAAGAATTTGATTTCTTTGGGTATTATAGATTTCTTTGGTTGTAGGTTTTTTGCTGAAGGTGGAGATATAAAAGTTACAGAGGTTCCTTGGTTGTGATGAACGGTAAAAAGATTAATGACTTTTATGTTCTTCAGGGTAATACTGTGATTGGTACAGCTAGTGGATCATCTTAAAAAAAAATTAGATTCAGATACTACCCAGTTATCGCATATGCGTATGGGCCATATAAGTGATAAAGACATGAAAGTCTTGTTTAAACAAGGTTTGTTTGGCAAACCGGAAATTGGGAAACTTGTTTTTTATGAGCATTATGTCTTCAGAAAATAATGCAGCGTAAAATTCAGTACATCTATTCACAAGATTAAAGGCACGGTGGATTATATTCATTTGGACATTTGGGGTCCTTCTCAGGTTCCATCTAAGAGTGGTGCTCCGTATGTTTTGACATTTATTGATGATTATTCAAGAAAGGTTTCTGTGTATTTTCTAAAATGCAAGAGTGATGCTTTTAGGACTTTCAAGCAATATAAGACTTTGATTGAGAAACAGACAGATAAGAAAGACAAGCATCTCAGAACAGATAATTGTTTAAAATTTTGTGGAGGTGAATTTAATGAGTTCTGTGGAGATTAAGGCATTCTCAGACATCATACTATCTGGTCTACTCGATAGCAAAATGAGGTTGTAGAGATGATGAATAAGACTCTTTTGGAAAGAGCGTGTTGCATGCTCTCTAATGTAGGGTTGTTAAGGACTTTTGAGCTGAGGCTGTCAGCACTGCTTGCTATTTTGTTAATTGTTTTCCATCCACTACTACTGAGTTAAAGACTCTACATAATGTATGATATGGTACTCCTGTTGATTATTCCGATTGAAAAATATTTGGTTGCACTGCTTATTGTTATGTGAGTGATGGTAAGCTTGCGCATAAGGCTAAGAAGTGCATATTTATGGGTTATACTAATGATGTGAAATGATATAGATTGTGGTGTTCCGATCCTAAATCACCTAAGTTTATAGTCAGTAGGGATGTTGTATTTGATGAATCTTCTATGTTTCATCCGAGAAAGGAGTTTGTAGTTTATGTAGGGAAAAAATAGGGTTATAATAAGGATGTGGAGCTACAGGTGAATGCTTCATATAAAGTAATTGAAAGTACTCTAGTTCAATCTATTTCAGATTTTCCTAGTTCTAGTTCAGGTGATGATCTATTGGAGAAGCAGTAGTATAATATTGCAACAAACAAGGAGAGAATGCAAATTGGACCCCTTTAGAAATATGAGTGTGCAAATTTGGTGGCCTATGCACTAACTATAGCAGAGAAATTTGGTGTTCAGGAGCATTCCACATATTCAGAAGCTGTCACAAGTAATGAGTTTGCACATTGAACTATTGCTACAACTAAAGAAATTGAATCTATTCATAAGAATTAGACTTGGTAATTAATGAAGTTGCCTACGGGTATAAAAACTGCTAGTTGTAAATGAGTCTTCAAGAAAAATAAAGGAACTCTAGGGGTTTAATCTAAAAGGTATAAGGCACGATTTGTTACAAAAGGCTACAGTCAGAGAGAGGGTATGGACTCCAATGAAGTTTTCTCACTAGTTATGAAACATAGCTCTATTTGTGTATTTCTTACCATGATTGCTTCACTCAATCTAGAGCTTGAACAACTTGATGTAAAGATAACTTTTCTACATGGTGAGCTTGAGGAAACTATCTACATGCATCAACTAGAGGGATTTATTGTTCAAGGTAAAGAATATCATGTTTACTTTTTGAAGAAATCATTATATGGTTTGAAACAGTGTCCAATGCAGTGATACAAACGTTTTGACACTTTTATGATAGATCATGGTTACACTAGGAGTAATTATGATAGTTGTGTGTATCACAGGCTGTTGTCAAATGGTTCTTTTATATATTCATTGCTTTATGAGGATGACATGCTTATTGCTTCTAAGAGCATGTTACAGATTGATAGGTTGAAGAAACAATTAAGTTCAGAATTCCAGATGAAATATTTGGGTGCTGCAAATTTTTTTTTGAATATGGAGATTCATTGGGTTAGGAAAACATGTATGCTATATTTATCTCAAAAGAAATATATTAAGAAAGTTATTGAGATGTTTGGTATGCAAAATTCGAAGCCCATGAGTACTCCACTTGCCACTCACTTTAGACTTTTAGTTGTTTTATAACCGTAGAGTGAGAACAAGGAGCAATTTATGTCTCTTGTTCCTTATTCTAGTGTAGTTGGTAGCATCATGTATGTTATAGATTGCACTCGTTCAGATATTTCACAAGCAGTTAATGTGGTTAGCCGTTACATGACTAATCTTGGGAAGGTTCATTGGCAGACTGTGAAATGAATACTTTGTTATTTGAGAGGCACTATAGATGTTAGCTTAGTATTTGGTAGAAAAGATGGTTTCGATTCTATAGTTGTTACTTATGTTGATTCAAATTATGCGGGTGGTCTAGATAAGAGGAGATTTTTGACAGGTTATGTTTTTACTCTATTTGGGTGTACTGTAAGTTGTAGGGCGATTATACAGGCTACAGTGGCTTTGTCTACCACAAAGGCAGAATACATGGTAATGTCAGGGGCAATGAAAGCAGAAATTTGGTTAAGAGGTTTGGTCTGTGATTTGGGCTTGAAAGAGGAAGTAACCACTGTGTTTTGTGACAATCAAAGTGCAATATATTTGACCAAAAATTAAATGTATCATGAAAGGACCAAGCACATTGATTTTAGGTATCAATTACTTCATAAGGTTATGAATCAAGGTATTATCACAGTAAAAAAAGGTTGCTACAACAAACAACCTAGCAGATATATTTACTAAGCCAAAACTAGTACTTAATTGGTGTTTGCACTATTTGAGTTATACCCTTCGGCATATTTGACGAAGACAGCGGTCAAGTTCACTTTGGTTGGATGGCTTGATGGAATACAAGACAAGGTGGAGATTTGTTATTTTGTGGCTTGTATCCAATTTAATTTTGGATTCTATTAATTTGATTTGCTTGAGTAGACCTTTGCTTACAATAATTTGTAGGCATTAAAGTTTGTCTTGAAAAAAAGACTTGTTGGCTACGTCACTTCCATGGTGAAGAGTTTTTGTTCTTCTTGGACTTTTATGTCTTTTATTTGGTTTTGTCCAACATTGATAGGATTCTAGAGAACTACTGCTAGAAGCATTATCAAGTGGAATTTGGTCTTCTCTAGGTGATTTCCATTTTTGACGTTGACGACAAGGACGTTGTTTTGGAGAAAAAATTGAGTTAGATTTTTTGTTTTGAGACCTGTTCAAGATAATCATAGTTTGGTGAATAGAGGATAGTTTGGGGTACTATTTATATTGTATTAGTGCAAGAGCAAATATACGTTCTCTTGCCTTTGTTTTGAGAACTTTGTAATCTTCTACCTTTGAATAGTGAAATCTTGCCACTGTGTTTCATTCTTGGACGTAAGATTGCTTGTTAAGTTGAACCACGTAAATCTTTTGTGATTGTATTTTTCTATTTTGTTTCATTATTATTTGATTGTGGCCTTTGGTTCATACCGATCATCTATCTTAACAACTTTAGCTTTGCTTTTTAACAGAATTCAAGTTCCTTGGTCCTAAAAATATTAATTGCTAAATGACAATTATTGAAAATTTGGAATGTGAACAGTTGAACAACTAAACAAAATATAACTAATAATAAGGGATACCTCTTTTTCTCTTCTTGCTAGAAGATGCACTTTCATCAAGTTGAAAAAGTTCATGAACATCCATCCATGAGTAGTTTTTTGGTAGACATGGATCTTCACTCTCAGTAATCCACTCATCATTAGATTCCATATCCGATAGACAAATTGGATCATATGAGTCATTTTTTTCCTTCCTTTTCAATTGTCTCATTTGACGTTGAATATTGTGCTTCACATAAACAAGAGCATTTAGCCTTTGTTGCTCCAAGCGATTCTTTTTCTTAAAATGAACATGGTCAAAAGTACTCCAATTTTTCTCACATTTCGTAGCACTGCATGTGAGGCTTAATGCCCTTATAGCTTGTCTTTGAAGTTCTTTGCAATCATCTCCATAACTTTTCCACTACTTTGAAGATAGAATCCAAATAATGAAAAAAACTAGCCACAAGAATGAAAAAAAAATAGAAACTAAAATACCACAACATCTAAAAAAAATAGACCATGAGTTGAAGAAGATAACAAAGCCTATTAGTGTTTGGTTGCTGGCAAGAAGAAGAAGAAAGGAAGAGGCATACCTTTTTTAGTAAATGACGTGAAAACTTCAGTGTGGCCTCCTTCAACACGCAATGTGAGAGATAGAGTGAGAGAAAGAGACAAAAATTATGAGTAATTAATTAGGACATGAGTCCTCTGCAAATAAAATGACGTCGTTTTTCTACCTAAATAGTCAAAATTTTTATTAAAATTGGGTTAAAAAAATAGAGAAAAAATCATCTTGTTCGTGCGATTCCATTGCGATTCAATGTTACACCTATATGATACAAATTGAATAGTCAATGAATCAAACTGAATTGTACGATTCAATTTGTGAATCGTACGATTTTAGCAACTATGATCGAGAGTGAACATTTTGTGTCAATGAATTAAACACATTACGCATAGATCTGGTAGAACTTCAAGCACTCGTGTCACACCAACGTTCATTGATGATGCAAAGAAGGAACATGGAAGACTACGAATCAACAATTAGAGGACTCCGATCTGAGAATAATAGGATGCTACTTCGTAGGTGTCGATACTATATGCTCAAGATGGCTACTGCCGTGGTAAACCAAATATGCAAAGATAGAGCATATAGATTATGATGAGGTTTCTAATGAATTTATGAGTGGATTCATTCATGGCTTCTAATCCTAAATTTTCAAGCTTTACTGACCAAGTGATGATGATTTTGAAAAATTTCTCGTTTCTAGTTTGTGTGTACGTGACAAAACCACTATGTTGTTGGGATGACCTTCATTAGAAAATATATGTTGTTGTATATTTCAATGTATATGAGTATGATCATTACTTTGTATTTGTATTTAAGATAATACAAATTTTTACCTTATTAAATTTTGCGTTAATGCCGATGGTAGAAATTTGTGTTGATGAATTAAATGCATTGTCACAGTTGCAAAATACATTTCTTATGTCATCAGTTGCACATGTAATCATAAAATGAATATAAGAATGTAGTTGTTTGTAAGTAGGTTGAAAAATGCTAAAATGTTGATGTTTTAAAATAATTTGACCAAGAAAAAAAAAGTTGGCTCCAGTTTAAAATTGTTAGTCCAACTGATGTTTTTATTGTCACAACCCAAGCTGAGTTTGCTTTGAAAACATTGGTCCAACTGACATTTTTACTTTAAAGACATCAATCGCAGACGTTTTTTAAAACTACGTGAGTTTGTGAAATACTTTCAAAATAACTTATATTTGATAATTTTTTTACCAAACCACTTGGGTTTGGTAAAAAGCTTGCTTCCATCTACTTCTATCCAACACCATCAACAAAAAATGCATGTGGGTTTCACATGATAATGTCAACAAGGTGTTTTAGGCAAATGGGTAGCAACAACGATACAAATTCAACTACTTTGCTTTCGAGAGTCAGGTGTTTTTCTACTATTGGCAAATTCCATTTGAGCGAGGAAGAGGCTAAGTATTTGGGATTCTCTTGCCACCATTCAACGGTTGTTTAGTTAGCATTCAAATGAGTCTAATAAAGGATGACTAGTCGTCGTTAGTTCAAATTTTAACAATCATGAGGGATTTATCTCTTACAAATATCATAGTCCTTACGTGAATAGTCTGTTTTTGAACAAACTAAGATAATGATTAGTTGAGGTACACATAAATCAACCCAGACATATCTGATTGATAAACAAATAAATAAATAAATAGAGGGCAAATAGGAGATTCCACATCAATCGGTTGAGGGCGTTCGAACAATGTGCTTTATAGTCTAGTTTTTTAGAATTTTTGGGGCTGATGTTCAATGCTTATTCAATGACCATTCGAATGAGGCCTTCCCATTTGAACAACCTTTTTTCCTAGTCAAACGATAATCAATTAGGTTTGAGAATCTAAGGTTGCCTATTTTCTGTACAACACTCCCCATAAATTGTTATGGATCCTTCCAACTATTTATTGCTAGACTTGTCTTATTTTTAAGGGACCATTATACACATATTGAGAGCTTTAGAATGTTCTTTTTGAAAAGAGTAATGCTATTTAGACTTAGAATTTTTTAATCTAATCTGTTAACCTAATGACATGATTGCATTATAACTATTGAATTAATAACAAATTCCAATATTTTAAGGGGCCCATAGTCAATCTAAAAGTCATAATAGATTAGGTCAGTCAATTAGGCCAATAAATTAAGTCCTATTAGTATTGTTCGTTGGAAAAATCCTAGCATCCCTTTATAAGATAGAGAGAAGTCTAGGTATATTTCATAATTTCATTGATCTCCCTTCACCTAAGTGTAGCAAAATCTCCTAGCCGAAAATGTCTAAAGGAATCCAAAAATATTTGAAGGAATTGGTGTGCCAGCCCTCTTCTCCTAGCTGAAAGTCTCCTAGTCAAAATATCTAAAGAAATTGGTGTGCCAGTTCTTAGAAAATATCCAAAGAAATGTTGTGGTAGTTGAAACTCAGAATTAGTCTAAAGGAATTAGAAATTCTAAAGGAATTGGTGCTTCTTTAATTGGTAATTCTGATGGGCCAAGCCTAAGGGCCCAAATCATATTACATGCCCAAGAGGCCCAACTCCAAGACATCCAATAAATTCAGCTCAATATGGTCTACCCAGTCAAGCTCATCAAGCTTAAGGAGCTACATCAGGAGGGGAGCATGCAGGGTCATCCAAGAGTCTCCTCCTCTCCAGCTTGGAGTCCAGAGCTGAAGAACCTCCTCCTCTCCACCTTGGAGCCTAGGAGCTGGAGAGCCTCCTCTAGGAGTTGGAGAGCATCTTCCTCTCCACCTTGGAGTCCAGGAACTAGAGAGCCTCCTCCTCTCCACCTTGGAGTCCAGGAGCTGGAGAGCCTTCTTCTCTCCACCTTGGAGTCCATGAGTTGGAGAGCCTCATCTTCTCCACCTTGGGTCCAGGAGCTTTCTCCTCTCCACCTTGGAGTCCAGAAGCTAGAGAGTCTCCTCCTCTCCACCTTGGAGTAAGGGTCATCCAAGAGCCTCATCCTCGCCGTCTAGAGAGAGTCAACTTTCTATCATCCTTTGACCAAGTCTTTTGGAGAGCATCATAACTTCTTTGCCCGTTGAGGAGAGAAGAGGTCGCCAAGAAGAGGAGAGGTCGTCAAGCTATTTAATACTATTAAATAGCCCCAAATCCGTTATGACCGCCAGACTGGCTATGCAATTACTACGTCGACTATAAATTGTAAGCTCCCCCAACACTTGGGGGGCATCACAAAAAAGCAAGCTCATCTCCTCCCTCTTTGTAATTCTCTACTCTCCCAAACACACTGGAGTTAATAAAAATACTAGCGAAATTAGCCATTGAAAGTGGACGTAAGTCTTGATTGACCGAACCACTATAACCTTATCTTCTCTCTCTACCTACTTTACTATATTTTATACTATTTACTTGACTGTGGTGTGCAAACCAATTTGTGTATCATCAAATTCGTCTGTCAAGAGCTTAGGATTATAGCGAGATAAGGATCCACAATATATTGTATAGCTAAAAGTCTTTCATAGATTTTAGGTCTCCTATGATAATGTTATTTTAAATAAAAACTTCCTGAAGCAATACACTGTGTGTGGAAAGCTTCTTGATTATTTTATGTGTTATTTTTCTTCATGGTATTAGAGCTTTAAGCTCTTGATAAATAGACGTAAATCGCCACATCGTCCACCTCATTCTCTCTCTACTTCTAATCTTCATCACCTTATATCAATTTGTTTTAGTGAAGATTCATGCTGCTAACTATTTGGTATGGAGGATGCAGATCCTTCCTTTAATTTAGAGTTTTAAACTCTTTGATCATTTTGACAAAAATCCTTCTGCTGCATCAACAATAGTTTCTGAATCAGGGAAAACAATTCCAATCCGAATTTGAAGAATGGTAACATAATGACTTGTTGCTACGTAGATGGATCATAGGCACACTTTTTGAAGAAACACTTAGCCATGTGATTGGTTTCACTGCTTCACAAGAAGTGTAGAACTACTTGGAAGAAACATATCTTTAAACAACCAAGGAAAGAGAGCTACAGACTCCTAAAAAGGACACGACATCCATGGATGAATACTTGATGAAGTTCAAGAATATTTGTGACAGTCTTGCCATTATTCAAAAGCTAGTATCGGACGAAGATAAGAATGTCCAACTCTCGTACTGTTTTTTGCAAGAAGTATGATATATTCCTTACAACAATGCTCTCAAAATCGCCTTTTCCATCTTTTAAACAATTTGTTGTAGCACTGCAAAATTATGATCTCTAAATTGATTCTGAAGAGAAAAAGGATGGCGATCCTAACCTCATATGCCATCATTGTCCGTCTTACCATCTAGCGAACCAGATCATAGGCTTGTGCAATATCCAGCATCTAGCACATCATAACAGTCCTCTTTGCTTCAATCAGCAGCAACCACTGTGGCACCCTTAAAATCGGAGGCCCTTTGTCAACCTGTTGATAACCCATCAACCTACGAAAATACTCGTGAATGCTACATAACCCGACATCACGGCACAACATCCCCTTTATTAGGATCACAGTTCACACAGAGTTTGGACAGAGTCTCCCTTGTACGAGGCACTCCCAAACGCATAACTTGTATATCATTCAATCACATGACCCTTTTAAGGTCCAATATACCACAATTCATACTCAATTATTGTCCATTTACATAATTTGAACAAAAGGACTCAAGGCCCGAAAACATATCAACAACATTCTTAAAATTTGAAATTTTAGGAAAACCTACCGTAGAAGATATCCATGCTCTACCGGTAGGAAAAGCATATAAAAAGTTCCACCGGTAGGAATGTCAATGTTCTACCGGTAGGAAAACTCACTGGAAAAGTTCTACTGCAAAACTTGAAGTTCTACCCTTTATCGAGTGAGAGCCGTTCATCGATGCATGTCTCGTACTTGAAATGTTGTTCCCATAAAAGGTGAGCCATACTCAATAAGGTATCTCCTAAAGAGGTTACTTTTCAACCTAGATGCATATGAAATGTTCACATGCAATTCACAAGCAATAATTACTCCATTAAAAATTATACAATTCAATAATGGAATGCTCTATGTCATGTCATGATATGAGATAAAACTCACACATACAACTCAATTGGAGCCCTTACCGCCTCCCATAACACATGCAATGTCATGATTTTGAAACCGAGCATTCTAAGCCCTCGTCAATGATGTTGTACATCCAATGAATTTTTAAAAATAAACTATGTGCCTTTGTTGGGTATTCGAATTTTGGAATCTAACCGCCAGTTTTGCACATCATTACACTTTTTTGGACTTGCACCGTCAGAAATGTATAAACCAGTAACCGGATTTTGCACCCGAAGGAGAATCAAGTCATGTTTGCTATACCCGACACAAGTTTTTCATACAACCATGTGACTCTGTCAAACCTTGGTCTAACTATACCAAGTCCACTTATCAACTACCAAAAATGGTGTTTGATCCAACAACGTGCACACACACCCACACTCATGTCAATGCCCACGAATGCGATGTTTTTCGTTCAATATACAAATGTAATGAACCATTGCATTTCATATACTTATGCCACCAAGTTTTCAATTGCAATTACAATACCATGTTCAACATATCATAAGCACAATATGAACAATATTCCTTCAACATTTTCAAGTTCTCAATTTCAATATATCATAATGCATATACCGACATTTTCAATATCAATCTCAAACATGTTCCAACATAATCAATGCAAATAGCATACTTAATTCACATAGACATTTCATTAACACCTAAACATATCATTTAAGACATTTTATTAAACACTCATATATATCATTGAAGACATCAAATCATGTAACACATAATATGCCCAAATTACCACATTTCTCAAGAATTCATAACAAGTAATTTCTACATACTCAATTCATGCCAGAATTGATTTTATCCATTCTTAATACACATTTCCTACATTTCAATACCATAGGTAAGTGCTATAGATGAGAATAAATCTCTAATACCCTACCCATTCCATATATCAACCCTAGGTTGAAAATAAATCTAGTTAGGAAAAGAATTCCACCACTTGAAGCGTATAAACAATAGTAGAAACCTTCAAGAACCCAAATCAAGCCTTAGCCCTTGATTTTTCCAACATCTGTTATTTTTGGTACATAGACGTAGCCCTTGACGCGTAGATAAACTTTGATTTTTGGCCTGAGTCGATTCGACAAACGTAGAGCCGTAGATCGTAAAGAAAAGTTCGAGAAAATCCTCTCTTTTCCCTCTCTTCCTCTCCAACGAAATTTGATGATTTCTTCCCTATTTATACCCCTTGAATACTTGACCCTCGTTGCGCTATACGTCCTCCTTTTTTGGGTCCGAATTTGTTTTGAATTAATTAAATTTCATCTTGATTAAAGTTTAAAATATTTTTATTTGAACTACCTTTAAATTATTTTTCACTTTTCGTAATTTAATTTTCAGGCTCGTTTATTTAGGTCACGCGACACTTGATCGCATCATAAAACGTGAAAAATGTGATTTTTTCAGAATTCAAAAAAAAATTGTTTGGGTAATTAGATTTTGCGAGACTTATCTAACAGTGAGGTTTGTTTCGTCATCTGAGTTTTAGAAAAAAATTGGGTTTCAACCTGTACTGTAGTGATAAATTACAGTTTTGCCATTTTTAATAAAAATTCAAATTTACTCGGGTTTTACAACTATGATCACCCCAAGTTGGCTTGATGAACTTGCACTTGAAATTCCACCACGATCGCAGAAGCTACTAGCACAGCCTGGTTCACCTTCTGCCACTACGCATGGTTGAGGATATCAATCACCAATTGAAGCTCATAGTTGGCTGCTCATGCCCA
>CM042184.1:11528825-11541501 GCA_023539305.1 Ilex asprella
AGTCTTTCATGCTCATATTAAGCATATCGAACTTGATTTCCATTTTGTTTGAGAAATGGTGGCCTGTGGAGATCTTATCACTACATATGTTCCTTCTCAATATCAGTTTGCGGATATTTTCACAAAGGCTTTGTCCAAAGATACCTTTCGTGGTCTTCGTGTCAAGAGTGGAATGCTACCTCCTCCGCCCTCCATCTTGCAGGGGAGTGATAAGAAAGTCTCATAGCCGAAAATATCTAAAGGAATCCGAAAATATCTAAAGCAATTGGTGTGCCAGCTCTCCGAAAATATCTAAAGGACTGGTGTGCCAATTGAAACTTAGAATTAATCTAAAGGAATTGGAAATTGTGAAGGAATTGGTGTTTCTTTCAATGGTCATCCGTATGTGAAGAGCTTAGTATTATAGCTAGATAATGATCCAGAATATATATTGTTTAGCTCAAAGTCTTTCATATATTTTAGGTCTCTTATGATAATGTTATTATAAATAAAAACTCCCCGAAGCAATACACTGCATGTGGAAAGCTTCTTAATTATTTTCTCTGTGCTATTTTTCTTCACCAAGTGCAAGTTGGTTTGAGAATCACACTTCTGTTATCTTAGACTTCATACCGCCACCATCGAATTCCAAGTTTTATAGCTTGTTTGACATGATGGTATGATGTTTTATCAATCATTCTTATTTTTTATCCTTTCATTTTTTCGTCCTTGTATTTTTTTGTCATCCCAAACGGACCATTAGTCTGTAGCAAATTCTAGCATAAAAAATTGTCGTACTGGTGAGCAAACTCAATTTGTGGCTATCACCTATTGGATTTATAGTGTGGAGTAGTTGGGATGTTAGAGATGATGGATGTGGCCTTGAATGCTCAATAAAAGCAAGATGAGAAATTGACTTCTGAAGATTCAATGAGTCTTTCTTTTTGAGTCTTGTTGTATCGAGTCATGCATACATAGATCCTATGATTTTTTCCTTCTGGGTTTCCTCTTAAAATTCTTGTTCAGTCTTACTTGTGTGAATATTGGTGGTTGAACCTATGAGTACCACAATTCAAAATTATCTTTGATATATTGATCATAAAATGGTCAGTTACTCTTACTGGATATTTTTGCATGCAAGTCTTGATGTGATACTAAATTGTTTTTGATTTGATATAATTGTCATATTGTGGTTGATTATGACAGTTTTTGTAATTTAACGTTGAATTTTGACAAATCGATAGAGAAATATGATATCGCTTAAATTAGAAAAAGTTCTAATACGCGAGACATGATAAAATTAAGCAATTGTCCAAATTAACAAATTAAGTCTAATATAGTTGGTCATTCATGATTCTTCTGTCCGACAAGCTGAGGAATAATTTGTACCAAAAGCGAAGATTGATCTTTCATTGTTATTGTGATATATTGTACTTTGTAATAAAGATCCATTGCAACATACTACAAACAGACTGCTTTTCATATATAGCTAGCAATGCACGACGTGCGTTGTACGTAAAAAATTTTGTTGAAATATTTGATAAAATAAATAAAAAAATCTAATTATGTAGCTACATTAGATATTCTCTAATATTTATCATACTTAAATTATTTGTATTCTCTTCATAATTATAAACATCAAATGAATTCATTTTCTATGATTCTTTCATTCGAGCTACCGAGTAATAAGATTCATAGATTTTTCTTTTATTGATTTTTTTTTGGACTTTCTTGTTTTTACTTTGTGCATCAATAATTTTTTACCTAATTATTTTGATTGTGAATGAAGAGATAAGAAAAATATATTCTCTTTTGGGCATTAGAATTGATATTGTATAAATGAAGATGTCAACGTGCATTAATATTAGATTTTTGAGAAAAAAAATAATGTCATTTTTATATATTATGTTAAGCATAACATACCCATTCAAAATTTTTGCAAGGATAGAGAGATTTGTATGATATATGTTAGATATTAGTTTGTTATTTAATACCAAGGGATATAATGGTAATTTGTATATTTAAATACAAAATGACATATTAGCCTTTATAATTTTTTATAAGGGCACAATAGTAAATAAAAAAATTTCATGTTATATTTATGCACCAACTCAGCCTAGATCATTAAATTAGTGAATTCTATTAAATATAAAATGATTATGATTAGATCACATCAGATGATAAAGATTAGATAATTCATAAAGATGGTGTTCAAGTTTCCATTCTTTCATGTAATACTCTGATAAAATAGCAAATCCATTAACCACTCTTCAGAACAATTTAATGGAAAAGTCAGAAGAAAGCAATACATTATCCAACTATAAAGTAATATAAATTAGTCATTCATCACTAATTTGATGATGATACAAAAATGGATTAAAAAAAGGAAAATGAGAAGGGAGGGTCATCTCATCTCCACCCTATCTCTGCTGAAATCTTCTTCAAAGGGACACACTTGGGAATTTGCAGGATCCATGGCCTAATCAACAAAACATTCCACCAAAAAATAACATAGCAAAAAAAAAAAGGGGAATTAGTAATGGTAATTGACAATTAGAATGATAACAATACTAATAATGATTAATAGTCATTTAATCACATAATAATTTTGTCGTTGAATTGATAGTAAGGCTCGATAAATATTAGGATTTACAATCAATTTAATAACTGTAATTAATTTAATCAAAAAATAGTATTTTATGTCCGAATAAAAAGACGAAGAGGAAGTATTTTGATGTTTAGTGCTTGTCAGCCAAATCTTTTTGAAAAGATACTGTTAAAAAATGATATGCGTGGTACACATGCATTTGAGATACAAGATTTGAATTTTTATTTGGACTGCATAGCACTGCTCTATCTATCTAGTGACTTTCCAAATATGATACACATAGACTCTAACATATCTGAATCCTCTCGATTGTAAACTTTGTCATTTCATAAAATTTAGCTATTCATTGTTCAATTTACTGAACTCCAAGGGACTTACCGACACCTGATGCCGATCTAATAAATTTGACGGTGAATGATTAAGGTCATGACTGAACGAAAAATTAATTGATTGCCTTCCTCAATTATTTTGAATCCACCATTATTTCCACAACTCCTAGTGACATTAACAAGGTTAAAACTTCTTACTATCATTCATTAATCCAATCAGAAATCAATGGCAGATCATCACGCATGAGACTACGATTCTAGAATTTACGAATTGGGTGTATAACTAGTAGACCTAGCTACTTTATATATAGGTACGGTTTTGAATGACATAATACAAATTTAATACGACATGAATTCAAACATAAGGGTGATAGAAGCAAAAGACGAGAGACGATAGTTTTGAAGACATACTAGGAAAAAATATGTGAGATTATGTTAAATTATAAATAAATTGAATATAAATAAAATCAAGACTGTCATCACACATTATTTAGAATCTCTAGTTTGACTAATTGTTGAGTAATACTATTTGGACATAAAAATTTGATCTAATTTGCTGATATAATAATATGATTTTATAGGAATTATTGAATCAATATCAAATTTTAATGTTTGACAGAGTGTACCGTGAATTCAAAAATAATAGTGAATTAAATTAAAAATTTAGGTCAATATTAGCATTGCAAGTAATTGTTTTCGCTCCCCGTGACCAGAATACTTACTTGGGTCCAAGGTTGTCTGAACGGCGAGTCCACCGAAATAGCAACTTCCACCGGAGCTCCGATACTTCGCCCAGTACGAACTAAAAGCAAAATTCGCATGTGCCTCCACCGAAACCGGTTCATAACACTCCTTCCCCGGCGCCAGAGCATCGCACGTTCCATTTCCCACACCGCATGCATAGTCCAACGCCGGTCCAAGCCTCATTAAATTCACCGCCGGAGCCGCCACTCCCACCACACACCATATCTTTCCCTTGTACGGATCGTTATTAACCGGATCCGGCAACCGGAGATACTCCGTTTCGTCTCCGGTCAGGTCCAGTTCATATACAGGTATCCCATTTGGGTGGACCAAGCCCCAATGGCGCTCTGTTCCTGGACCGGGCTTTTGGTCCTCATCATAGAGAGAGAATATGAAGGTGGGTATGGAAACTCCGGGCCTAGCAGGAGTTCCGATGGGAGGTTTTGCCGTCATCTTTTTCACTAGATTCCGGTTGTAAGTGGCTGCATTGTGTATATTTGCACCAGGCTGGTCAATGTCCCCTGCGTTAGGCCAACCGGTCTCTGCTATTCCGATCATGATATTGTCAAACCCAAGGTTTTCCATGGCAAAGGCCAAAGAGTCAAGCATTTGGTCCAGGAGGTTGGTGTAAATTAAACCGCTGTTTGGGTCAGTGTAAGTTTGGTTTGTTTCTTGAAGCAATGCGAAATCAAGGCTCATGTGACTTGGATTTTCCGACCATGGAAAATAAGGATAAGCATCGATGAAGAAGAAAGAGTTAGTCCGGTTCAAAAACTGTAACAACGGTATGATTATTTGTTCCTTAAGATCAGACCGAAAGGTTCCACTTGAAGGTGGGAAGCTTGATTCCAAAACGTCCATGGCCAGTGGTGTTCCAACTTTGATATTATTAATGTTTTGTTCTTTGATTGACCTCTTAATTCTTTGCATGGCAGGTACGAGATCAACCCACATTCTCCGATCTTGATCGGACTTGTAACTGAGTACTTCATTTCCGACGAGAATGAATCGAATCATAGTGTCAGGGTAATAAGCGAGGACATTTTCAAGTACCCATTGGTCGGAAAGTGTTTGATTTGAAGCAATGTTTGAGATTTGATCATTTGGAACCATGATTGCGACACGGAGCTTTGTTCCTGAAAGTAGTTGAAGTATTTCAGAGTTGGCATCGTAGAGCTTTACACTTCCGGCTTTCATGTTTCTGATGATTTCAATGGATTCGTATGGAGATGGCAAGTTGTTTCCTAGCCGACCGTAGTTTATGCCCATCTTGTTTGAGATTGTTGCATCTGCCAGAGAAAGTGAAAAAAAGGATCTGAGAGATATGCAAATTGTACTCTTTATATGCATGCTTTCATTTTGTCCCCTCAATTGTCAAATTTCTTACATTACCTTAAAATCAAATAACCGACATGTTTCGGACCAAAAAGGACCTAAAGTGTAGCAAAGTATGCATTTTTATTATCTATAATTATTGTAATGTTAAATAAATAATTATAATTGAAGGCGCAAAATATGATAATGAAGGAAACCATTGAAAACAATGACTATAGTTGAAGATGAAGGTAAAACATAATAGTTGGGATTACTTGAGAAAGCAAAGAGAGAGAAGAGCATCAGAGTAACAGGAGCCATCTCTTTTACTTTATCTTTGTCCATCTTACGAAAATCCAAGAGACCCATAACACAGACTGGTTCTTCTAACTATTTGCTGGTGTGCTTTCCACAAATAGAGAGAGAGAGAGAGAGAGAGAGAAGGTGTAGGATATGTGGAACGAGGGGGTGAAGGGTGGTATTTATGTAACGAAGAAGTGTTTAATAACTGATGATGCTGTTCAACTACCAGACATTGAAGTTTAAAAGAAACCCAATGATCTTGGTGAGGTTACATAAAAAGTGCAAGGGAAGAAATAAAAATTGAAGTAATAGTAGACAAAGGGTAAGCCAAAGATTATGAGACTTTTCTTTTTGAAGATTCTCCCATTCCTCTCAACCCACAACGAATAGACAGTGACAGAAAGACAGTTTTAAAATATTAGACTTCATCGATTTTCCTCTCCACTGTTGAGCAGCCCATGAAATTGAATCAGTCTATTGTCACTGTTGCCACTGCTGGTTGCACAAAAGCATAACACCATTCCAAACCCTGTTAGAGAAATAACATTCAAAAAATAAATGGTTGTGAGTTTCATCAGCTCTCCTACATAGAACACATTGTGGGTCGGTCGGAGCTACAAATATTTGAATTCTGTCCTTAGTGCTCAGCTTACATCTAATAGCAAGCTAGAGGATGAAGGCCACTCTTGAGATATCTTTACCATACCAAACAAGATTGTACCATTGCACATTTGTACCTTCACTTCTGATATGTTCCCAGACAGATTTTGCAGAAAATTTACCTCTCGCAGTTAAAGTCCACTCGATTGAGTCCTCACTATCTTAGTCTGGAAGGTAGTTTGGCATTGCATTGATGATTTCCAGCACTTGAGTGGAAGTACCAATTGTCCAATTCCATTGGTTATTCAAAATAACTCTGCTAACCTTAGCGTTCCTTGGAATTCTTGATTCAAGCAAGATCCTTGGGTTGCTTCTTCAAAGGAGTGGACCCAAGGAGTGCCAGTTATCTAGCCACAGGCTGGTAGAGTTCCCATTTCCAATCCTATGGATAATGCATGGCCTGACTAGCTCTCTAAGTTTAAGCAAATTTCTCCAATTCCAAGAGCATGCTTGGGTGGCTTTGAGGTCCCAAAGTATTCTACCTTTGATGTAATATGCATGAATCCATCGAGTCCATAAATTTTCCTTGTCATTAAAAAGCTGTCACAAGTGCCTCATTAGTAGTGCTCTATTCCAATCCCTCAACCTTTTGATACCAAGCCCACCTACTTCTTTAGGTTTACATACATCTTTCCAAGAGATCTTTGTTCCTGTATAACTAAGAACAATGCCTTTCCAAATGAAGGATATCAGAGTCTGTTCCGTTCTATGAATAACCTTCTGTGGAAGGCTCAAATGAGAGGCCCAGAAGATGTAAAAGCTGTAGAGAATGGATATGACAAGCTGAATTCTTCCTGCATATGAGAGTGATCGATTGAACCAAGACTTAACTCTTGATTCTACTTTTTCAATGAGACTGGAGTAGTGTTGGTACTTCAAACCAGACGAAATGAGAGGAACTCCTAAATATTTGATCGACAAGTTCCCTTCATCAACACCAAACAAATTCTTAATTTGACAAGCAATATCCTCATTAATGGCACACATTAAAAATATTACTCTTTCCTTCATTAACCTGCAGCTCTGAAGTCATACTAAATTGGTCCAAATAATTCTTAATCACCAAAGTAGAGTTCATGTCACCATAGCAAAACAACATCAAGTCATCACCAAATGATAGTTGGGCAATTTTGAGAGTTTTACACCTCCAATGGAATCTGAAGCTCAGATTTGAACTAATGTTGAACTGGACAAGAAGAGATAAACACTCCATTGCAATGACAAAAATGTAAGGGGACATAGGGTTGCCCAGTCTTAAACCCTTCGTACCAACAAGCCCACCATTAATGTTCACTGAGAATCTAGCAGAAGTAACACATGCTTGAATCCAATTTCTTATGGTGTGAGGGAAATTCAGGGCCTCTAATGCTTCCAACAGAAAAGACCAGTCAAGAGTGTCGTAAGCTTTCTTCAAGTCCACCTTTAAAACACATCTGGGGGATCCATTATTTTTATGGTAATCCCTCATTAACTCTTGAGTGAGTAAAATGTTGTCTCCAATCTTTCTTCCATGGACAAAGGCTGTTTGGTTAGGGTTTATAAGACTGGGAAGCATACATTTAATCTTGTTAGCAATGATCTTGGATATTTCTTTATACATGACATTGCAATAAGAAATAGGTCTATAGTCCCCCATAGTTGTAGGATTGGGAACCTTGGGAACTAAAGCGATTGCGGTACTATTAAGCTCCTTCAATAATCTTCCAGTTGAGAAAAATTCCTTCACAACAGAAACAATATCCTTTTCTATACTATGCCAAGCCCTTTTGAAAAACACTGCATTGAACCATCAGGACCTAGTGTTTTTTGGTCATTGAAGGAGAGAAAAACTTTCTTGATTTCCTCCTCAGTGACATCCCTCTCCATATCAGCAGCTTGTTGATTAGTAACTCTATTCTGGATAATAAAATGCAGTATATCCTTACTCTCAATGGTATAGGAGGAACATTCCAGGAGCTTTTGAAAGTAATCCAGAGCCTCATCTTTCACTGCTTGTTCTCCTTCAACCCTTGTACCATCAGTTCTCATAAGAGCCAATATCTTTTCATGTTCCTTCTATTAGCCATGGTTTTGTGGAAGAAAGATGTATTCTTGTTCTCTTCTCTGAGCCATTGGACCCTTGATTTCTGTTTGTAAAATCCTTCCTTAATCTTAGCAGCTTGAATGTAATTTGCAAGGAGAAGTTGTTCTTCTTGATTCATGGTAGGGTCACTTGGGTTACCATCCAGCATTCTTTGACATCTCTCCAAAGCTTCCTTGGGTTCTTTTGGCTTTAACTGTAACTTTTTCAATATTCTTGGACATCCCTTTAAACATTGTCTTGATTAGCTTTAATTTGCAGCAAACCCGATACTGAAAAGTCCCTTGAATTGGCTGTGACCAAATCTGATTCACCACGTCTAAGAAATCCTCTCTCTCAGCAAGAAAGTTAAAAAAATTGAAAGGGTTGTTTCTCCTTTCCCCTTGAAGTCCCAAATGCACAACTGCAGGACTGTGGTCAGATACACCAAGTGGTAAAAAATCTGTCATAGCCTGCTGAAATGTTAGGTTCCACCTTTCATTCACAAGGATTCTATCCAGCTTACGAGCCACACATCCAAGTCCACCCCTCTTATTACGCCAGGTAAATTGAATACTTGAATACCTGAGGTCAATAAGCTCGGAGTCCTGTAAACATCTGTCAAATTCTTCCATTGTTGAGTTCCATCTGTTTTGCCCCCCTTCATTCTCCTGTAGGCTCCTAATAGCATTAAAATCACCTAACATCACCCAAGGTTCATTTGAAAAGATTCTAGCATGGTAGGTAAGATTTCTCCATAATGGTTTTCTATCTTTATCATCATTAAAGCCATAGACAAAAGAGGCTGTGAATTGCACCCTGCTCTCAAGATGCTTGATCTTGCAGTGGACTACTTGGTCAGTCTCAGAGAGCTTGCTGAGCTCCACATTATCTGGGTTCCATCTAATCCATATCCTTCCAAAGTTGTGACTATCATAATTTACTAGACAGTTCCAATCTCTAAAGACACCCTGTATGATTCTATTTTTATTTACAACTTTCACCTTTGTTTCAACAAGGCCCAAAATATCCAATTTTTGTTCAACAATAATTTTCCTAACCTCCCCACGTTTAGAAGTCTCATTAAGACCTCTTATTTCTAACATGCACAATTCATTGAGAGGGTAGGATTTTTTTGAGCAAGAGGTGCTCAGCCACCTGGGACTTTGAGTCTTTCTTCTTCTCTTTCTTCTTTTTGTTTGGCATTTGTTGAATTTTGGCTTTGGTTAGTTCTTTCTCCTTATGGACTTCCTCAATTGCTATGTTTTGTTGATTTGCTTTAGTCTGAAGCTCCGCTCTTAATTCAACTACAATTTGCCCCTCCTTGTTAAGCTCCTCAAATTTGTTAGATGACAAAGTGACACTAGGTTGCCTGATTACTTAAGGAGAGATGCTCTCATTATTGACTGTTATCTTGGTGATATGGTGGTCATGACCCAAATTGTCCTGTTGAGATGAGGAAGAAACATCACCTTGGATAACCAGTCCCATTTTATTCTTGACAGTAGCCGAGGAAGAATCATGGTGAATTACTATCAATTCCTCAGCCTGAATCAGATCAGTACTTCGCTGCTCTAATCTAGTCATAGTTGCAACAACCTTTCTCTTAACTAGCAAATCTAAATTGGCCAGTAAAGGAGCTGGTTTAGGCTTCCAGATTTCCACAATTCTTTGTTTGGTACAAGTTGACTCAGTGTGACAAAAATACAACAGTTATGACAAATTTTCGGTCGCCATTGGTACTCCACATCAATGATAATCACTTCAGGATTCCTATTATCATCATTTTTGTCTAGTTGGAGTTCAAATGAATTAAGAAGATTGTCTTTCGTATTAATCTTAACACAAATTCTAGCAAAACTGATTTGGCTCTTTCTGGAGGTCAGCGAACCAACATATAGTGGTCTTCCTAAGGCACTTGCAATGTAACTAAGACCATCTTCAGTCTAGTACTGCAGAGGGATGTTGTATAATTTCACCCACAACGGAATTATGGAGTGGTCTTCTTTAGTAACAACGATGTCGTCCTGCTATTTCTTCAAAATCAGTAGCCTTCCCTGGAACAGCCATGGCCTAGCTTCAACAACCCTATCTCTAGCCTCTTCATCCTCAAATTTGAAGAAGAAAAAGCCACGATCGTTGGCCAAGACCTCCAACAATCCCATACTATCCTAAATCTTGTGGGCAATGAAATTGACGGTGGAGAAAGGGAGTCTCTTCTCTATAATGTACCCTACTAGTCAATTTCTCCACTCAACACAGCCCTTTGTGACAACCTCTTTAGGCGGTTTAACAATCACTCTGTTATTCACTCTGGTTGGCTCATGGTATTTAAGTTTCATAGTAGTAAGGTTAGATCCCTGCTGCAAGGAAGCAGCAGAGATACCCACTCCCCTACCATTCTTAACAACTTGATCCCAAGGAATGGACATACCAGGAATAGCTTGGTAGTTAACTCCCACTGAGCAAGGAAGGAGAGACTGCTTCCCGTTCGCAAGGGAGGAACAACTGCTTCTTGTTGCTACAGAATGCTATTCTGTTGCAACAGTGGAACCTTCCTGATGCGTGTTTGATCTGAGCGGTCTTTGACTCCCACTGGATGCTATGTCTGTGGCCCTTGGTTTTTTGGTCAATTTCACTGGGCGGCTTCATGTTTCTACTGGCACTAGCATGTTATCTTTAATGGGATGTTTGTCCAACTTGAGGTCATGTCCCCTATTCTTGAGTCCAGCCGCTTTGTCCCTATGTGGAAGTTTACTCCTTTGTGGCAGCCGTTGTAGAACTTGCTTGAAGCTACATGCAAGTTTTCTTTTGGAGATGATGTCTTTTATTTTGTAGCTACCCATGTTCCAACTGTTAGCTTGAATGCTACTGGCTTGTTTGAGTGATGATTTGTATTGCCTCTGTTTGGGTTCCTACCTTGTTTTTTTTCCATTGTATTCTTTGTCAACAAGTTTGTGGGAGATGCCCTTACTCATGGCATTTCCTACATACTTGTTTTTTGAGCCTAGGCTTTTGGGTTTGTTGTTTGTCTTTGTACCCTATGTGATTCATTGTACATTTAGTGGGTGATTCACTTGGTTCTATTAATACATTTTACCTTTCAAAAAAAAAAAAAGATTATGAGAGGAGACCCTTTTAATGCTCATCTTGAGCCTATTGATTTTCTCATTTTGTGTGCTCATTCAAAGAAGATCGTGGAAGTGAGGAAATAGATATCAAGAGAAGGGCTCTCATGCCATGCACTGGGCTGAGGCTTTGCCGAAGGAGGAATTTTTCGGCTTGTTAACATTTTTTCCGGTAAGTTAGCGTGTTAACAAGATGGTACCAATAATGTACATCTTTCCCTTTGTTGAGTAAATATTGGGTGCAACGTTGACGCTACGTTATTAATATCACGTGGTGTTATTAATAAATTATAAAATATTAAATATAATTGGTGAACCCCATTGTTCAAATATGGTAGAGGTAGTTATTAGTAGTTAGTAAGATAATGAAGACCACTAAGTTCACTCAGTATTCTATCACTAGTTGATAATACTATATGATATTGATAACGCGGTGTCATCATTACATTCAATAATTTTTCAACTTTGTGGAAAATTTTGAAAAGTAAATCAAGGCCGGCCCTAGAAAGGAGGCAAAAAAGTGTGGGCTTTAGACCCTATATATAAAAAAGGCTTCATATTTTATATGTTCATAGTATAGTTGAGACCTAAACCTTAAACTCATAATATTTTGAGTCAATACTAAAATAACCTAACAAAATTTAAACCCAACAAGAAAAATTCTATATTCAATGACCTAGACCGATCTATAAATCAGTCCACAAAATTTAAAATCTATATCTCTCCCCGTGCTTCACAAAAATCATATCTTTAAAGGGGAAATTGGTTGTGGGTACCCTTATTAGGTTTTATTGGATATATGTTCCCAGTCTTGACATATAAGCAAGTGAGTTCTTTAAATTGAAAAATATTGGTAAGTAAGTACTCTTTTCAGTTTTGATTTTTTAAATATTTCCTAATTATCCCTACCTTGATTTATGCATAACTGGTTGACAATTTCCTTTTATCCAATATAGAAATTTTTGAAAAGATTCTATTATATTTTTATTGTGATATATTCAATCGTTTAAATTTTGAAAAAGTAATTTTAATTCATTTGACATTATCCTTTTGAAACAAGAGTTGGTCTTCTTCTATATCACAGTTTTATTGGAGAAAGCTTTTTGAGATTTTCGACTGTTACTTTTTGTTTTTCGGTGGTTTTGTGTTTTTGTTCAACAATATTCTATTATCTTCTGCAGAGACATTTTTCATTCCTATTTTTATTGGGAGTTTTGCGTTGTAGTAAATTATTTTTGGTGGATTTTTGTTCGTTTTACATAGAATGCAGTATTTTTTTTTGGGTGTAGTGAGATTTGGCTTCTTCTTCATCATTTCAAAGTTTCGTCTTCTCTTCTAATCCGACAAAAATTGCTCAACTGGACGCGTTGGTTTTATCTTCTCTTTTTCATCTTCTCCCTTCTTTTTTATGAATCAAGATTTTTTTTTGAAAACAATGTAACAACATAAAAATCAATGTGATAACATAAAAAATAATATGACAAGTTACTCAAAAATAATGTGACAAGATAGTTTTAATATGAGAATTATATATATATATATATATATATAT
>CM042184.1:11541901-11573740 GCA_023539305.1 Ilex asprella
TATATATATATATATATATATATATATATATATGGAGAGAGAGAGAGAGAGAGAGAGAAATAGTTCTTATCTTAGATGGTGTGACGCCCCAAAATCCGAGGGTCCTTTATTAACTGTTGATAACACATCAACCCGAGGAAATACCCATGAATGCCGCATAACCCGACACCACATGATAGCATCCCGTTAACCGGGATTATAACCCATAAATGTAATTCAGGTTCAATTATTCATTGGATCCAGCCAAGGTCCAATATATCATGATTTCTACTCCATTTATGTCATTGGAGGGAAGGAAAATCTATGCTGAAAGCATGACAAAACACCTTTGCTCACTGGAGTTGGGCGTATTGGAACGATTAACTCTCTACACAGCAGCGTACTGATACACTCTGCCGATTTTTTTGCCTGTTTCAACTATTTTTGATTTCAAACCCATTACAAACCCTTCCACATTCATCCAATACATGTTTAACATCATTTGCTATATAAAACTTGATACATGCAAGTCCTATTACATTCATTTACATAAATTTACATGTCAAAAATCAAGTTTTCATAAATATTTTACAAAAACTCAAAGCAAAGCCACGTCTCAATTTTTCTTCACCCTTAATGGCCTGGATGAGTGCCGTCCACCGACGTGTACCCCGCATCTGAAATATTTTCCCATATAGGGTGAGCAACGCTCAATAGAGTATCTTCTACAAAGGCTACTCTCCCACCCTAAATGTATATAAAATGTACACATGCAACATTCAACAAACAACATTCTTTTCAACCAAGAAAATGTCATCTCATGATAGGAATTTTCATGTCATGCTATGAATTGAGATGAAACTCACTCATTCAACTTCAGCCCCCGTCCTCACCGACTCCCACTACACAATGCAATGCATTTGTTCAATTAAACCGTCAATGCGATGTCAATATCATGCCCAATATGCAATGATGCCCAATGAGCAATTTAACCACATGTTCATATGTTTCATGGTAATTTATATTACATGCATATAATTACCAAACTTTATCACAATGTCAATACATCACATAACATATATTAACATTTATAGCCAACACAGTTCACAAGTATGTTACTACATAATCTATGTCAATAACACACTTAAATCACAAGACACATTATAAACACATAACATGCCCACATAATACCAAATTTCATGAAATTACACAAGTACTTCAACATATCCAAATCAAGCTAGAAAATGGTCTAGGTCATTTCTATACCTCTTTTACTTATTTCCATGGCTATAGGCATGTCATAAGTCATTCAATACCTCTAATCATTCCATATGGACACCAAGGTAAGAAAATAGACCAAAGTAGGAGGGAACCCTACCTCTTGAAGCGTAAATCGAGGAGAAGAACTTTCAAGAACACCAACAAGGCCCAAAACTCTTGATTTTCCCAAAGTTTCCTCTTGAATTTTTAGTGAAATCATTCGTTTTTGGTGAGGTTGTGTAGCCCTCGCTGATGTGATTGACTTTAACTCTTGGCTCGACGGAATCCGACCGACGGAACTTCGTGAATTGACAAAAAAAAAATTGTTTTCTCTCTTTTCTCTCCAACGTTGAAGACCAGCAAATGCAAAGATATTTTGTGCCAAATATCTGATTTTTAATCCTATTTATAATTTTAAAGACTTGACTCATATCGAGTCACACGCCCTCCACTTGTTCGGGTCCGTTTTTGTCCCGAAACGATTTATTTTTATCCCAGTTTAAGTTCAAATAAATTTTATTCGAACTTTAATTTAATTGTAAGAAAATTTTAAAATTTTTATTTTTTGGGACCTTTATGAGGTCATTCGTCACAATTATCTCGTAAGACGTGAAAAATTTGACTATTTCAGAATTTGACGAAATTAGTCTGGGTGACTAGATTTTGCGATACAAATCCAACGGCGAAGTCTTTTGTGTTATACGAGTTCTAGAGAATAAGTATTTTAATTCTGCATTATAATAGCAAATTATCATTTTACCCTTTTTCAGAAAAATTTTAAATTTATCTGGGTTTTACATTCTTCTCCCCTTAAAAGAATTTCATCCCCTAAATTCACACACACATACATATACGATGACATGCATATGTAATAGTCATTTAATACTAAATGACTATAAGAATATACCTTCATCCTAGAATAAGAAAGGATAATTGGTATGTATAGTGTCCTCGTGCTCTCATGTCGCCTCCTCCACTCCTGGGTGCTGCCATAATACATTCACTAGTCTCACGGTCTTGCCTCACAAAACCTGATCTCGACTATCCATGATACGCACCGATCCCTCCTCGAAAGTACCATCCGTTTCAACAACAAGCTTGTCCCAATCCACCACATGAGTCGGATCTGGGGTTTATTTTTAGAGTATAGAGGTATGGGACACAGAGTGAACACCTGAAAAAATTGACAATAACGTCAACCGGTAAGCAACTGCACCCACCATCTCAAGTACTTTGAAGGGCCCAATGTACTTCTGTGACAACTTTTTTCGCTTGTCGAACCGGACCATCCTCTTTTGGGCATCACCTTCAAGATGACATGATCTTCCACGTCAAACTCTAGAGGTTGCCGTCGTTTGTCGGTGTAGCGCTTCTGTTGGTTCTTAGTTGTGAGAAGACGCTTTCGTATCAAGTCCACCTTCTTAGAGGTGTCTCTAACCAAATCAGGACCTGTAAAGGGTCTCTCCCCTACCTTCGTCCAACAAACTAGATAATGACAAGACCTCCCATATAGTGTTTCATAGGGTGTCATCCGTATGCTCGCCTGATAACTGTTATTGTAGGTGAACTCCACTAAGGGTAAATGGTCTTCCCAGCTACCCTTGAGATCTAGGACGCATACTCGTAGTATGTCCTCTAACGTCTGGATGGTCCTATCTGACTGACCGTACGTTTGGGGATGAAAAATAGTACTCATCATCAACTGTGTCCCCATATCTCGCTGAAAACTCTCCCAAAAATGAGTCGTAAACTTGCCTCGCGATGTTCGTTGCAAGTGGGTCCCAAAATCCATCGTGATATGCTCTCACTTCCACTCGGCTATCTCCAAAGGCTGAAGTAACTCTGCTGGTCTCTGTTGCTCAAGCTTCATATGCTGACACGTGAGACATCGACTAACAAAATCCTCAACGTGTTTCTTCATCCCCAATGATAAAAACCACTAATGATTTGGTTTTATAAACACATACTTTTATCTCAAACAAACATTGGATGGATTTTCGTCAATTAATGGTTTCATTGCTTAAGTGCATTGTATTGTGTAGTGGGAGTCGGCGAGGACTCGAGTTGAAGTTGCATGAGTGAGTTTCATCTCAATTCATAGGATGACATAAAAATTCCTATCCTGGGACGGTATTTTCTTAGTTGAAAAGAATTTTGCTTGTTGAATGTTGCATGTGTGCATTTCATATACATTTAGGATGAGGGAGTAGCCTCTGTAGGAAATACTCTATTGAGCGTTGCTCACCCTATACGGAAAAAAATTTCAAGTGTGGAGTACACGCCGGTGGACGGTCCTCATTTAGAGTCTCAAGGGTGAAGAGAGGCCAGATTATGGCCTTTAACCTTGGGTTTTATAAAATATTTGTTAAAACTAAATTTATGGCATGTAATATATGTAAACGAATGTAAGAGAACTTGTACTTATCGAGTTTTATATGAGAAATGATGTTACACATGTATTGGATAGATGTGGAAGGATTTGAAATGTATTGAAAATGAAAAACAAGTCAAACAGGTAAAATAGGCAAAAACTGGACATAAAGTACTGGTACACTACTGTCCAGTAGGTAATCCGCACCGGTACGCGTACCGGTACTCTTTCCAAAAATCAGAATTTTTTTTATTGTTTTGCCAAGCTATTGGGCTAAGTCTTCATTCCTTCTAATAATGTAAATGGACTATAATGGAGTATAAATCATGATATATTGGACCTTGGTTGGATCCAATGAATAATTGAACCTGAAATACAATTGTGGGTTACGATCCCGGTTGAGCGGATGCTATCACGAGGTGCCGAGTTATACGACATTTATGGGTATTTTCGTTGGTTGATGGGTTATCAACGGTTAATAAAAGATCCCGCGGATTTTGGGGAGTCATAGATGGTGTTTGATAAAACAAAAAGTTAAAGTCTGAAAGTTGAAAGATGAATGCTGAATTTGTGGATTATTTAGTATCCACTGAAATTTAAGTACTGAATTGAACTAAACTGTTTGATAACTATATAGAGCTAACGTCTAAAAATAAATTAATTTTTAATTTTACCCTTCCACTCTTTAATTTGAAAATACTTATAAAATATGTCATAACATAAATCATAATCACTATTATCATATTATAGTCTACATTTAACAAACATATGATCAAAAAAAAATCTAAATAACACATTAAGTGAATAATAACATCTAATAAAAAAAAACAATAACTAATATGTGTGTGTGCAATTCATGTGTTTGTGTGTGTGTAATTATTATGTATATTTTTGTTGCAAAAGACAAGTGAAGAAAAAAAAAAAGAAAAAGAAGAAGACAAGGAAAAAGATTTACCTGTTGCCCGCTGAAGAAGAGACTAGTAAGGAGAATAGATAGGTTAGAGATTTTGGAAATAAGACTAATTAGAGTTTTAATAGGATTGTAAAATATTTTAAAATATAATTTTCATATTATAAATATTATTACAGATGATTTTGCTGAGCGATTTCAGTTTTTAGAATTAAGTTAAAGATCTTCTTGTAACACCCCCTCCACATGACATAATATTGTCCGCTTTGGGCCCACTGACCCTCACAGTTTTGTTCCTCCCATTACCCCTGGAAAAATGTCTTATACCATGTAAGGCGAGGGGCTTAATCATAAGCCCATCAACTTTCCCTTCCCTAACCGATGTGGGATACCAGGATCTCACAATCCACCCCTTTAGTGTTGCACGTCCCCGTGCAGCAACTCGCCAGCTACCTGCCCGCCTACTACACGCGAGCATGGCAGGGCCCCACATTCGATCCAGGTGAGAGTCGGCTCTGATACCAATTTGTCACACCCCTCCACATGACATAATATTGTCCGCTTTGGGCCCACTGTTCCTCACGGTTTTGTTCCTCCCATTACCCTTGGGAAAATGCCTTATACCATGTAAGGCAAGTGGCTTAATCATAAGCCCAACTTTCCCCACCCTAACCGATGTGGAATACCAGGATCTCACACTTCTACTTAATATTGTAGCCTATTTTAAAGGAAGACTTAACATATCAAGAGAGTTTAAATTTTGGTTATTAAAAGAACTTAATTAATAAGTGTCGAATACTTTCATTTTAAGTACTGAATTTGAGTTAACAAACACTCCCTTAGAAAAAATCTAAAATTAAGGAATTTTGAGAGAAATAGTTATAATATAAGAAAACCCGAAATCTTAGGAGTTTTAGAGAAAAATAATCTTAATTTGGGAAAGATTTCAAATGAAAAAATTTAAAACTTATTTAAGTTTTAAATTGAGTTACTTTTTGTGTGTGTGTGTGTGTATATATCTATATAAGTTTTAGAGTAGTTATCAGCTTCCATGTTTTGAGAAGTAGTTAGAGGGATAATTTAGACTTTATAAAAAAAGAGAACTTTTATCCCAAAAGTTTTTGAAAAAGATCTTTCTCTCAAATAAGAGTTAAAAAAAGTATCGACTTCTAAAGTTTCCATCGTTAAACGTACCTAAAAATAGTCCACTAAATTTTGCTAGCAAGTATGATAATTTAACTTTGATCAAGAGAGAATTAAAATACCAAATTTTATTTTTTTAAAGTAACAATGATAAATTAAATTTTATTGTTTTATACTTTTAGGGCTTTTGTTTGAATTCAAGCTTATTTTTTTAATTATAGATCTTTTTCGATTAGATGTATTTTGATTATCTATTATAGACAATCATCTGGATATAAAAAATTTTAAAAATAAGAAAAATTAAAAAACTTATTGTACCTGAAAAAAATATTTTGATAAATTTGTTATACCTATCAAACAAAAAATGATATCTTAGTAATTGATAAAATATGATAACAAAATTTGAGAATATAATAATTTTATTAGGAATATGGATTTGAAGTAGCGATAATATTTTTAATAAAAATTACATTAGTATTAAAAAATCAAAAGGCCTCATTCCGATTTACCACTTTAGGTTACAATATGTGTCGAGCCGCCCCTTAAGCCAACTTTGTGTGTTCTACAAGTTAGTGTTGTGACAATTTTTAATTAGGGTTGCGCATCATTGACATTGTCATGTCGTATGTTATACACATTGAAAAATTTCTCTTACCCGAGTGACAACCCAAGTGGTAAAATCATCTTAGTATGTTGTTTGTGAAATACGAGGCACTAATTTGGACATAACATTATACAAAATTTAATTCAGCAAGTTAAATCTAAATAATATTACTACAATAACATAAAAGTATGTCGAACAAACACACTTTTGCAAGTCTATTTCACAATGAGATTTAAATCCCTTTTGGCTCATGTTCTCTAATTTTTTCTTAGTTATAAATCTTATATCATGAATTTTGGTGGATCCTCTTATATATAAGTGTGTCTCCCTCCTCCAATGCATGGTAGACAAGACATCTATCATTAACAAAAAGTGGAAAACTATAAGATTTTCTAAAATATAATGGAGAAGTCCCCCTATGTTGCTTTAGGGTCAAATGAACACCTCTACAATACTAACGATGTTGAAGACACCCACCGATCGCAGGCAGTCACCCCTCACTAGCAAAGATCATGTTATCTTTAGGGAGAATTATACTTTGTGCCCTACAAATTTAAGAATTTTTATTTTACACCTTCAAATATTAAATAAAAAAATAATAAAAGTTAATAAAGTGATCACATTACAACAATTTTGATACATTGAAGGTGCAATGTAAGAAATTTCATTTTTAAGGATACAAAATAAGGATCCTTAAATCTTTCAAGGTCTAAAATATAATTGGCCCTTATCTTTATCATATAGTCTACCTTATTTTTTTTTCGGACTATAGGTTTAGCTTAGATCATCTACCTTATTGATGATCTTCACTTTATAAACTCAATTTTTTTCCCTAAGACTGCAAGAAATGTCATATATAGCATTTTAAGAAATGTAATTCGGCATACAAATCGCCACAAAACGCCGAGGACTTTACCAATACTGTTCACTTATATGTACTAATTGTTGCACATGTATGCTGTACTAGAAAAAGTTTAAATAATAATTTATATATATATATATATATATATTTTATATTTATCAATTGTTAGAATCTATATTTATTAGTTGTTACATATCTTGTCTAACTAATGTAAGTAACTAATGACTTTTTTCCTCAAATCACACTTCTCCATAAAATTAAAGATTTCAATTCTAAAGTGAGGCAGCTATTAAATTTTTAATGGTTTTAATACTCTATATTATATTATGAATATAATGTTTATGCAATAGTAAATCTCGTATTTTTGGGTTAAAAAACCAATTTGTTTTTATTTTTAGATTAGTAAAGGAATATAAAATGTATAGATAGAGATATAAATAGATACATATGAAAGACTACAAGAGTCAAAAGACTTTCGAGATCAAAGAGTCCCGAAGAGAAGTCAAATACGATATTGAAGGATTATGTAAGTTAACCAAATAGTTAAGAATAAGTTAGAGGAAAAAATAAGATCAAAACAAGTAAGGATATAACTGATTTTACAATATTGATTATAGAGAAAATAGACAATAAAAAGTTACATAAATTTATAGGTAGTATAGATATAGACATAAATAGACTTTATAATTATAATAATAATTAACAATAACATCAGAACAATTGACTTTAAAATATTAATTAGAATAAATTAAAATTAAAGTTTTTCACACACGTGCATGATGAATTATATTTAAGAATAATGTCACATTCAAACACCTAGTCTAGGAGTAAACTCTCAGCTTTGACTCATTTCCACTTTATATTTAAGAATAGTGTCACATTCAAATACCTAGTCTATTTTAGGAGTAAACTCTCAAGCTTTGACTCATTTTCACTACGTGTATGTACCCGAAAAGAGATTCATTGCCGAGTTTATCATAGAGGTGGCAAATTCTGTCATCCTTTAGCTTTGTTTTAGGTATATTTGTTAGAGAAATACACACGAAATTTTCAAATGCGTGAGAAATAAATTATAGGAAAAACATAAGCCAAAGAAAAAATTCAATAACATACACACACAAGACAATAATTATGTGGTTCAATAATTTGCTTACGTCCATGACGATGCATGAATTTCACTATATTCAAGAAAGGGATTACAGAGGGAGACAACGGTACAGTATATGTACCGTTACAAAACACTCTTTTTTTTTTTTAAGAACCCTAGCCACCACCACATTAGTTATACCAGCACACAGAGCCATAAGCCAAAAATCAGTGTTTTCTCAAGACACGCGTTCGGACACATGAGCATGTCACGTCCGGACGCGACTTCCAGTATACTCGTTCTTGCTCTTTCAATCTTCTATCACTTGCGTCCGGACGCGATTCCTTTCACCGACTGGACGCGACTTCCAGTATGCTTCTCCTCAATCACAAGCTCCTGCTCCATAGTCTAAGTCTTAAAAGCTTTTTAGAAAGGCAAAAACTAGGCTCCACAAAAGCCCAACAATTCTCGCACTTGGAGACTAGTTCAGTCACCAATATTAAATGCAATCCTCCAAGAATAGTTCCTCATCCTTGCAACTCATCCTGCTGTTCTCAAGCTAGAAGACCAACTGAAGCTGCACACAACTTCAACTTCTCAATAGGAACACCTTTAGTCAATATGTCTGTCGGGTTCTTAGTTCCACAGATTTTCTCAAGTATCAACTGATCATCATCAAGTAAGAACCATATGAAATGATATCTAATCTGAATGTGCTTCGTCCTGGAATGAAATGCTGGATTCTTGGCAAGAAATATGACACTCTGACTATCACTGTAAAGATTTCCCTTCTATTTCTCTTTACCCAGTTCCTCCAAGAAAATCTGTAGCCAAATCATCTCATTTGAAGCTTCTGACACTACAACATACTCGGCCTTTGTAGTAGAAAGAGATATTGTTTTCTGTAGGTTGGAACTCCAAGACATGACAGTACCTCCCAAAGTGTAAACAAAATCGGTAGTACTTTTCCAACTATCAGTGTCTCTTGTTTAGTCGGCATCAACAAAACCTTGTAACTCTAAACTATCTCCGGAGAAACACAAATATGCTTTTGAAAAACTTTTCAGGTACCTCAGAATCCACTTCACAGCCTCCTAATGTTGTCTTCCTGGGTTGCCCATGTATCTACTCACAACTCCCACTGCATGGGTAATATCCGGACTTGTTCAAACTATAGCATACATAAGTGAACCAATAGATGAAGTGTAAGGAACATTACTCATGTAATCATGTTTCTCCTCTGTCTTGGGTGACTGATCTTTGCTGAGTCTGTAGTGACTACCCAACGGTTTGCCAACTGGTTTGGCTAGGTACATATTAAATCTACTGAGTACCTTTTCACATACTCTGTCTGTGACAGTTTCAACGTGACCTTGACTCTGTCTCTGATGATTCTCATACCAAGTATTTGTTTGACAGCTCCCAAATCCTTCATTGTAAACTGTTTTGACAACTATTTCTTTAGATTGTTAATCTTCTCAATGTTGGACCCTGCAACGAGCATATCATCCACATACATCAATAGGATGATGTAAGAGTTGTCAAATTTCTTGACATAGCAATAATGATCTCCTTGACACCTGATGTACCCTGAACTGCACATAAAGCTATCAAATTTCTTGTACCATTGTCTAGGAGCTTGTTTCAGACCATACAAGCTCTTCGTCAGTTTGCAAACCAGATTCTCTTTATCTTACACTGTGAACCATTCAGGCTGGTGCATGTAGATATCTTATTCAAGATCCTCATGAAGAAACGTTGTCTTCACATCTAACTGCTTAAGATGCAAGTCTTCATAAGCAACCATTGCCAACACTAGCTTGATGGCTGTGATCTTCACTCCAAGAGAGAAGATCTCAAAGTAGTCAATGCCCTTCTTCTGCTAGAAGCCTTTTACAACTAGCCTTGCCTTGTACCTCTTACTGCCATCATGCTCAGTCTTCACACAGTACACTCATTTGTTGTGTAGGAATTTCTTCCCAGATGGAAGTTCTGTTAATTCCCATGTCTGATTCCCTAGTAGGGAATCCATCTCCTCTTTCATGGCTAATTCCCACTTGTTCGAATTCTCATCTTGCAAGGTTTCTTTACAATTTTGCGGTTCTCCACCACCTGTCAACAGAATGTAATTCAGTGTAGGTGAGAATCGTTGTGGGGGTCGGATAGTCCTGGAAGACTTTCGAGTTGCTGTTGTAGGTGTGGATGGTTTAGGATTTGATTGCGAAATAATGGGAATGGGCTCACTAGATCCACTCTCACCATCACTGTCGTCCCTGTACTGCACTATAACCTCTGGTATGTGAACAAACTCGGACTGTTGAGGAGTTGTATCAGCAACTATACTGGGTTTGTCCTTGTACATAAATTTCTCATTGAATATCACGTTTATGCTCCTGATAATCTTTCGACTTTACTCATCCCAAAATCGATAACCAAATGTCTAATCTCCGTAACCAATAAAATAGTATTTTATTGATTTTGCCTCAAGCTTGCTGTGAGTGTTAGCATCAACAAGAACATAAGAAACACAGCCAAAAGATCTAAGATGAGAAAGTTTAACCTCTTTCCTACTCTAGGCCTCCTTAGGTAGTCTGCACTCCAATGGGACCGATGGTCTACTATTGATCAGGTACACAGTAGTGTTCACTACTTCTGTCCAAAATGTAGGTGGTAGCCCTGTGTGCAGCCTCATGCTCCTAGCACACTCATTGATGGTTATGTTCATTCGCTCAGCAACACCATTTTGTTGTGGTGTCCCCGAAATGGTCTTCTCCATTCTAATACCTTGAGCTGTGAAATACTCCTTGAATCCGCCATCAGTATACTCTCCACCATTGTCAGACCTTAAGCATTTTAACTTTAGGCCTGTCTCCGTCTCAACTAGGGCCTTCCACTTTTTGAACACATAAAACACATCAGATTTATGTTTCAAAAAATAAACACATACCTTTCTACTATGGTCATTAATAAACGTGACATAGTATCGGGAACCTCCAAGGGATGCCATTGGGGAGGGTCCCCATACATCCATGTGTACAAGATCTAGCTTTCCTGATTTCAGAGCTCTCCCACTCTTCAAGAAATTGACATTTTTCTGCTTCCCAAGTATACAGCTCTCACATATGCCCAAATCAACTACTTTCAATTTTGATAACTTGCCTTTTGACAAGAGTTCCTTCATGCCTTTCTGACTTATATGACCAAGTCTGTAATGCCACAAATCTTTAGTACTCTCTACAGTGTTAGTGGTAATAATATCACTGGAACCGTTTGTCATGTACAAAGTACCAGTCTTGTTACCCCGGGCCAGCACCAGTACTCCTTTAGAAACTTTCTAGGTACTATTTGAGAACACTACTGAGTGACCACAGTCGTCGAGCTGTCCCACTGAGATAAGATTCTTCTTCACTCAGGAATGTGTCTGACCTTCTGTAAGGTCCACACGTTCCTATTAAGAAGTGTAATATCAACAACTCCTGTTCCCATTACGTTCAGTGTTTATCCGTCTGCCAAGTACACTTTCCCGAAATCACCGCCAACATAGTTCTGCAAGATCTCTCGATGAGAAGATGTATGAAAAGATGCCCCTGAATTCAGTATTCAGTCATCAACTGGACTATGAACTGCAAGTAGTAGCGCGTCTTGCACTTCTCTAGCCACTGTATTCACGCCATCGCCTTCCGTCTTCTTCGAATTTTTCCAATTCCTTTTTATGTGACCAATTTTGCCACAATTCTAGCAAGTCGTCTGCTGTTGTCCAGATCTTGACTTGCTCTTGCTCCTATTTTTTGATTTTGATCTTCCTCTATTTGAGTTCCTATCATTTGACCTCCCACGAGTGTCAACATTCAGAGCGGAACTCGATCCCGAGGTCTCACTAGAATCTTTCCTGTGCACCTCCTCAGCCAAAATTAAATCATGAATATCATCGTATTTAAGTTTTATCTTTCCAGCAGAATTACTAACAGTTATCTTCATGGCTTCCCAACTGTTTGACAGTGAGGTCAATAATATTAGAGCCCGAATCTCATCATCAAATTCAATTTCAACAGATGACAATTGATTTGTGATAGTATTGAACTCATTCAGGTGTTGGGTAATATACGTACTATCTTCCATTCTTAGATTGAATAACTTTTTCGTCAGATGCACCTTGTTATTCACATACGACTTTTCATACATACCTGACAAAGCCTCCATGAGATCTGCAGTGGTCTTCTCCTTGGTAACGTAGTGTGCAACTGATCTTGAAAGGGTCAGTCGAATAACCCTCAGAACCAGTCGGTCTAACAAATTCCAGTCTTCATCCGTCATACTCTCTGGCTTAGTCCCCAATAGTAGAAGATGAAGTTTCTTCTCATAGAGGTAGTCCTCTATCTGCATCCTCCAGTACCCGTGATCTGTGCCATCAAACTTTTCTGTTCCAGACGCCTTTCCTGCTTCCTCTGCCATTGCTCCCACTCAAGCCTAAACCAGACTCTGCTACCAGTTGTTAGGGAAATACACATTAAATTTTTAAACCTGTGAGAAACAAATTATAGGAAAAACATACGCCAAAGAAAAGATTCAATCACACACACAAAAGATAATATTTATGTGGTTCGACAATTTGCCTACGTCCACAACGATGCAGGGATTTCACTATATTCAAGAAAGGGATTATAGAGGGAGACAATCGTACAGTATATGCACCGTTACAACATACTCAATTTTTTTTCTTAAGAACCCTAGTCGCCACCACATTAGTTATACTAGCACACAGAGCCATAAGGCAAAAATCGGCATTTTCTCAAGACACGCATTCGGATGCATGAGCATGTCGCGTCTGGACGAGACTTTCAATGTGCTCGTTCTTGCTCTTTTAACCTTCTGTCACTTGCGTTCGGACACGAGTCCGTTCACCGTTCGGACGCGACTTCCAGTATGCTTCTCCTTAGTCCCCAAGCTCCTGCTCCATAGACTAAGACTCAAAATCTTTTCAGAAAGGCAAAAACTAAGTTTCACAAAAGCCCAACAATATTAGCCTACGATTAGTTGGAATAATACCGATAAATGATATAGATGTGGCAAAAGTTTTTAATATTTATTAATGTTTTAGTGAAGAACATAGACGATGAATACATGTTTGAAAATGTAAACACAGTGATATAATTGGATACTAGGTCTATTAAGGAGTTTCAAAATTCAAAGAGGTCTAGAAGAATTGTGTTAGTCATAGAATAGACCAAGATTACTATCCTTGGTTTGCTTCACTTAAAGACGAGCACATTTGAGTTAATTAGTTAATTAAAGTAGATTGCTAAACACTTTCTATTGATGGGCAGACAAAAAAAATCATAAGATATATGATTACATTTTTTGTGATTTTTCAAGATCAATATAAGTAATAAAAAAAAGTTCACATCTGCTGACATTCAAAATTTAGAATATAGTTTTGTAAGAAACAAATACCTATCGATCAAACAAAATGTGCAAAATAGATTTTTATTTATTGTTTTAATTATTTTGAGCTATAATTTTAGTTTTTAGTTTTTAGTTTTTAGTTTTTCATAGTGGGTTAGTAGATTATAAAATTTTACAATTTATGCTTATCCAATATTTTGAGTCAACATTTATGACAAGGAGAGTAGTGAGGGTAGGGGGTGAGGTTGACAATGAAAAATGTTGTTTCTCTTTCTGCTTTTGTTGATGTGAGAGAAAGATAAGGGCTTGCACAGAGTTACTGTCATTATGTACTAGAGAGTACGAAGCAAGCTCAGTGGGAACAATTCACCCACCAATTGTAGATGGGTACATATGATTAATGAATCCTGGCATACCTTTTTTTTTTTTTTTTTGAAAACCTACACAATTATTAAACAAACCCTTAAGAAGAGGAAGTACAGTCCTGGCATACCTTTTGATTGGAAAATAAAAGAATAATGTTACACTGACCAAATTTTGAGATCAAATTTAGAGCCCAAATGATATGGCAACACATGATTTGAAGTTTTTATTGGGACTCAAATGACATGACACCAAATAAATGAGCCCAACTCAGCTGCCATGTAATTTGAGTTTCAAATTTGGTCCCAAAATTTAATCAGTGTAGCATTACTCAAAATAAAAAGATAGATTTTTTTTTTTTTTTGTAGTTTTCACTAACAATGAGGTACTACAAGCAATAAATGCAAGTCATGATATTGTTGTCCACCTCCTACAGTGGTAGAAACTGGAGTGCAAACCCTCTCAAAATTGTGGTGCATGAGAAAGGTGAACGCGCCATATAATGAACATGGGATGCATGGGTTTGCTGGATCTATTTTTTTTTTTTTTTTGGGGGAGTCAAAAATTCATTATTCATTAAAGCTATTTATATAAAGGGAAGACGATGAGTACGTAAAAAGACAAAAGTATCTGTTTTAAAAGACAGAAGTTTGCAGATTTATTATTCATCAAAACTAATTAACATTTATTTACATAAATAATTAGCTAAAATTAAAATAAAGGGCATGCTTGGATGTTATGAACATTATAAGGATAATTAAGGATAAATTTAGAACTTAAAAGTTTTTCACTTTAACTTGTTTTTATTAGTAGTATAAGTATAGATAAATATCACATAAAAGGGAACTAATTTTTAGCTAGTATGACATTGTTTAGTCAATGAATGATTAAGGAGAGCGGTTGCCCTCTCCGAGTTTTGAAAAGAAGTCGTTACGATTATTAAGTGACTCTTACAATTATAAGAAGTTAGCCTCCCTTATTTGTCTCTCCACAAAAATAAAAATTCACTTATCCTCATTTTCATTACTATAATCCGACAGATTTAGAGTGTTGATTTTTTTTGCACCTAATCCCCAAATCTATTTTGGGTATTAGTGTTAAGCAGGGGACATTCATACTCTACCTTCACTGTAAAACAAGATGATAATTGGCGGTGTAAAAAACTAAGAAGTGTAAGCTGGGGAGCTGAGTAAGTTATGCGTGAGTGTGTATGCGCATTGAATAGCAATAGTAAGAACCCAAGGGGATAAGTTGTTTACCAAGCTGAAGAACTAAGTTATTCCACATTAATGGATATTCTTACTTCTCTGATTTGTATTTCTTGGAAAAGAAGAAGGTTACTACAACTTTTTTGTGAATACAATTGCACATGCCTTTGGACGAGACACGAGTTTGACTATTTATACACTAGAGTAGTGTGATCCTCATTGTCATGATAAAGTAGTCCCCCAAGTCAGTTAAAATATTTATGAAATTCTTGGTCGTTAGAGACTACTCCCATTAGAGTATCTCCAACAAATGATACAAAACTCTAAAATAGCTAAAATTAATCAAAGCCAAAAATCTTACTCCAATAGAACATGTGCAACTCGTAAACATAACTTATATTATTTTCCCTCTCTTCATTTTCTTTGTCTCCCTTGTCTTTCCCTCCAATTTGTCTATCTCCCTCCAACAGACCACTCCCAAATCAAGATCCTCTCACTATTCTTCGTCTCTTACAGACATACAAAAAATTCATTTTTAGTTCAACTGAACTTCTTTCTCTTTGTATTTTTAACTTTATTTCTCTTGCCCCTGTTTTATGAGCTTGTTGAATGTATCAAGACTAGCAAAAATCTACATTTTAATTTGTTTGTTGGAATATGTTGAAGGGCCAACCAAAATGGATTAATGACTAAGAAAAATCAAATTTCAGATCTTTGGCAACATCTTCTCTTTTTTCAGAAGATACGATAAACCAAAAAAATTAGAAATAATATTTAAAGAAGATAGTTAAAAGTATAAAAAATTTGGAGTGTGTATTAAAAAAGTGAGTAACTAAAATAAAAAATATTACTTTTTGAGTAGATAAAATAATTTTTGTTGTTGGAGAAGCTCTTAGGTGCGATAGCTTGCCTGGTGGTTAGGTTTTTTTTCTCTTTCCTAAAGTAAGGTTTCTTGAAGAAATTATTTTCTTGCCCTTTTTGAAGATAATTGGGCCATTTGACATATCTAATGGACCCTTCATTTATTGGGCTGACCAGGCCTAGCAGAGGTAAATCTTTCTTTTTAGGGAAAACTTCAGTCACACCCCCTCTAGTTTACTATATCTTCAATGACACCTCTTCTAGTTTATATTTAAACATCACTAACACCTCCTACCATTAAACTACAATTTTTAACAAAAAAAATTAATCTAAAATACCAAAAATACCCCTACATAAATCTCAAGTAATTTTTTACATAAAATTTTATTAAAATTCGAGCCGATTAAAATTTATTTTTCTACATATTAAAATTTGAACCAATTAAAATTCAATTGAAATTGAATAAATTTTATTTTTTTAACGTATTAAAATTTGAACCTACTAAAATATATTTTTTACATATTAAAATTTGAGTCGATTTGAACTCTACCCTAGTTGTTAGCGCCGATTAAAATTCACTTTCGAGTCGATTAAAATTTATATTTTTATGTGTTAAAATTTAGCTGATTGAAATTCAATATGAGTTGATTAAATTTGACTTTAGTCGATTAAAAATAATTTTTAATTGGCTCAAATAGAATTTTAATTAGCCCAAATTTAATACGTAAAAAAATATATTTTTTAATTGGCTCAAATTTTAATATGTAAAAAAATAAATTTTAATTAACTTGAATCGAATTTTAATTCACTCAAAATTTTAATACTTAAAAAATTAAAAAATATAGGGGGTCTCATTGAATATTTATATATTTAGAGGGAGTGTGGTTGAAATTTATCCTCAAATATATCATTGACAATTTAGTAAATTTGCATTTTAGCTAAAAAAATTAATCTGATAAGGGGTGTCATTGAAGATTCAGAAATTATAGAGGATGTCTTTGAAGATAAGGCAAACTAGAGGGGTGTGATTGAAGTTTTCCCTTCTTTTTACTATGCTGGGCTTGTCACTGCAACATTTATTCCAAATTGGCTAGGCATGCCCAATCTCGTTTGGGATGGGCTGTTTATTGTAAACGTACTTATCAATACTATTCCAACTTATCAAAATATTTTTAGAATAAAAAATACTTACCAAAATTAATGTATAGCAGGCCACAGAATGGTTCTTCCAACTCACCAAAATATTTTTCTATCGATCGCTAAAAATAATATAATATATTTATATTTGATACTTAAAGATTCAATAATTACAAAAGGCTAATAAATTGATATACATAGCATATGCAAATAAAAAATAACAAAAATAATAATTATTATAACCCTTTACAAAAACTAAAATTTAATACAACCATTTAAAATTGATTTCGCTTAGTTTTTAGACTTAAAATAAATTATTGCATAAGAACTTTTATTGATGTTTTTGAAAAAATATTTCTCTATCTAAACAATCATGCTACCAATTGTTCATTTATTACCAATTCCATCCAACTGAGTTATCACATGCTCCATAGCTGATTTTGTTAATTCAAGTTGTGACCGTAATTTTTTTTTTGGTACTCGCAACAATTTTTATTTAATAACAAAACAACCCCATAATCCTTCTAAAACATAACAAAATGACGCCAATATGTCTTAAATTTGTTTGGATGCAATTGTAATGTGTCCAAGATATAGCCAAAAGTTATTAGTCGCTTTACTTATTAATCTATCCCAATTGATATTAAAAAAAATAGGGTCGACATAATTAGAACTAGTCAAAAAATACTAAAAACCTGTATAATAATAATAATTAAAAATCCAGTGAACATAGCTGCTATGAAAATAAATAGAAACCCATATACAATAACGTTTTTTAAAATTTTTCCTCGATTTTTTATGAGCCCAGGATTAACTGAGTCGAGCCCAATTAATGAGATAAGTCCAAATCATCTAAAAGACAGGTCAAACCCAGTTCATAAACTCAGCCCAGTCTAGAATTTAAGGAGTCCAGAAGGATTAGCGTACGTGGAAAGTAATTACCGAGATAGCCACTCTCTGAGATCAACACTGTCTTTAATTGTACCTATCCTCCCCAAAAGGCTAGTAACCTACCTATTACGTCACCGCCTTTACCAAGACTCTATACCTATAAATTGTAAGCCCTCTACACATGAGGGACACACTCTATACACACCTCTAGATCTCTACACATCTTGTATACAACTATCTCTCTTAGTTGCCTAGAGTTTACTCTTGCTCTCTCTTTCACCTTCCACTTTATTAATAAAGTTCTCTAGCCATCATTACCGCCTTCGAAGTGGAATAAGTCACCCTGATCGAACCACTATATATTTGTGTGTTGCTTGTATTAACCTAATTTTTGTCTCCTTCATTAATTGCTACATTGATTACTTTGCATTGTACACTCGACTGTTAATTGTGCATAAACCTATTTTGTGCATCATCGGTTTGGCACTGTCTGTGAAAAACGACTGAGTTTTCTACTATCTTTCTAGTTTCTTTCAAACTCAGAGCAATCATAACTAGGTCAATGAATCAACAACCTGAAGACAACGACCCATATCGTCGGGAAGAGGCCCCGCCTCCACCTTCACTACCAGAACAGTCCACTATGTCGAATCATGTGGTCAAGCAACAACTATTAGAGACTATGTAGTTGCTGGTGAATCAAAACTAGCAAATTTTTCAACTGATGCTCATCTCAGGAGGCGTCGCCCCTCATCATATAGGAGGAGCACCAATCCCTCTCATATGAGAGCTACCACAACCTTTCCATTCTAGGCGCCCTCAGCGTAGCACCCAACGCTAGGGCGCCCTTTCACTAAGGAGTCCTTTTTCAATACGTAGGCGCCTCACATGTTACCCCTCCTCATGTACCTACTGAACACGCTGCCAACCATCTTGGGCAGAAGGATAAGGAGGGAACCAATATGCAGATCATGAAAGCTACTACAATGGTCCAACAGGGGATGTCCCTAACCAATGGGACGAAAAGATTAAAGCGGTGCAAAACCAGCTTGGCGATGCCCTTAACGCCATCAAAGTACAGGCCCTAGAGATGGTAGTTTATCTAGTAAGGCGTACTAATAGTCCATTTGTGGCGGATGTTGCCAACTACCTTTTACCCTCAAAGTTCAAGATATCTACCATTGTGATCTTTGATGGGACCAAAGATCTGCTCGACCATCTTGACAAGTATAAGTCTCTCATGCAGCTTCACAGTGTGCCTGATGAGAACATATACAAAGCCTTCCTTACCACATGAAAACGATCTGCATGATAATGGTTTACGAAGCTCAAAGCCTCTTCGATCCACTCATTCGCAAAGCTAAGCAAATCCTTCGTCTCACACTTTATTGGGGGACGCTGCCACTAGAAGTCAGTTAGCCACTTGCTCACCATCAAGTTGGACCAGCATGAAAGCCTTAGGAGCTATCTCACTTGTTTAACGAGAAGGCTCTCCAGATCGAGGAGCTAGACAATAAGGTAATCGGCTGCCTTTATTGCAGGTCTACACTCCTTTAGTTTTATGTTCTCTGTCTTGAAGAAGCTGCCCTCCAGCATGCCTAAGCTACTGTCTAGGACACAAAAATACATGAATGTCGAGGACATCACCAAGGTCAGACAAGGTGAGTCCTCTCCAGGAGGAGAAAAACGAAAGGACACCGCAAGGACAAGCGAGAAGTAGAGAACAAACGAAAAAGGACAGAGAGAGTCTATATCAAGGACCACCATAAATCATCACATTTGAGCCTTTACGCCACTCAATGCCTTATTAGAGCACATCCTGTTTCAGATACATGATGATCCTACACTATGATGGCTAAGAAAGATGAAGTTTGCCCCAAACTGTAGGAATCCTAACAAATACTGTCGTTTCCACAACGACCGTGGTCACAACACTGATGAATGCTTCAAGCTAAAGGGGTAGATCGAAGAGCCTATTCAGCGTGTTTAGTTACGGTAGTATGTTGTTGGCAGAAAACATGCCCCGCTGCCTAATAGGAATCTAGAGGATAGAGAGCGCCAGTAACCCTTAGGAGAAATTCAGACGATCTCTAGAGGATTAGGAGAAGAGGGTGACTCCAAATCTGCCAAGAAACCCCTCACCCAGAAGGCCAGACAGATAGAGTTGCTTGACTCTCACTCACGAGGACAACCCCGGTGCAGAGAAAAAGAGGTCATCACATTCTCAGATAAGGATCTCGAGGGAATCGAAGTCCTTCACGATGATCCCATCGTCTTAACCATGATGATAGCCAATTATCAGGTTAAGAGAATTCTGGTCGACAACAGCAGTTCAACCGACATCCTATTTGCACCAGCCTATGACAGTCTTAACCTTGGCAGGGAAAGACTGTAACCCGTCAACGTGATGAAGAAGTTCCACCATCATGGTGAACTTCACAGTACTGGATTGTCCCTCTGCCTACAATATCATTCTCGGATGCCCAGTACTCAACACGCTAAGGGCAGTACCATCCACCTACCATTTACTCCTTTATTTCCTAACCCCTAGTGGGATCGGAGAAATCAGAGGATACCAGATCTGTTCTAGGGAATACAACGTAGCCTTTATGAGGGCCAAGAGGTCACAAGAGATCCTCCAAGTCGAAGTACTTGACCCTCGGGATGATAGCACCTTGGAGAGAAGGGAACCAACATAAGAACTTCATCCAGTAGAGATGGACGAGAGCCTTCCAGAGAGGAGAAACTATATTGGTTCCTCACTTTCTCAAGAGTAAGCATCCTACCTAGTAGACTTTCTCAGGCAAAACATTGATGTCTTCGCATGGTCCCACGAAGACCTAGAGGGCATCAATCTCGAAGTGGCCACCCACCGGCTCAATGTGGATCCAGGTACAAACCTATCCACCAAAAGCTAAGGTATAAGCATTGAGAGAGGACAAGCAATGGAGAAAGAGGTGGAGAAACTGTTGACAAATGGGTCAGTAAGGAAAGTAGTGCATCCGGATTGGCTATCAAACATAGTGATGGTTACTAAGGCCAACGGGAAGTGGCGCTTATGCGTGGACTTCAAGGAGCTCAATAAAGCATGTCCCAAAGATAGTTATCTTCTCCCACACATTGATCTCCTTATTGATGCCACAGCGGGACACGAGCTCCTAAGCTTTCTAGATGTTTATGGGTACAACTAGATTAGCATGTTCCCTCCAGACAAAGAAAAAACATTCTTCATCACCCCGAAGGGCACCTGCTGCTATAAGGTGATGTCTTTCAGCCTCAAGAATATTAGAACAACATACCAGCGTCTCGTAAACAAAATGTTTGAGACTCAAATTGGGAAAAACATGGAGGTCTATGTTGACGACATGTTGGTGAAGAGCATGGCCGCGGTAGACCACGTAACACATCTCCAAGAGACCGATGATATCTTAAGAGCCTACAAAATGAAGCTGAATCCAGAAAAATGCGTCTTCAGCGTTAGTTCAAGGGAATTCTTAGGCTTTATGGTCATCAAAAGGGGTAATGAGCCCAATCCAGACAAGATCAAAGCTATCATGGAACTGAAGTACTCATCCTTTGTGAAGGAGATCTGTCCAACGCCCTAACGGGAGGATAGAAGCCCTTAGTAGATTTGTCTCAAAATTAGCTTCAAAATCCTCCACAAATCTTTCTAGTGGGGACCAGATGCAGAAAAGGCCTTTCAAAAGTTAAAGGCCTATCTCATTACACCCTCACTCTCTTATGCCATACCAGGAGAAACCCTATATATCAGCCTCTATCGTGAGCTTCGTCCTTGTCAGGGACGATGGAGGATTCTAGAAGTCGATATACTATGTCAGCAGAGCATACCGAGGAGTAGAGGTGAGATACTTAGAGCTGAAAAAGTTTACCCTCACTCTTGTCACCGCCGCTAGGCATTTACGCCATTACTTTCAGTGCTATACCATCGTGGTTGTTACAAATAAACCACTCAAGAGAATCTTGAGAAAGCCTGACGTGTCTAGCCGATTACTCAAATGGGTCGTCGATTTGAATAAGTGCGACGTGCAGTACCAGTCGAGGGTGGCCATAAAAGCACAAGCAGTTGAGGACTTTGTGGTCTAGTTTATGCCACCATAGGAACCCAGGAAAAAGTACCATTTGCATCTGCGTCCGGCTTTGTAGTACATAGTGCCTCCAGTCATCACGAGGCAAGCCTAGACAGTATCCCCCAAAAGCCTGACATCGTGGAGACAATCCTTCAGGCCCTAGAGACCACATTTCAAGGCTAGAGGCGCCTAGCTCCCTTATACCTACTCCTTTGGAGCCCTTAGTGCCCTTGCTACCCATACCTTAGTCTACTGCACCATGCTGAAGACTATACGTTGACGGATCCTCCACCAGTGAGGGTGGCAGCGCAGGACTAGTGCTTATCAGCCCCCATGACACTCCACTCAAATATGTTATCTCCCTCTATTTTTTGGCATCAAACAACCAAGCTGAATATGAAGCTCTCATATCAAGCTTGAAGCTTGCAATAGAGATGGAAGCCCTCTACATGACAACTTATAGTGATTCCCAGCTTATAGTGAATCAGGTGAAGGGAAACTTTAAAGCGAAGGAGGAAAAAAGTTTAACCACTTTTAGATCCACCATGTGCCTAGAGAGGAGAACGTCATGGCACATACCCTAGCCAAGTTCGTATCTGCCAACATACTCATGGGGCCAGCAATGACAAGCCACCAATTTGAGCCAAGTAGGCTCAAGGCAGAGGAAGATGATGTTAATTGTGCATCCTTCGAAGCCAACTAGATGACACTTATCCAAGTCTACCTAGAGGAAAACACTATCCCAAACAACCTACTGGAAATTAAAAAGTTAAGGATGAAAGCATCTAGGTATGTCATTTTATATGGCACCTTCTACAAGAAGAGTTATTCACAACCGCTACTCTGTTGTCTCACCCCCGAAGAAGTCGATTATGCCATGAGAAAAATCCACGAGGGAATATATGGAAATCACTTAGGAGAGCGTGTATTAGCCCACAAAGAAATAAGGTAAGGCTATTACAGGCCTAGCATGATTAGGAATGCTGTGAGTTTGTCAAGAAGTGTGACAAATATCAGCACTTTTCAATAGTGCTCAAACAGCCACCAGAAGAGCTTACCACCATCCTCAGCACATGGCATTTCTCCATGTTAGGGATCGGCATCCTAGGTTCCCTATCCATGAGTCAAGGCCAGTGAAAATTTGTGTTAGTAGTCATTGACAACTTCACAAAGTGGGCAGAATTTGAATCCTTAGTCAGAATAACAGACTAGAAGGTGAAAGACTTCATCTGGAAGAACATAGTTTGCTACTTCAGAATACCTTATGCAATTATAAGTAACAACGTCAAGCAGTTTGACAATAAACTCCTGAATAGTTTCTGTGCAGACCTGTAGATTAAGTAATCCCACTCTAGGCCAGCCCATCCACAGGTGAACGGGCAAGTGGAAGTAACCATCAAAACCATCCTTCGCAACCTGAAAACTAGATTGAAGACTGCAAAGGGGTGACGAGTTGGTGAACTCCCAAGAGTCCTATGAGCTTTCTGTACAACACCAAGAAGCCCCACATGCGAGACCCATTTTTCCTTAGCCTATGGGATAGAGACAATCATACCATAACCAAGTATTATAACTTGAGGGTGAAGTCTCGTTTCTTCTTGCCTGGGGACCTAGTCCTCAAAAAGGTTATCCTATGCAGCCCAACGCACCCAACGCCTTGTTGGCATCGACTCTTAGGCCCCATCTGGCGTTGCCTCCTGGGTTGCCGATTGGCCTCGCCTGGGCTTCGCCTTGTGTTATTTGGGCTTCGTCAGACATCACCCATGGAGGCTCCGTCGTGGCGTCGCCCGCGGCTTTGCCAAGGCTTGGCCTTGAGCCTTGTCTGAGTCCTCTGAGCCAACTATCTTCTTCCCAGTGGAACCACCATTGGATCCCCTTTTCATTGCCTCCAAGCTTCTGCTCTTCAAGCTCTCTAAATTTCTTTTGGGGAAAGGAAGTGTGAACCCTAGTCTCAAATGGAGCTACAAGTGGAGAAAGAGGGATGGAGTGAAAGTGGTTAAGGGTTTTTATATAAACATAGACCTTTTAATGAAAATTTTCTTGAAAATATAAGGAGTTTCTTCAAGCTCTGTGAAAGACCCATCAAAAGAGATGCTGGCAAACGTAATAAGTGCTCGTCAATGTTGTTATCAATCAAAGAAAGAAATTTCGCAGACCATGGAGGTGGGAAGGCCACCGTGTCGAACAAGAAAACTTTTGACCATCCGGATAAGGAAGACACCCATGCCCTCAATCTCTTGTCACCTCAAGATTTCGGGTATGGGGGCAAATGATGAGCCCAGATTCAACTGGGTCGGCTCAATTAATGAAATAAGCCAAAATCGTCTAAAAGGCGGGTCAAGCTCAGTTCATGAACTCAGCCCAGTTCAGAGTTCAAGGAGTCCAAAAGGATTAGCGCACGTGAGGAGTAATTGTCGGGATAGCCACTCTAAGAGATCAACACTATCTTTAATTGTACATATTCTAATTGTAGTTATTCTCTGCAAAAAGCTAGTAACTTACCTATTACGTCACTGCCGTAACCAAGGTTCTATGCTTATAAATTGTAAGTCCTCTACAAATGAGGGACACACTTCTTACACACCTCTAAACCTCTACACACCTTGTACACAATTATCTCTCTTAGCTGTCTAGAGCTTATCCTTACTCTCTCTCCCACCTTCCACTTTATTAATAAAGTTCTCTGGCCATTGTTGCAGTTTTCAGAGTGGAGTAAGTGACCCTGACCGAACCACTATACATCTGTGTGTTGCTTGTGTTGACTCAGTTTTTATCTCCTTCATTAATTGCTACATTGATTAATTTGCATTATAGACTCGACTATTGATTGTGTATGTGCATATTTTGTGCATCATCAATTTTAATTAAGAAAATGAATAAGCATAACTACGTTTTTACCGAATAGTATTACATAAAGATTAGTGTATAAATGTAAGAGTAAAACTCTCGTTGGTTCTTTTACCTGATAAAAATTAATAGGAGATGAGGGGATGCAACTGCAATTTAATCTTGGTTAAATCATATAAGAACAAGTTATATCGATTAAATTAATAACCGACCAAGTGATCAAATCCATGATTACAGAGATTCAGACAGCTACGGCCATATGTTATGCAATTTTATCCTCTTGTTACGCGTAAACATTGGATATCTATAATATAATTAAGGACATCTATAATATATTCAATGGCCCCTTAGCTGTATGAAAGATCAAGTTGAGAATACCCCACTTGTCAGATCAATGTCAGCTAAGCATTTTCTAGTGACATTATTCTCAATCGGCAAAAAAAAAAAATTATAATTAGAGAATATTATAATTTATATCCTTCAACTTTGACGTCGATCTCATTTCACCTTATTCATGATTGATTTTCACACATCAATCATTTAGCTGATTGAACTAGTTTCAAATTAAAAAACCAAGATAAAAATTTTCATCAGCCATTAGATTTGGGATATCACATAATTTGAGGGATAACTTGACATGTCATTTCATCCGATTTGTGATAGATATCTGCAATTGATATAATATAAAACCTGTTGGGGGGAAATTATCGTCTCTTTGATAGATGGTGATAAGAAGTTTTGAATCGAATGGAAAAATGAATAAAAGGAGACTACTCCTCTTACAAAACGAGCAAACAAAGGCAGTCATGTTTAAGTTAGTAAAGACTTTAAATAGTAAATAAGAAAATTAGCAAAGAAGAGGGTGCATACCTTTGACTCAAACAGTGTCCGGTACTTATAACGTCGCATGACGGTCTTTCTATTAGTGTTTCCACCCTTCTGCTATGCTAGGTGGCACACTTGCATTTCAACAGAATTTCTCTTCATTTGAGCCCTGGTTTCCTCCAGCTTATTCTCTCATTTATCTGTTCTTTAGGTCACGTTTGTAATGTTCTCCTACGATTTAGACAACTTTCTTATCGGTTTGCTACTGCCTTTGATTCTTCGGAATTGTCATGTTGTCATCTTTAGGTAGATCATGAAAAAAAACTGTAACCGCCACCTTTGGTCGATCTTGGTAGAAACTTGGTTTGGTTAACAGTTTTGACTATCTAGTCCAAGTATTTTGATTGATTGCTCGGTCCTTGGCTTCTCGCTTCGGTAAACTCATTCTGCACTTGAGCCTTTGCCACGTGAATCTATTCACTAGTCATTCAAGCGGAATCGTTTTATGTCCCTTCAAAATCAATAACTATAATTTAAAGTGTAATACTGTCCCCTAAGGAGACAATATGAATATTAAAAACAACGTAGTTAGTGTGCTTTATGACACATCCAGGGTGCTTTATTACACATCTAGCTAGTATTTCCCAAGTTTTTTTGTTTTATTGTTATACCTGTTTTTTCTTTTAGTGTGAGATTTATCCAATATTTTTTTTGTCACTTATGTCCTTCGTAAATTATTTAGCACGAATTCAAGTGGGACATATTATATGTGAAACCTTGACATGCATTGCATTACATTTAATTTAATGTATGGGTATAATGGAGAAAATGTATAATATTTTAAGGAAAAGTAGAATTTTCTAAAAAAATATTTGGGAGGTAAGTGTAATTTCTTAATATTTTTATGCGAGTAATGCATAAAAATGGGGTATAAGTTCGTATAACAAATGTAAATTTTCATTAGATACGAAGTAAATATTGTTGGGGTTAAAATATATGTTTAGATTATATTATAGATAATGGGTGAGAAGTAGAAATAGTAAAATATGAATTAGTGTTGATTTCAGCTCCAAAAGATGGATGGATGGCGGTTGGTGAGTTTTTTTCGTTTTGGTGGGTTATTGTGTAGTTTTTTTTAAGTTGTGTGTATATATAGGAATATATAAATAGCTAGATGCGTACAAACAAAATATATATAGAAGTGTTCTTTGGTGGGCCAACTAGAAACTACTTGGACTTTACTTGGTGCATGGTCGTTACGTGTGTGTGTGTGTGTGTGTAAGCTAAGTAAGCAATAAATTCGGTGTCCTTATCTTGTTTGTGTGAGCTGGAGATAAGGAAGCAGGTGGTGGCTTCGGAAAATACTTGGATGTCTTTGAAGGTGGTCACGTCGCTCTCCTTAATTATGGGGGTGCCATGTGTAAGTGAAGGAAGAATGAGTTGTCATTCTTGTAGAAAACATGAAAAAAATAAGGGAAACAAAATGAATAGGAGAGCACAAAGGGCAGTCTGATTTGGTGAGGAGTAACTCGAAAAAAAAAAAGAGAAGAAACCAAGGGATAAAGTTGAGCTCAAGTGGAGAAATTGGGTTTCGCTACAATCAAATCGGCAAGCAATAGTCGGTAAAAAAATTTAATATCTTGTTTTCAATTAAAGCATAATCAATATATTAGATTAAACTTACGTGATGTAAGTAAATATTAAGTATGTTTTTAATAATTATCTTGTATGAAGTTAAGAATTGTAGTGAAATAGTTCTGAACTAGTGACATGTACTAAGTGTTCAAAAGAAAATTCTGATTTATAGTTATGAAAATTATATGATTAATCAAGTTTAAAAGTGATTGTCTTGTGTGAATTGTTAATTATATGTGAATATTTATGACCAATAGATTAGATTGAATGGTGAAAATACTATCATGCAAAGAAAGCATAAATTAAATTATTGAAATTTAAGTTGCGGAAATCAATAGATAAAAATAAGTGGGTAAATCTAAGTGTTGAAATTCAAGTTGTAAACTATTGTTTGATGCTAGAATTTTTATTAATACTGAAAAGTTTTATTAAGTGTTGAAAAATAATAGTTAGATGAATGGTGGTATTATTTACATACTATTAAAAATATTAAAGTAAATTAAAGTAGTTCTTGATGTGACTGAGATATACTAATTTGAAAAGATTAACGAAGTCTAAAGTATGATTATCATATACAACCAAAGTAAAACATCAAATATATATTCATATGCATTCATTTGCATCAATTGAGTAATTTTAGGTCGATGCTCACTTGCAATTGCACATATGTTAATTATTAGGGTCGAAGGCTACTTCTTCGGTTACTCATAGGGATCGACTGTAAAGCGGGGAGGGGTATTCATGAGAGATAAATGTGAAGTGTACTGCTTGATAATACTTGAAAATAAAAGTATATGATATATCAAGTTATTCTCTTATATGTGAGAAATCAATTTTGCCGAATTGATTTAAGTTGAGTTGCTTAAACTATGGATCAAATATATTTTGTTGCAAAATGTGAATTATTGAAAAGTTTGAGGTTTGTTGAAAAGTTTGTGATTTGAGTAGTATCCACTATGCTAAAGTTGTTGATAGCTTGACATGGCTTACATGTTGTTGATTTGGACACTGCGCAGTTGTCGTGAGACAGCTTGACATTGCTTAAATGTTGTAGATAGCTCGATATTACTTAAATGTTGTTGATAACTTGACATTACTTAAATGTTGTTGTTGACTCATAGCACATGTGAACTATTTATTATGTTGTTATATTAGCAAAGATTATGAGATTTCAAAGTGAGATGAAAACACTTTGATTTTGACGTTCTTCTCAGATTGTGAACATATTTTGGTGAAATAATATTGATCCATATTTTTAATCTTTCCATTTATTATGATACGCGGTACACTCAAGAAAATTATTAGTTTCAGGATGTCGAAGTCTAGAGTGAGGTCTACTACTACACTAGCATGGTAGAGATGGGGGGAAAAACTAAAAAATCTTATTATGTACATACTGTACAGAAATGTTTGTTTTCCCTTTTGTTTGTGTAAAGGAATGAAATCTCTAATCCTTTATTTTGGTAAAAATGGCACCGTTATGTACTCGATCTATAGTTTTCTATTTTGATTGTGGTATTAGGTGGCATTATTGATTTTTAAATGCATTATTACATTAGAAACGCAAGTATCACCTCGTGTTGAGTTACGCTTCTGTCTCTGGGAAATTAAAGAGGGTCTCTTGAGATGGGGTGTGACATTATATATAAGTGAATTTCTCACTAATCCATAATGGTGATCTACCAAGAACGATAATTGAGCAAAAAATTATTGAAGGAGATCTAAATCCCCTCGATTGTAGGGTGTAACTATTCCATTTATTGCTTCATTACCAAAATCACTTTTAGTACCATACTTTATTTTAGACTGATCACAATATGACACGGGGCCGTTTGATTGTCATATTATAAAAGTATGAATTGTATTAGAAAATATAAACTAATTCGTATAGGTGGATAAAATACATGATTAAATATGAGACAAAAATATTATGCATTGTAATTCAGTGTTTAGTAAGACATTAGATTAAGAATGAGATAATAGAACAACAATTACAATATTGACTAAAAAAACATCAATCTTGTATAGTTATTAATGTTATTAGTTTGTCATTCGTGTGTTATAGACACTATAGATGTTTCTATGAGTGTTAGAAAAAAATCCACATCAAAATACAACTCCACCCCATCTCATCCCCATGCCTCACCTAGAGAATAGTCGCATTATTGTTCGTATAATGATGAATGATCTATCATTTAGAAAATTGAGCAAAATAGTAACAAAGAAAATCTTAATTCATATCTCGTGAACCTTATGGAAACTAGAAAGTGTCTCCGACCAAGCTATTTGTTGTTTGTGTCATCTTTACTCTAAAATAGCATTACGATTTTACCTTAAAAAATCGACTCAAACACTACGACATGACGCATAGAGACTTAAAGAGAGAGAATCTTAATCCAAATCATCAATAGATTTTTGGTAAGATAAACATTCACACTAAGATTCGAGCTTGGAATCATTCTATATAAAAAAAGGTCAAGAATTCAAAAGAAATTTCAAAACACTTGTTTTGGGTTCCACTCATACTATGGAATCACATGTGAAGAAAGCAAAAGTTACAAGGAGTTTCCCTCCAAGTTTTCCCTTCTTATGCATTCGAATGAACAATCAAGAGTAATCCACATGGCAGTGAAGTATATGCCCAACACATTATTTTTTCTTTGAACAGTTGAAAGATCCAACGAATCCCCAAAATCCAGCCTGCTAAGTGGCAATAAAGGAGTAAGAGTAATGATACACTGACCAAATTTTGGGACTAAATTTAGAGCCCAAACGACATGGCAACATATTATTTGAAGTTTTCATTGGGACCCAAATGACATGACACCAATTAAAGAAGCTCAACTCAACTGTCATGTCATTTGGGCTCTAAATTTAATCCCAAAATTTGATCAGTGTAGCATTACTCAAAGAGTAAAACATTTTAGATGAGCCATCATTATGTGTGTGTTAGATCAACCAAGCTAAGCCTATTTTAATAATTTCCTTAGGTCATCCAAGTCAAGCCTTTGAAATGGGAAAAACTGATGTGGGCGGAGTTCGTTCACCTAACTTAGACCAGAGACGGTATAGGAAACTCCACATGATTAAAAGAAGACATGCACTAGCACTTTTTTTTTTTTTTTTTTATGACATGCTCTAGACCAATTTAAATCACAGTGGTCGGCCGTTGAATTCGACAGAATAGTCGATACAAGTCTAAACACCTTAGAATAAAATAAAAAAAAAATCTTCAATGAAAAAAGTACTCAATTAATAACTCTTAACATAAAACAGACTAAAATACGACTTCAAGTATAGCTCTACCTAGATTTTAGACTAAGCAAGTGAAAATATTTATATCATCATGGTGGTGAGATTCAAATGCATGATATTTTATATAAATATCATGTTAAATCATCATCTATTTTAAATACTTAAAAAGTCAACTAGACTATGACCTACTTTTCAAAAAAAAAAGATAGACTATGACCCAAATCACACCAGCCTTCTTACCTGAGATTCGGACCCAGTACTAATAAGAAGATGGTGGGTCTTTACGAATTGGATTGTGACCCAAATCTCTTATAATTACTTTTAGGGCGGAGCCAACATTTCACATTAGAGAAGGCAAATTATGATTGAAAAAAATTTCACCCGAAAAATTATTTTAGGATTTAACTTTTTCGGACAGACATCGGGGCTTCAGCATATTCATCGATTTACAAAAAGTACCATTAAATTTTTAACTTAAATACATTTCAACTCAATCACATACTAAAATAGAAGACGATGTTATGTCACTGATTTTTTTTTTTTTTTTGAAAGGAGTAATGGAACACTAACTTATCAAAATTTGAAAAAAAAAATAGGAGTATTATAAATATTTCCAAAAATTAAAGGAAACAAATATATTAAAATAACAAAAACTATCTTCCTTAATAATAGGATTCAAAAAGTCAAGGGAGGCAGGTGCCCACCCTCCGCCGTGGATTACTTTCATAGTTCCTATCCAAAAACCCGTAGTCACATCAATCACCAACAACCACATGGTCTCGCCAGCTTGAAATACCGTCCAAGGCAAATCTTATGCTATTACATCATGGGTCCACACATTAAGTAGTCATTGTCATCCCCATTATTATAATTTAGGATTATGGTTACGTACCAAACCCATCAACCTGTCTAATAATTCCAACAACAATTGAGAAAAAGGGCCCCACAACATGTGCACCACAACAACTACTAAAGCCTTTCTTCAGCAAAAAGGGTGCCGAATCAAGCACCCCAACATGGTGTCTTTCATTAGGGCTGTCAATTTTTGACACGACACGTTAATACGACACGAACCGAACACGAAATAAATGGGTCGAACACGAAATTAAA
>CM042184.1:11573750-11594081 GCA_023539305.1 Ilex asprella
ACGACACGAACCGAACACGAAATAAATGGGTCGAACACGAAATTAAATGGGTCAATGGATAAAAATGGGTCAACACGTATAAACACGAAAAAAAACAGGTTGAGTTCATGTCGAAATCAGGTCAACCCGATTTTGACCTGATTAACCCGTATATTTTAAACAGGTTAATATAATTCGACCCGAACCCGACCTACCCATTTCATACCCGTTTAACCCATTTATCCAAATATATAAAAATAACAAAAATAAGTTTTTAACTTCATGTTTTTTATGGATTAAATCCATTTAATTGGAAATGGATGTTAAGAATTGGTTTCCTTTGCTTCTTGTAATTCATTAAATTTTATTCAATAAAATTTTTTGATTTTTTAAAAGTTGTTAAAAAAATAGAATTTGATATATGGGTTAAACAGATCGGGTTAAACAGGTTAAGCATGTTAACATGTCGTGTTATGTGTTAACTCAAACCTGACATGTTTATTAAACGTGTTAAACATGTCAGGTTTGGGAAACACGTTTAATAGCCAGGTCAGGTTAGTGTTTACACATTTCGACACGTTTATTAAACATGTCAGGTTTGTGTTTAAGAATTTTTGACACAAACCCGAAACAAACCCGACACGAAATGACACGACACGACACGTTTGACATCCCTATCTTTCATCAATGTGAGAATTACTTCACCATCAAACCCACCAAGCTCAATATAAAAACCCCGCCATAAAAACCTAGAAAAAATATTTAAAAATAAATTAAAATCCCTTTCCCACTTTGACAGCTTAGATCCAGGCAGTTTTTATAAATTTCTCAGACCTTTTGGTCCATATTCATCAGTTAGGTGTTGCTGGCACATAAAGATTCCTCAGTTTCACCTGTTTTACGCTGACTTTATGTCAATTAAATCAAGCTTAGAAAAAGATTTTAATGAAAATATCCCAGTGCACGAATTTTCCGACACTCTAGCTATAGGAAAAAAAACCCAAAAACTAAATTTTAAAAACCATCACCCGAACCAACTCAATCAATACGTGGGTTCTCCTATTTTCCATTTCTTATTAAAAAAATGTTATTTGTACCTAATTTAAGAACCTAATAACTATCGATTGTTGATTTAAAAATAAGCTTATATAGCAGTGGACAATGACTCAAGTCCCTAACTATGTCCCTAAATCAAGTTCTATAGCATTGCTCTTCTTATTTTAACCAGAACAACCCAATAGGCCTGGAAATTTCTAAAATTTTTGCTAGGAAAAGAATCATAACATAAAGAAAAAGAAACGGATATACATAATGATTAGAGTAAAAGAATTTTATACATATCACTGTTTTTACTTTCCCTTTCTGATTTAAGTCCCTCACCATCATATTCTCCACATAAACCTCTACAGCTTTAAAGAACCCAACGAAATGCAACAAACTGCTCTATTGTTTCAGCTTTTGTCACAACAGAGATCATAAGAATAACAAACAAATAGATCACATATATATATATAAAGAACAGAAAAAAAAAATTAAATACCACAGTATTCTCTGGTGACTCAAAGGAGGATCAGTGTGAAAGGCTCCATCAATCTCTCTTTCCCTCAACTTGATATCGTGCTGCGATTACTTCTTCCCAATGATCTTGGTTTCGTTTAATGTCATCTGCAATCCATCGAATCAAAAGAGTCTGCAAATCCTGAAGGTTTTGATGGAATGCTTGATTGGGTATCACTGTAGGACAGACCACCAAACATTGTGGAAGTACCTTCGTCGGCTTGCCATCTTTGAAGGGCTTGAGGAAGACTCATGTGAAGGTCAATGCCATTGCTTTCCTCTTCTTCATGGGAAGAAGGTTTCCATTGCTCTACAAGGGGACCTAACACATTGACAGCATGACCCATATCTGGTCTCTGAAATGGCTCGCGTGCCGTGCAGTGACCAGCCAGCTCAGAGACCCTGCAAATGGTCTTGAAGGTTTCTTCATCAGGGTCAAGGGTTTGGTCGATAGCCTTTTGAATGTTGTCCTTGTTGATAAGTACCCGACGGAACCATGAGACTAAATGAGACCTCTCATCTGGCATGGTCTCATCTAATGCTTTTCTACCGGTGATTATCTCCATCAAAACAACTCCAAACGCATAAACATCCACTTTAGTAGTCACTCTTCCAGTGGCTGTCAGACAACAAAACAGAAATAATCTAGATTTAAGGAAAACAGATCTTGGGAAAATTACATAAATTAGATGCAGGACAGGACCAAATTTGAAATGGCCAAAATATATGAGCCTTCTAAAAAGAGAAAAGCATAAGAAGGTAAACAATGAAATGAATGCATATGGCCAAAAAATGAGACCAAAGAGAATGAAATGAAAGCATAGGAAAACAGAGGACATTTGTTGCAAAATATATTTGTTGATGTGATTAAAAATTTCATTGATCCCGAACCAAAATGCAGGTAAACAAATCATCCTCCTCATCATTGCTACCTTTTCTTTGCTATCCTTAATTGAGGTTGTGATGAAAAGGCGAGGATGGCTATGCCATAATCCTTTGATGGGTTACGACAATTATGAGTATTTTCGGAATTGCCTTTTTTTACTAATTATGTTCCTACTCAATCGAAAATATTTCAGCTGTCTACTTTCCCTTATGTTCCATTTGCAGAATACGAAATCTTGCCTAATGGGCTAATTCAGTTAGTGTTGATTTGATTAGAGATGCAAAACCTAAGTTCATCATAAAGGGCAGAACAGGCTATACAAAATTAGAATAGTTTTAAAAGAGGCAGCTTCGATATAATAATGCCCAACTAAGTGATGCTGTAGCTGATACTAGTTGTTATATGCAAGCTTTGAAATAACTGCAATAACATAATACACGAAGAAATTTGCACTGACCAGCATACTCAGGTGCAAGATATCCAAATGTTCCAGCCAACCGTGTCTCAACAGAATACTTCCCATCAGGTGCATGTTTGACTAAACCAAAATCTGCAACCTTGGCTCTCATATCATCCCCAAGAAGTATGTTTGAGGGTTTTAAATCTCTATGAATGAAACTTTGTTGTGCCAAGCTATGTAGATACTCGACCCCCCTTGCCACATCCAATGCTATTGTCACTCTCTGCTTCCATGTAAGAGGAGGGTACCCATGTTCCTGCCTTTCAAACAAATGCTGGCTTAAAGTCCCTTGTGGCATGTACTCGTATACCAAAAGTCTCTCGTTGCCATTAATACAGTAACCTAGAAGAGCAACCAAATGCCTATGCCTAACTTTTGTAAGGACCGCGATTTCTGCTTGAAACTCATTCATTCCTTTGGTACCCATTGGCCCAGATTCCATTCTCTTCACAGCAATCTTAGTCCCATCATGCAATTCCCCCTTGTAAACAACTCCAAATCCTCCTCTACCCAATACATTATCATCACTAAAATTGTCCGTAACTTGTCTTAGAACTTGGATTGAAATCACAACATTCCCACCTTCAAAAACAGGCATTTCGCCATGATCGCCACTGCTCTGGCTCTGCAATTCACTCGGAACTCCACCATAGCTGTTCATACCTCCCATTATGTCAGTCTTCACCATTTCACTCCCTTTTTCGGCACCCTGAACCTTGCCAAACCTCCGATGCCTTCTCTTGACATAGCACTTGTAAGACACAAAAAATACAACTCCAACAAAAACCATCACAGCAATACTCACTCCAGCGATCATTCCCGTTGAAACCGATGACCCTTTTTTAATCCCAGGTGGACTCCCACCGGGTGCACCGGAATTCGACCCAGGCCCAGGTGATCTACCATTTCCTCCACTCCCAGAACTAATATTTTGCCCAAGAAACAGATTACCAATAGCAATAAACTTCACAGTTGATGGAAAAACTGGTATAGGCCCACTAAGATTATTATTAGACACATTAAGAGTTTGAAGCTGAGGCAAAGTTGTTAAACTATCCGGAATTGATCCAGTGAGATTATTATCATTCAACAACAAACTCCTTAACGACGTTAAATTCCCAAAGGCAGGTGAAATAGTGCCTGAAAAACGCTGCTTCCCAAGGTTGACAATGGTGACATTCTTTTCCTGTGTATCACAAACAATAAAAGACCATCCTTGGCAAGCATTATTTCCCACCCAAGACTGAGCTAAAGACATGGGATACCCAAAAGCCCCAGCAACCGCAACAAGTGCAGTGACCTGTGGATCACAATCCCCAGGAGTGCTCTTGCAAAAGCTATTAGTAGTCCCAAGTGTGACTTGAACTCCATTGTTGAACACTGGCCAATGACCCTGCAACTTATTGTTCTGCAAAGATATGTTAGCAAGCTTAGGAAGAGTCATCAATGAAGGAGGGACAACCCCAGTAAACTGGTTATCACGGAGCTGCAAATCAAAGAGATTTGTGCATTTGGAGAGATCTGGAATCGGACCCGTGAAAGAATTCGCATGAAGCCAGACTTGGTAGAGCTGGGTCATCGAGGACAACACAGAGATTGTCCCAGATAGCCCGAGTTTCTGATTGTTGAGCCAGAGATTTTGAATCCCCGAGGCTCCCAAAGAATTGGGCAATGGACCAGTGAGATTATTGTATGACAGCCTGAGATTCTGCAGATTCGGGAACGCATCGAAGATGTCTGGCATAGTACCAACTATGCTGGCGTTGCTCGCAGAAAAGGTTCCCAAACTACTACTCTGAGTCAAATCGGTCGGAATCACCCAAGGAGCTAAATTTGGGTTATCACTTAAACTCAAAATCTGTAGATTCGTCAGACCCAGAACAAAATCCGCAGGGAATGAATTGAAGTCATTGCTGTCAAGGAAGATTTGCTCGAGGGAAGTGAGGTTGGCTAGAGAAGGTAAGGGTCCAGACAGAGAGTTTTTCTGTAGCGAGATACTTTTCAGCTGGGAGAGCTGGTTGAGATTTGAAGGAAGTGAGCCGGAGAGAGATTGGGAGGCAAGGTTGATGGACGTGACTCGATTGGAAGTGTCACAGTTGATACCGCTCCAATTGCAGTAGTTTGTGCCTGTCCAGCTAGATGGGGCGGGGGTGAGAGAGGAAGCGAAGCTGGACATGACGGCGGAGTCATCGGAGGAGGAGAGAGAGAGGAGGAGGAGGAGGAGGGTGGTGAGGTAGAGAAGGTGGTTTAGGGACGCCATTGTTGGGACCTTGGATGGTTGCGGTGGTGGATTGTGTGTGTGTGTGTGTGTGTGTGTGTGTGTGTGAGAGAGAGAGAGAGAGGTGTTTTTTTTTTTTTTGAACCCAGAGAGAGGTGTTGGGTCTTAAGCTTTGTTGGGGTCTTCAAGGACGGTGGGTTTTTTGAGACAGCACGCTACAGACGGTGAAGTTGATCAACGGCGTTTTCACTCTCTCTAAAAATAGAGTAATGCCACCGTCTCATTGTCTAAAGACTTGGTTCCCATATAGAGTAATGCTACCGTCTCATTGTCTAAAGTTTTGGTTCACGCGTAAGGAAGAATTACAATTAGACTTTCTAAAATATGAATTTGTTAATATTTAAAATATTATATATAAATTTTCTAAAATTTGTACATGTAATTCTTAAATTCTTGCTATCAATGTCTATCGGTGTATTTATTAATAAATTATATCTAGAACTCTTAAAATTTATAGGCATATAATTTTTAGATTTTTAAATTTAAAATATTATACTTAGATCAAAAATAAAATATCGAATATTTTAAATTTTAAAATCAAAATTCATGTTCTATGAGATTTATTAAAATAAAATTTTAATTTTTTTCTATAAAAATCATAATTAGTATACAATTTTGCTATCTATTGAAATTTAATTTAATCACTTAAAAGACTAAATTAAGCTACCAAATTACTCCAATTAAAATTAGAATATATGATGTTGACTACAGTTAGACTCCTTCTTTGATTTTGTAGTTTATTACAATGGATAGTATAATTGTATACTAATTACGATTTTTTAAGAAAAAATAACTTTTTTATTTTTGATTTTATTTTGATAAATGATACAATAGAATATAAATTTTATTTTAAAATTTAAACTATTTAATATTTTATTTTTAATAGGAGTATTTTTAGTCTAAGTATAACATTTTAAATTTGAATGGTTTAAATATGAGACATCTACAAACTTCAAGGGGTTGAGTGTAATATACTAATGAACATTTGACCGCAGCGGTCTAAGTGTTACGTGCGTATAAACTTCAGAGGATTTGTGTGTAATATTTTAAATGTCTAAGTGCTAAATTTCAAGAGGTCTGAGTGTAATTCTTTCTAAATTTATTTAAAAAAAATTATATTTAAAGCCCCTCTATTATGGTCCCCATCTCACATTTGTCCGCTCAGTAATCCTTTCTTTTACATTATGGACATGTTTGTTTGGGAGTTTTAGGGGTATTATAAGGTAAGATATTAAGAAATAGTACTTGAAATCCACCTATTCTTGTTTGGTTGAGATTTGATGTGGAGTACTATTTTTGGGGTTATAATACCGACTCAATTTGTACAATAATCTTTAACCTTTATACATGTCTTCAATGAATACCACTTACCAAGTAGCATTATTTGCTAATATAAATTCGTCGATGGTACGAACAAAGAAAATGACATAAATACCCTATTGTGTAGAGTTTACATATAAAAAATTTATTTAAATTTTTTTATTGTATTATGTTTAAGTGTACGGTGTTATCGGTTTTTTTAAAAAAATTATTTTGAATTTTTTTCTTATATTATGTTGGGTTAATTACACTGGAGGTCCCAAAAATATGAAATTTGTATCATTTTGGTCCTCAAAGTATTGAATATGTTTTTGTACGGTCCCTTAAACAGATAGCATCTAGATTGCTAATGATTTGTTATTATAAATTTGTCACGTGATAATTAAATATGAAAAAAAATTAATTTAAATAATTCTTGACCAAATTTCTACTCAAAAGAACTACTCAAATTACACAGTCTTGATCATTAGTTACTCAAATTTTGGTCAAAAGATATCCTTATTACACAATTTTTGTCAAGAGTTATCCAAATTTTGCTTAAGACCTATCAAAATTATTTTTTAACCATATTTAGGAATTATGTGATAAGTTTATGATAAAAATTGCTAGCAATCTAGACATTGTCTGCTTAAAAGACTATATAGAAACATATTTAATACTTTATGGATAAAAATGATGCAATTGAAATATTGAGGACTAAAATTAGACAAATCCATACTTTGGAGACCTCTAGTGTAATTAACCCTATTATGTTTAAGCGTATATTGTTTTGAATTTTTTTTAAAATTTTAATTATTTTGAATTTTTTCCTTGTATTATATTTAAGCTTATAGTGTCACCGATTTTTTTAAAAAAAAAATTAAAAAAATTTTTGAATTTTTTCTTGTATAATGTTTAAGCGTACGGTGTCATTGGTTTTTTTAAAATTTTTTTTTCGGTGTCACAAAATTATAGCAATAGATTCTTTATTTTTTATGTTGATGTTTTACATTATCCAAAATTTTTTGGGTATGGATTGTCATACCATGTATCATACCAAACATTATGCAAAAGCGTTATACGAACAGAGTAATGAAATGAATGATGTTAAGAATAAAATTGTATATTTGTTATACAAAATGTGATAAAATAGATGGTTGTTTATGGGATTCACCATAATACTTTGAACAAATAAACATGTGAGGAGATTAAAATATTTTCTATTATTAGTACGAATTTCCATCGGTATTGAAAATATAAAAAATACATTTCTTAGTCTCATCCAGAACAATACTCAAAACAAACATGTCCTACATACAAAAGTATGTTTATTAGTTTTTTTTTTTTTTGTCACACCATTCAGTATTCGAAAATTATTTTGGGCTCCGATTAATCCGAATTCAATCCGGGTAGAACCACAAAAGTGACAAAGCTCTCCCTACCGAACGCACATGCGTTCCTAAGACTCGAACTCGAGATCTTAATTAAATTAGAATAGTCGCTCACCTACTGATCTAACGCTTAATGGTTTATGTTTATTAGTTTCTTACTGCCCCATTCATCACAACTTCGATGAAACATTGTCTCATTTGGATTTGAAGTAATTGAATTTGTTTCACTTTTGTCCCGATATGTGTGCGTTTGTTATCCACAAAAAAAATAAGTGTTTTGGATAATGTAAAACTAATTTAAATAATTGATGAGATGATAGGAGGAATTTCTTAATTAAAGGAAAAAGTAAAATCGAGATTACAGTGGGAGGGATCAAAACATTTCTAATAAAAGAATGAGAAGAATTCAAATTTAGCTTATATAGTTCGATGGAAGTGGTATTTTCTCACTTTGTTAATTACTTTAATTTCAAATTTTGATATTTTGTAGAAATTAATTAAAAAAGACAATAACTAACCTAAACTTCACCTCCAAAATAATCTTAAAATTGGATATTGTCCGGTAAATATTTTTAATTAGATATTTTTTTGGTTTGTGTAGGTTTTAAGTAAAAAAGACAATGACTAATGGCGTCATTGGTTCGGTGAGTAAAAACTCAATTTGTCTCACTCAATATTTGAGTTTGAGTCTCTATTACTACGGTAATTCGGTGGGGCTAACTTACTTTTCAGTCCTTAGAGCAGGCAGTAGAACCCTTATTAGGTTCAGCTACGATATAGGTGCGATATAATTTTTCATGTATAATTGTGTGGTGCAAAGAAACAATGTTCACTAAAAGATATATAAAATAACTTATTTTCATATTCATGTACCAAAGTAAAAAAATTAGATATATGCAACGTACCTCCCCCTTCTCTCTCTTTTTCGCAATATTTGATTGACATATGTTTTTCTATTCGAGTGAAATGGTGACTAGTGAAGTAATTTCCTTATATGTTGATGGTGTAATTTATGCGATTGTGTAGTAGAGTTTGGGACTCAAAAAGGGGGAAATGAATTAAAGATTTATTAGGGATGATAATGGAGATTTATTGCAAGATCCAGTCTAAGCCGCTAGGTTCTTAGTGGTGAATAATCAATCACAAAGACAACATTCATCAATTGAAATCGATAGACAAGAGATATATAGTGGTTCACTAACTTGAAAGTTTGACTAGTTTACCCTAATGGGATCTATTACTCCTGTGGGTTTTTCTATTATTTAGGGAATAAGATTACAAGACTATAAAAAGTATGTTTATAGATGTTCAGCTGCCTTCCAAAGCGAGGGATCGGTCCCTATTTATAATGTGTAGGAGTTTTGCAGAATCAGCGTGATCCCTAGATAGTCGTTGTGATCCTTGCGTAATCAACGTGATTCTCTGGAGGTTATTACGACTCATGTGTCGGGAATCTTTCGCTGTTAGAGACTATATTCCTCAGGCGTGACGTGATCTTCTAGGAGGTCCGAGTTGGAAGACCTGAGGTGAAAGACTTGAGTTGGGAGGTTCGAGCTAAGAGGTCCAAACTGGAAGACAGAGGTCTGAGCTGGGAGGTCCAAGCTAAAAGGTTTGAGCTAGAATACCTAAGCTGAAAGGCCAAGGTCCGAACTGTTTCTAGGACGAGCTTAACCTTGGATAATTTTTAGATCATCAGTTGTCCCCCAGTCCTGAGCCAAGGCTGCCTTGCCTGACTTGGATATGAAATGACCTAAAAACTTATCATATGCTTATGAGCTTAAGAGCCCATTTTGTGTTTATGAGCTGAATAGCTCATTATATGCGTATGAGCTAAAGAACTCATCATATGTTTATAAGCTGAAGAGTTCATCACTTGTTTGAGAGCTCATCTTGAGTTTATGAGCTGAAGAGCTCATTGTATGTTCATGAGCTGAAGAGCTCATCTTGAGTTCATGAAATGAAAAGCTCAACGTATGTTTGTGAGCTAAATAGTTTATCTTGAGTTAATGAGTTGAAGAGCTCATCTTGAGTTTATGAGCTTAAGAGCTCATTGTGTTCTCTAAAGGAATGAGTTGAATCTTTCATTAATTGATGGAGAATCTTTCCAAATGACCTCTCATCATCTACTTTTTAACCTCCCCTCATTATTTGGAAAACCTCTTCAAATGGTTTGCATTTCACGAGTGAGGTAGAGTTTTTTATTCTTCAGTTTGCAACTCATAATTTTATGGTCTAACCACCTTCATAACTACGTACGATCCTTCCTAAGGCTCTGATCTATCATCTTTTCCTTCTCCTGTTAAGGAGTTTCTAGCTTTAGAGAGGAAATCTTCCTCACTATCCTCTTTTCCTTTTCTCGCAGGGGAATTTCTAGCTTTAGAGAGGAAAACTTCCTCACTACTGATGTACTTTTCTACTTTTCCCAACACCTTGGGTATATTGACTTAGGGGTTCTTGTTAATCAAAAACAATAAATCTTTCGATTGAACCCCTAGCTCGACGGTAAAGGCTGTGAGGACAAACTTCTCGTCAAAGACATCCATTTTTAAGGACTCTGAGTTGAATTTTTGAACATAGTTCCGCAGTGATTCGTTTGGACCCTACTTCACACTCAATAGGTGGTAGGAAGGCTTTCAGTAAGTTCAAGCCTTTATGAAGTGAGATACAAATGAAATGGAAAGCTCTCTAAAAGAGGAAATCGAAGCTAGGGCTAGCATATTGAACCAAGCTAAGGCTGAGCCCTTTAGAGTGATGACGAATGCTCAACAACGCACTTGTCGAGGTATGCATGCAATTCTATCTGATTCTTGTACACATTGAGGTGGTCCATAGTATTTTTTGTCCTATCAAATGTTTCAATCTAAGATATTTTGAATTTTTGGGGAAGAGGAAAGTGTAGCACATCGAAAGTGAATAGTGATTTTGTTTTTTGAACTAGAGCATCTATAGTCAATCGGAGCTTTGTTTTTCATTGCCTCATTCATGTGGTTTAGCTCCTGTTGGATCTACTTGAAATGTCTCTCCCATAATTGATCCCTCCCATTTTGCTGGGGAGGAGTTGGGACATACTCGTCTCTATGGACCCCTCTAATTTGACTCTAGGCTTTATCTTTTTCTCCATTTTTTGGGGCTCTACAATGCTCATTATTAGCAGAGTGACTAAGATCATTCATTTCTATAATATCCTTTAAGGGATTCTGACGATGAAGTTCCCCATGCTGGGGATCACCCAAGGCTGGTTGTTCCTTTCGGAGATTTTGAGTACGGATAAGAGTTACTAGATCCTCATTTTGCTTGAGGAGATGCTCATTGGTTTGATGCAACACTTCTAGTTCGTTGTTTTGAGAGGGATCTACCATTGACAGATTGACTTATGGGTTTGGCGGAGGATTCATGGGAATTCTCTGTTGTCCCCCGGTAGTGGTTATTTGCTGGTTTTGTAACAGTAACAAATTTGCCTGATTTTTGTTGATGTTGCGCGTAGAGACTATCAATTACATAATGGATTAAGAGAATTTTAGCAGGAATCGAAACAAACCATTTCCACAGACGACACTAAATTAATGGTATAATTTATGTGATTGTGTAGTAGAGCTTCGAGCTCAAAAAGGGGAAAATGAATTAAAGATTTATTAGGGATGATAATGGGGGGATTTACTGGGACGTCCATTCTGAGTTACTAGGTTCGTAGTGGTGAATAACCAATCACAGAGACAATAACTATCAATTGAAATCGATAGGCGAGAGATTCATAGTGGTTCACCAGCTTAGAAGCTTGACTAGTCTACTCTAATAGAGTCTCTTACTCTTGTGGTTTTTTCTATTATTTGGGGAAGAAGATTACAAGGCTACAAAAAGTCTATTTACAGATGTTTAGATGCCTTCCAAAATGAGGGATCGGTCTCTATATTTAGTGTGTAGGAGCTTCGCGTAATCAGTGTGATCCCTGGGTAGCCGTCGTAATCTTTGCGTAACAGTTGCGATCCTTGCATAAAACAAGGATCCTTGCATAATCAATGTAATTCTCTGGGGGTTGTTACAACTCATGTGTCGGGAATTTTTGGCCATTAGAGGCTATATTCCCTAAGCGTGACATGACCTTCTGGGAGATCTAAGCTAAGAGGTCCAAATTGAAAAACCTGAACTAAGAGGTCCGAACTAAGATGTTCGAGCTGAAAAACCTGAGCTGAAAGACCGAGGTCCGTGCTACTTCTAGACCGATTTTAACCTTTAGATAATTTTTAGTATCATCATATGCATTAGTATTGTCCAACACAAGGACTCTCATACCAAGAGATTTGTCATATTTTTACGGTTTTAGACATGATATGATCCAACTAGTCTTTATTACAATTAAAAAACATCAAGCATCCAATAAGAAGACACTATTACCATTAATCACACTACTAGAAAAAAACATCCAAACTTGACAGAAGAGAAACCATAAAAGAGCACCCGAACGATAGCATTAACATAAATTCACAAAAAAATACAGTAAATTGAATATGGATTGACAGTGTGTAGTAATCGAGGTTATAAGTTTGGGTTCCATGTGATCTAATGTTTATAATTTGAAGACGATTATAGTGTGAAGAAATTAAAACTTCAAACTCAAATACATAATTATCCCATAAAAAGACTTACTTACCATGTAATTATCGTAGTAAAACATATTTTTTAAAGAAATATATATATATAAACTGTATCACAGTCAAAAAAATCATTTATATTATGGTCACGAATTTAAATAATGTATAATTGTGACATTTTTTCGTAACCAAGAATTTTTTTTTATTGAGAGAATTATAATAAGATTATATAAGATTTGTCACTAAATCACACAGATCACTTTAAATATGAAAAATCACATTGCAATTCCTTGAGATTTTTTTTACATTATAGATAGACACCAGATGTTTTTATTTGTTAACAAGATTGTCAAATTTTGATTTTGTCATCATGTGTTTAATATGAAATACCTAAACTGCCCATGCGAGTCCCATTAAAAAATAAACAAAAAATATTACAACACAAAACACATATTTAATATTAAGAGCGTGTTGTTGTGGGTTGGGATGGTGGGGCCGCGATGGTGTTGATGTGGAAGAAATAGTGATAGATATTGGGTATGGGTCTGGATGGTGGGTCTTGATTCGGATTAGGGTTTAGGTTTGGGTGAAATGATTTTGTTTTATTTTTTATTCAAGGACAATTTTGTCATTCTATAGTTTTTGTAAAGTTTGTTGGTTCACTGTCACTATAGGTAAGGGTGTAATTCGGACGAGTTGAGAAGTCAACCCTAGCCCAACACTAGGTATATAATCTTCAACCATAATCCTAATCCTAAACAAATCTCTACCCGAGATACTTAACACGAGTATTGCCTGAGTTTACTTCAGGTGGGCTCGAGTTGAATTCAAGTTAATTTTGGGTTAAAAATCGGGTTAGGCTGATGTTATTTAATTCGGGTTGATAAAAGAAAGAATACGAGTGAGAAAGGAAGGCTGAGAGTCTGAGACGAGACTAAAACGAGTGTGAGAGAGAGATTGGGATTCTGAGACTAAATGATAAGCGAATGACGAGTGAGAAAGAGATTTGAGAGTGATAGATGCGCAAAGGTGAATATTTGAAGTGAAGTGAAAGTTTGAATTCTTAAAAGTGAAGATAAATATTAATCTTACTTAAATATATTTATATATTTATGTATATTCGGATTTAACTCGATTATAATATATGGGTTGAACTCGAGGCCTCAACTTGAGGCTTGTCCGAATTCAATTTAAGTTGAAATTTTTTTTGTCCAGACTCAACTCAAGTATTAAAAATTATAACACAAACACTATTTTTTTTTTTTTTTGAGTTGAGCACGAGTTGAATTCAGTTTAACTCACCCAAGTTGCACCCCTAACTATATGGGATTATAGTGTAATTTTCATAGTTAAGTGGATTCGTCTGATTAGGTGACAAAGTTAAGGGACTTTGGTATAATTCTCCCTTAACAATGGGCAGGAACTATCTAGTTAAACAGCACATGGCAACGTTTGACAAAGGACAGCGGCGGCGGCTGTGGCATCGGCGGCACACGTCGTAACAACTGTCGCTTAGTTCATATCTAATGGAATGCAGCTTTGACCAAACGCCGGATTGTGACACAGGAAATGTTTTGGAAAGTCACAATTGTGATGCCAGGAAATGTTTTGGAAAGTTAAGTTAGCCCTGTGAGTAAGCGCGTGGTCCCTTCTTTTCTTATTGCTTTTTGTTTTCTGTAATAATTTTGGTAATCGATCGGCTGTAAGCGCGTAGCTTGACTATATGGTTTTTCTAGTTCACCGAAACCAGCATTTGACCGCAGCTACGTTTACTGCCGTTAAGTTTTTTTTTTTTTTTATTTTTTTTAAATAATGTTATTTATACTTAACATCCCAACGATTTTTCTTCAAGATTTTTGGCACTATAAATATTTATTTCCAATGTCCAAGGTAGAATGTGCCAGTTTCTCGAGTCAAACCTACATCCATATCAAGAAAAACATTGCATCATTACAAATTTTATTTATTTATTTATTTATTTATTATTCTCTTTCAATTTCTTTCTACAGTTTATGATTGTGCTAAGCCTAACTTCTTAAAGTAAAAATCCATTTTATGATGAACTTTATAAAATATATATCGATAAAAATGTGTTTTAGAAGTCATTTTAAACCAAAAAATGCATCTAGATATCAGATGCAAGAATATGTAAATAACGTTGGCAACCAAAGCATGCAAGAAAACACACCAGGAAAAAATTGAATGATAAACACCAATTACATAATGCTAGGGAATTCAAGAAATTTCAGGATCTTTTCTCGAGAAGAACCTCAGCAACCCAATTTCGACCCGTTGTGTCTACTCCATAGTGGTCTCTCCCTTATTGGTATTTTTTGCTTTTGGCTTCGGCTGCTTCGTCAAAATCCCACTCACCACCCCCACCGTTTTCACAGGAAGTGCTCACATGGGGAGATGTATGGGGTACTTCTAACTGCACTTAAGGTGGGTTTAATGTTGGCAACTTTGACAGGTCCGTTTGAGGCGCTTGACCCAATCTGCGTTGCTTCTTTTCGACATTACGGATTTGATCTGGGTGTTTAGCAATTTTGCTCCTTTTTTTTTTTTTTTTTTGCAGTTAGTGTAGTTTTTAACTGGCATTAAGGAATCTTTTGAGGAGTAAACACCCGGTCCTTTGAAATTAAAATTTCCACGTGTCATTCATCGAATACTCTATAGATGGAATTTTATGGAATTTTTTTTTTATATTTTGTTTTTGAAATGAACATGATTCATATTTCAACATCATGATGGAGTGTAAACAACATAAAAGATGGAATCTGCTCCTCTTTCTATAAAGTTGGAATAGTACAATTTATAACGAACACAATTGGCGACGTCATTTCCTTCTTGACGAATCCAGAGATTGAAAAAGAATCAAAGTGAGTCTCATAAGTCTGTATTTATTCCACAGAATTCTCAGTTTTCAACAAATCTACATGCTTATTCTGTATGGCAACAACTATACTTTTTAAATATCCTTCTAGCACAACTTTTCCTTTTCCAAGCTCACTCCCCAAGCGCACAGCAGTGAAAGCAGCCAAAGCTTCTTGGTGCCAAGATTAATGTGATATATTTATTTGTTTAAAATTACTAAGTATTAAATGATAAATTATGTCTTAAAGTGACTCACTTGAATGAATAGAAAGAACTAAGTTTAATGAAGTATAGTGTATAAGACTTGTCCTACATTAGAAGAAAATTAGAAACTTAGTGAGTTAATATACTCCTACTTTATTTCATGGGTTGGACTTCAAAGGGTGCCACACTTTTGTGAGTGGGAGCGAGCACTTACACAACCTTGATTACAACACGCGTGCCACCTGCCGCGACCTCGACCTGACTAGGCTTGGGCTTTGGGTCAAAAAGATATTATATTTTTGCTGAAAGTTTATTTGGTGCGGTGCAGGTTGTGAGTCAAATTAAACGGATCGAACTTATGAATTGAATTTGGCGTGGAAATTAATTGTGACTGTTCATACTCTAGATGTGCCTTTCTTTCTCTTTCGTTGTTGTTTAGATTAAAAAAGTGTGTCTCTTTAATTTGAACAGACACAACGAGTAGAAGCATCCTGTGCCTCTTCAGGCAATCCGAACAGACACAAGATGGTTTGCAAATAGACTGCCTTCAAGCCATTTCAACATACGAAAATACAGACAAAAGTTCTTTCATGCTCTATTCGCTCTCTTTCTACATCACATTTTCTGTTCAGTTCAAGTGCAAAACATAAGTTGTGTTCTTTGTTCTTTGATGATTGAATTGTTACTTCTTCAGAGACGAAATTCTCTTTATCTTAGGAGATAATTGTTTATTAACTTTGAGCACCGATACAAAAACTGTGACTATACAGGGTTCAAATTCTCATTTTTGTTATTATCTTTCTTATTTATTATTGCTCTGCAATCAAGTAAGTTTGTCATTTCAGTTTAGATTATACGTTATGTTTTATTTAATAGTTTGTATATAACTATATACTTAGTGATTTTAGATTTGCTACAATAACTAGTTTTATTATTTAATTATGATTATATATTTTGGATAACAGCTTCCACATTATTTTGCGTTTAATTGCCCAATTATTTTCTAACTACGTCCAACAAAAAAATTTCCACTTTGATTCCTCATAACCACTCCCACCCTTGATCACCCTAGGAATCAAAAACCGCACGATCAAAATTTATTTTGTAGAACCCTATTTGATGGAGCTGTCCATACATTCCTCTGCATTTGATTCTTGGAAGGGTTTACTGTTGGATCTATCACGCCCAAAATTTCACAAAACCGTGATAAAAAAAATCACTTTGTTTATTCCAAAAACACATGCTAGTTTGTTATAAAAATATCTAAAAAAATATATTTTTAGTTTAAATAAATAATTTTGTTTAGAAAATTTCAACAGAGATTTCTTTGAAAATCGGGTATTCAGATAATTGGTGAGAGCAACTTGTAAGAGCATTAAATATAATAATTATACCTAACTAGTCATTTACATCATATCAATTATATACATTCCTTCTTATGATATCTACAAATAAGTTATTATTGTTCAACACTGGGGTGGCAAATGGAGGCTCACAAAGTCCTCCCATACTCAGGTTATAATCGAATTATCCAAAATTCTTCGTCATGAATATAATATACAAAATATTTAAAATCTTTATAAGTAAACAATTTAAAAGGTCTCAATTTATACATATTCCCTTAAATTAACTAATATATAAATCGCTTACAAATTCTCAATAATATACATCATCGTATATTGTTCTTTACATAATCTAATTAAATATATAAAAATCACAACAACTATTTTTTGCCTCAATACTCCCACTATTCAGGTCACCAATATATGTCTATAATTGAAAATGTTAAATGATAGGGGTGAGCAACTACACGCTCAGTAGGATAATCATTTTCTCAAGTATATACAAGGTTTTAAATACCAACAGTTCACAATCATAATGATAGGTAATGAAATAATTTACCAATAAGTCAATGTACACGATAAGTAGTAAGCATTTTTGAAAGTAAACTACGTATTATCATTTGAAATACATAAGTAAATCATAAAGAAATTTATCACATCAAAATCAAATCTCAAGGTAACTCTATAAAACATTTATTCATAAAACATAATGCAACACCATTGATTTTATGAAATACGAAGTGAGAAATCTTTATACAAATATATATAATAAATCTAGTAAAATAATAATTTCTTATTTTGAACACAATTCCATAAACTTGTTCTTTCTAGGACATTTTTCAAAAATATTAACTCCAGGTACTTTCGCCTCAACCTCACCTTACCTCACCTCACTCAAGAGATTTGTTGGAATATTGACTATTGGTTTCTTGACACCCAAAATTCATGTATGCTACTCATACGAATAGATGTCATCAAACCAACACCGGTTCACGAATGAACCATTCCAAGGGAACTTTTTGGGTCTTTCACCCTAAGGTCTCATTGCCCTTCTTACTTTTCAAATGAGATGTGTAGGGCACAACTTGTGATGCCACACAGACTGTCACCAAAAACCACTATTATCACCAACCCCCCTTAGAACTAGTAGTTGCCTTGGTAGCCCCCTCAAGGGCCCCAACCGTCTACTAACCATTTGTCTGTTGATACTAAGCATACAAGTTTTAAACCATAATTTCATGATCACCTTCCATTCCTAACACCAACCACAACTTCGACACTTTTAAAAAATACATAGTTTTACAAAATCTCACATTTCTATTGTCAACATAACACATTTTCAAATTAACTCACATACACACCAAAAATACAATTTGTACCATTTTATAACAAATTTCGCAAATTAAATAATTGAGAAGTTATGTAGATCAATACCACCCTTTTTATACTTTAAAATAATTCAACAATATCCCAAATCATTGTAAAATATACTCAATCATATCATAAAATCAATACCTCTTTCCACAATTTATCATTTCAATACTTATAGTCACTTTAACATTTTATCAAACACATGATAAACATAAAATCTCCAAATACACATTTGCAAAGGAACATACTCATTCTTAAGAGACAAATCAAATATATTATATACAAAATCATATATATTCTAAAGAATCCAAAACCTTAAGTTCAATCAAACACCCATAACAAAAATCAAGTTAGGGTTTTAAACCCACAATACCCAAATTCGTTTAATGCATGTAGGTTTACAAATTCATAGTAAACTCATCATTTAATTAAGACCCGTAACATGTATTTAATTCATACTAAACAAATAGATATAGAACATACATGAGATGCATCAATGTATATGCAAGAGAAAGGAAAACCTTATTTCAAAACCCAAGAACTTAAGCTCCACCTTCAAAATTTCAAGTGAATTCAATAATCTCAAATAATGTTCCTAAGTTTCAAGCAAAATCCCAATCTCTAATGACCTTCTCTCTTCTTCTGTCTTTCTTTCTATAATTCTAAGGTTTATGGAGTAGTATTGGGTGAGAGGTGTTAGAAAAATGAGAGAAATGGAGGTGAGAATGGGGTTTTTAGGGCTGAAAATTCACACCGGGTACTTTTCATAGGACCCAAAAAAATGTGTTTTCTCCAAAATTATGGTTTTGTTCCAAAGCTTCTCAAATTTGATCCACATGACTACCCTAAGATTTTTTGACATTCTGGATCCATTTTTAATGATATTTTAGGCAAAAAATATTTATTTTTATGAGTTCTATACAAATCCAAGCCAAATTATAACCAATATACCAAATTTATAATTTTTACCCATTTGAACCACTATATGAGCTAATGTGTATTTCAAGGTTTTTGGATCTCCCGGATTCAATGGTAATGTTATTTTGATACAAAAAACTTAATAAATTTACTTCATTACCCTTATCAACCTTAAACAACTCAAAAATTAAATTTGACCCAAAAGTCAATACGCATGTAGTTCAAACTTATGCGACTATTCATTTAATTAACAACGATTCGAAATTTCTTTCATCATTTTAAAAATACTATCAAGTTAATATCATTTATATTTATATGAAATGCGAGATCTCACAAGATCTTGAGTTTGAGTAGCTATGAAATTATGGATATACTCTTTCGAGAATTTGACCACATCAAATGGAGATCTGGTAAGCTCTTCAACCCTTACTTTATTTCTATTGAACTAAATTGCCCATGCTATCTATCATAACTACAAAAAGCAGTCTTGTATTCATAAAAAATTTTTGAAATATAAACAAGCCATTCTTGGACATAGGGATGTCAGTAGACCGAAGTCGGTCCAGGGGGTGCAATCTCCATCCCTATACCTACTTAAAAAAACTCCGTTCATCCCCGGTCCACCTCTGTTAATGGGTATAGTTTCCATTCTCATCCTCTTCTGCGGTAAATTTTTAATCCATGCCTTCATCCCCTCTTCTCGCATACCTGCTCAAGCCCAAGCCCAAGCCCAAACTCCATTGAGCTACCAAATTGGACTAATTATGTAACAAATTGGACTAATCTCCATTGAGCTAAAACCATGCTATTACTTCAATGTTTATTAAAGCATAATATAATTTATTAATGGGCCATTAGAGCCACCAAATGTTCATGTTACAACCTTCTCCTAACTAGAATCCTAATCCATAAGGAAATTCTTTGTCAGTTCATCAATTGCATAACAAACAATCTTAATCAAGTCAGCAATTAAAAGACTTTATCCATCTAGTTATTCCATATCAATTATCAACATTACTATTGCAGGATATTTAATAAACTACAAAGTAATCTCTTTGTAGTCTTTTTTCAATTAAAGTGCAACTTAGAAGTTAGAATCACCATATGGGATGACTTCTTGCCAACTGATTTTACAATATATGTATATATATAACGGGTAATCGGGGTCGGGTTGGGGCGGGG
>CM042184.1:11599481-11644404 GCA_023539305.1 Ilex asprella
TCCTATTTTCTAGAAAAATTTGGAGACTGGTCCTCTTATATGAACTTATTTTGAGATAAGTCCGTCAAGAAAACTTATTTGGTTTTAAGTCTATTTTTTGTCAATTTTACTATTGCAACCCTTCCCTGTAGGAATGTTATAATCGACGTTTAAATCCAATTACAATATTCTAAGCCACAATATTTTCTTATCCGAAAAAAAAAACTGACATTTACCAAAAATCGTTCATATTCAAATTTCAAACTCTTTACATTCCATAAAATACAATTTCAATTTACTATTTCAATTTACTTTGGACTCCATTGACAAAATATTAATATTGAATATTAATATTTAAAAAATAACAATAGTAATATATTCAACAAAGACCGTAACATGGCCACTAAAAAAATAATAATATGCTCACAAAAATATAGTAACATGGTCAAAAAATAATAATAATTAGAGATTTAATTTTATCAAAGTGAGCATTAACCTTGTAACCAAAATTCAAGAGTACTCATACATTAGTACTAAATTAAAGTTTTATAGATTTCGAATTTATTGATTTTGTTTATTGTCCAAGATAATCGAGTATTCGTTGGTTGTGTTACTGTAGAAAAAGTTCATGTTATTGTAAGTGAACCGAAAAATGGAGTTTAGAATTACGATATCTTGCTGTTCACAATTGGTGTTGAGTGTCGTAATTCAACTATTGATTATGTGTTACTGCTTCTCATTTTGTAAAATTTTAATTTGTGGATCGTATTTTCACTAAAATCATTCGAAAATTGATGTTACTGTAAAAAAACTATAGTCTTGTATTTTGTAAAATTAGATGTGTTATTGAACACAAAGCTTTGATGTTATTGTGAATATTAAAGTGTATGTTACATAATAAACGTCTCAAGGTTTTCAATTGTATGTTAAAATTCACTATAGTAATATTAGTGTCAGTATAGTAACACGATTATACTGGTAACACAACTCTAATTGTAACTTTAATCATATAGTAACATAAATGTTACTATATATTAACCTTAGTGTTACTGAACTCTGTTGGCGTTGTTCAACCTCCCTATATCATGCATTACAGTTAAAAAAATTTTGTGATATGATTTTAACTTAATAGTCCAAGAATTTATTCGTACATTAAGCTTCCTATATATAACTATCTGAATATATAATTTTCATATAAAACTTCAGTTAATTATCATAATATTTAATAAACGGTTTCCATATACAACTTAATTAAGAATTTTCATATATATCTCAATGATCTAACTTATGCGACTTTCTACAACTGGACAAAATTAACACCATTAAGGATAATTTAGATATTTAAAAAATAAGTGGACTTAAGTATCTACATATAAGTTTAAACATGGACTTACCCCCAAATAAGTTTTTTTTTCAAGACTCAAGTCATTATAAGTCCATGTAGGGGGAACTCACTCTTAATTTTCACTTTTTTCTATTCCACGAATTTTTTATTTTTCCTACCAAACGGAACATTAAAAAACCAGAAAATCATGGATTGGGCGTGGTGTATTGTATGAGCTGGATTGGTGGCCATGTTGTCAAAATACGTTGACAATGGCTGGTTCCATAATATCTATATAATAAAGTAGAACGAAGTTTGAATCCGAGACAAATAATGGTCCAAATCATTTTTAAAAAAGACAAAGAGTGGTCCAGATCGTCCCATATAAGACTTCCACGCCTCTCCCTCTCTCTCACGCCTCTCTTTTCTGCATCTCCTTCTCTCTCACGCCTCTCTTTTCTGTATCGGGGTTCCGCATTATCGGATTTTTATCCTCCACCAGCAAAGTCACTGCCCAGGTAAATATTGTCCTGTATTGCTTTTGGTTACAATCTCATACTACCACTAAATTTTGGTTGCTTTTGGTCACTGCCTAGCCGATGGGTATTTTCTGATGAACTCAATTTGTTTCTTTTTTTTTTTGCTTAGGATCACGAAGCAGTGGGGAAACGAAGGTCGGAATCAATGGTACACATTGTTAATTTAATAGGCTCTATTTCAGTTCTTTGGGTATTCATCATTTTGCTCTTTATTTTTCAATTTTTGATTCCTTCAACTCAAACACCCTCCTCCCATCTCTCTTCTCCGCAAACACCAACAAATGCGAGAGCTTGAATCGGAGGAATTGCAGGTTAAAGAAGTCGACGAAGAATCATCCGACGACGATGAACAAACAATCTTTAGGATTGAATAAATCTTTCGGTCATTATTTGGAATGAACAAACAATCTTTCGGTCAAGAGCTAGAGTTTTTTAAGTTGTCTGGTATGCTTTTAACATCTCAAGAGCTAGAGTTTTTTTTCCCAGTCTTCTGGTTGTCATTGCATTGTTTTAAGCCTATATTGTGGGGTTTTTTTTATTCTTAGTTAAATCAAAGCTGTATTAATTTTCGTTTGTGTGTTTATAACTGCTTATTCTTTTGTGCTATTTGGTTATGGATCACAGTGGTCGTGGTGACTTGACATTTGATACCTGTTTGGCTGCTTTACATACATATCTTGGCGGTAGGCATGTCTTATTACTAATTTCATGTTAATCTAAGCCATAAGGGGCTTAATGATTCATTTGTTATGTATCAGTGGTTGAGGACACTCATAATAGGTTGGCTTTTTTGGAGAGTGGTGTTGTATTGTCCCTTCCGCTGTTTTACCTTGAAGGTACTTATTTAGTTTGCTTTTAGACATTGTATGGAATGTGAATGCTTCATTGTGTTTTTCATTGCATTGGAAGTATGACTGGGTTTGTTAGGTTTTGCTCTTCATTCAAATGCCCACAAGCTGCTCGATCAAATGCCCCTGACATACATTCTCTGAATCACAACCACACCTGTCAAACACATCTGTGATTTGGTCTGCTCATGCATCATAAATTGAAACAATGGGTGGTTACATTTTCTCCCATCTCAAACAGATAATGCTAGCAAATACTAAATTTATATGGCAAAACATACATACCCAAGTTCAACTATTCTTAGGCAGATCCTTTTTTTACAGTTCTATCTTTTATAAATTAATGCTTGCCAGGGGAGACAGAGAGAGAGAGAGATCAAGTAATGGCATGATCAAGCAAACCTTCAATATTTTGTCACTCTTGACTACCACCTATTTTGTCACCAGGACAGTGTTGCCTATGTAAGAGGGGATAAATAACCCTCATTAACTTTTCTATTGTATCAAAAAAAAAATTATTCTTTTGAATGCACTTGGGAAAGCTTCAAATCTTATTTTTGCTTTATACTTTGTCTGTCTGTAAGCCCTTCATTGTGCCTCATTAACCAAAATCTCTCTATTTCTTCAGTTTTACGACTTGGAATTCGCCCAGCTATCAATCCCCACCTGAACATTAATCCATTAAACTCAATATTATAACTAAGTTCTGTCACTTAATTCTGTGGCTTTTATCCAAAGTGTTGCTCATCTTATACATTAATTCTTGCGTAGGAATGTATATTTTCAACCAAACAGTTACAGTGGAATGTATATTAATTTCTTGGTTTTGCTCTTCGTTACAAGCTGTTCGATCAAATGTCCCTGACATATATTCTCTGTCAAAGGCACCCTCTGAATCACAACCATACACACATCTGTTTTTCACTTTTGCTTGGACTACATTTACAGGCAGTGTTCGCACACACAGTCGCCCATGAGAGCAATGTGAGTTGATTTCACTTTAGCTTACTGGTTTTCTTGGAGAGCAATGTGAGTTTTTTAGAAGCTAACTGAAGGGTTTTGTATGAAAGTTTTTGAATGCCTGCTTCTAACTTCAATTGAATTCTGTCTCAAATTTTTTTAATTTATTGTTAAATTGGACTGTTTGGTGCCTTCAATATTTTTTGTTGTTCTACTTCTGTCAATGACCATGGCTGTGGATGCAGTTTTTTCCAATTGCAAAAGACCTTTAGGCAGTGAGGCCATCTTTGTGCATATACGAATTGATGTTATATGTGTTTTTTACCTTTTTTTTTTTTTTTTTGATTTTTTTGTATGTGGTCATGGATTTGTAATGTTGGTTCCTGAATCTTTTAACTATTAATGTATTTTTGGTTTTTTATACCTACCTTTTTTTTTGTCCGTTGTGTTATTACTTTATCAGCATCTATTTTTATTCATGCTTCTTAGCACCAATGTCCATTAGTTGCACCGTGCCTTCAGGCACGGGTTACTTAATTGCTCACCATTCAATATTTGTAATGAATGCTCACGGTTGTCCTCCCTTTAATGCTTCGAGGAATGCTGTTTGATTTACTTGATTTGTTTCCAGAAGAAAGGAGGTTACTGAGCCTTCAATGGACAATGAATTGCATGCAGAAGAGCAAGTGCCATCTGGCCTCCTCACTGGCTTACTTTTCAACATTCTAACTGAGGAAGATGCAGTAAGTATCTGTTGAATATACATGTCACATCTTCTAATTAATTGCTCTTTAGTGGGGTTCATTTACATTCTTTGAATGTTGACACTACTCCAAATAATCTAGGTGATAAAACGTTGTCTAAACACGGACTTAATTTTGAAAAAAAAAATGAAGACTTTACAAAAAAGTTGTTTTTGATCATCTTTGAACATAGTATGATCAGAGATCTTGCTTTTGAACATGCATATTAATTAGATGCATTTCCTATATACATGGTCTAAAACATGTGGAATATAACACCTTTAAGTTTCTCTACTTTTGAAATGTAATGGCTTACAGAATCACTTGGAAAGCAAAACCAGCACCGGACATCATCAAGGTTAGTAGTGCCAATGAATTTGAGCCCAGGTTTTTAAATTTAGTCTTAAAGAGCTTGAAGGACAACCAATTAGGTAGTTTACATTTAGTCTTAAAGAGTTTGAGCCTAGGTTTTTACATTTAGTCTTAAAGAGTTAGTTTTCTGTTTCTTTTGCTATATTTTTCTCACTATTCAAAATCAATTAGTTGTTTTATGTTGTAGGACCTTTTTTTCCCAGATTGATATTCCTGTTATTAGTTGGTTTTGTTTATGGGAAATTTTTTCTAAATTTTTATTTATTTATATGCCTATATGAATGAATTTACATATGTGGTTTCCTGATCCTATTGGCGTGGTTGCTCTATAGCAATGGTTGCAATAGTTGAACTTCATGTGGATTAGTACTAAGATGGTCCATATAAGAACGTCTGAACCTCTATAGGTGTGTGTCCATTTGATGGCCAAGTGGACTGCTCTTTTTGGCACAACTTTAAATAGGTTCAAATGCACTTATGAGTATTGACTTGAAATAATGCATAAATAATTTAACCATTATTAAATTCATCAATAATTTAACCATTATTTAATTCATAATTAATTTAAACATTATTAAGTTCATAAATAATTTAAACATTATTAAGTTCATAAATAATTTTAACATTAATTAGGTCATAATTATAATTTTTTGTTCATTTTTAAGAGTAACGCAGTGCCTTCAGGCACGGACAATTACTAGTAAATAAATATTTTTGGGCTTCGACCAAACATCTTGAATCCATTTGAACTGGTTCCCGATTGGGCTTCGATCAGGCATCTACATTCCATTTGAACTGATTCCAATCACTTCTTTTTCTTTATTACATATATCACATTTCTTGAAAGTTCTGAGCTTCTTTATTTCTAGTTGACCATGAATTTTGATTTTGTTTAAAGCAATTCTGAAATTTACCCAGGTTCCAAATAGGGGTGTCAATGTTTGACACGACATGATAACTCGATACGAACACGACACGAATAAATGAGTTTGGGTTGACTATTTTTTGACACGAACCGTGTATGACACGACCCGTCAACACGAAATGTTAATGGGTTGTATTCGGGTTCAACCCGCTTAACCCGTCAACACAAAATTTTTAACTCGAAAGAGATTATCCTGGCCTTTTCGATGCATGTATGAGTTTTCATGTTTTGATAGCTTATTTTTTCCATTATTTCTAATGTTTAATTTGGTTGCACAATGTACGATTAACATATTTAATTAGTATTATAGAAATAAAATATTAATTATTTGTAACTGTTTATCAACCACTGACATAATCATTGTATAAAAAAAGATATTATTACTCATTATTATTAAGTTAATTTTTAGTTTGTAGAAAAAATGTGAGGAGAGATTCAATTAAGTAAAAATAAAATATTATAGTTAAATTTTTTATTCAAAGTTTATGTGGGTCAGCACGAATACAAATACGAACACAGCACGAAAATAAGCCGGTCAACTCGACACGAAAATAAACAGGTCAACTCGACACGACACGATTAGTTAAATGAGTTGAGTTAGGGTTGACTAATGTTCGACACGATACGAACCCGACACAACACAACCCGATTGCCACCCCTAGTTCCAAATGACTATTTTCTATTTTTTTTCTTTCTTGGGGTCTCTAAGAACTTGATTACTATATGAGGGAAGGGGAGATTAGTATGTAATAGCCAATCCCGTAAAAATGGGGGATTTTTTCATTTCATTTTGCTTTAATTAGCTGTATTTTATAATGGGAACAAAATAAAAGCACCCCATTTGGTTCACTCAAATAGCAAAGACTTATTTCAACCACCAAAATTGTTATTACTTCCCTCACTGTAATAACCAAATTGGGCAAAATGACCTTAATGCGACCGCTAGTGAATAAAAATAAATTATAAGAATAAAAGGATATTTTTAAAAAATAAATTATAAGAGCACCTCATGGCTCATAACAAGCAAAAAATTGACTTTTGCTTAATGGAAAAAATTTTGGATTTTATTTTGTTGCTTCTAATGGTACCACACCACTTTGATTTGTGCCCAATTCCAAGCAATAGGGAAATCGTAAACAATCTTTTTTTTTTCCCTTTTTTTTTTGATAGGTAATTATAGTTTTACACTACAAAGGAGGGAGAGGGAAAAAGGGAAGGGAACACGAACCATCAACCTACAACTCCAATATAGAGGGATCCAACAATCCGAGTAGGACTTCGGTCCTAACAATCTTTTCATCAGGAAGATAGGTTGGTTGCATTCATAAACTGTTCAAAGTTTTTGTAAGCAACCGGATATGATGTAATATATAACTGGATCGTAGCATTGCAAATAGTGAAATTTGCAAGGTTTTGTAAGCAGCAACGGTGGTAGCAAAGGGCATGCTTGTTTTATTACATACTGAAACAAATAGCAGTGTTTGTCACGTGCAAAACAAAACTATTAAGAATGTTTTTGCCGTCTCATTCCCATCAAGTACGAGAAAATTTATTGACACATAAGAGAAGAAAAGTTTGGTTTGTGAAGGACAAGCTATGCCGATTAGCTGATTGGATCAAAGACCCATAAAACAATTAGTTTTACTAATTCATTTATCAATTTACATATAATTGCCGTTGTTTTCTAAATGACATACACCGGCAAGGGATAATATCAATGTAATTAAATCTTTTTATTTTTTTGGTCAGGTCATGAGAGATTTATCCTCATGAATATCCTAGTCTCGACCTAGATGACATGTTTTTGATCAGATAAAAGAAAAAATTAATCAAAGTGCGCATAAACTGACAAAAAAAAATTTCTTCGGTGGCCCACATATATATTGAAGGAACTTTATTACCCTTGTTTCTAAGGAAGAGAATCCTATTTTTTCGTTATGCCAATCTCATGTTGTGTACCACTAAAAAAGAACGGTTTTGCTCGTCTTCGGTTGATAGAGCTCAAACTGTATTTTTGTTTGGTATAAGGATTGGGGGATAATTTCCTTATAGACATCTGCTATGATGAGTATTTTTATGCATTAACAACATTACTGTTGTGAATTTGTTTTTCAGCATAACTGATATGTCATGTACTAGTACTAGTAATTGTTCGTGCCTGAAGGCACGGTGTAACGAAAAGTTAAATTAAAATTCGAAGAATCATACATTACCTAAAGACTCTTTACAACTTAAAACAACCTGTCATATTGAAATCAAGATAGTCCATAATATTATTCAGAAATTTTGACATAATTTTCTCTAATAATATGAACCCATAAAAATCTAAACTTGTTTATAGAACTTACAATCATACATAACAATCATCATAATTCATCATACCACCACAATAATCAAAATTAACCAATCATCAACACATTCAACCACCAAAATATCAAGCTATTCCCTACTAATTTTAAGAAATTTGGGCAAATTTTCCTTTAAAAATAGAAGCCAAAAAAATTCTAAACCTGTTTACAAAACTTACAATTATACATATCACCACAATCATCATAACCATGTTTATCTAAACCACCAAAACAAAATCATCATTAAGTACAATATTACGATCCATAATTAAGAAGCACATTCAAACCATCCATTTAAGAATCGAACTAAATACGACAATTCAAATAATGCCCAACACTATCAAACCAAATTTAACTAAATTAACCCTCGATCTTTTACCTCCTACAAATGATCCACCGACATTGCTCACGGGACCACCGCAAACTTTGATTATTTACTTGGACCAGTACAAACGTCAGCCAATAATCAAAGCAAACAGCGACATTACGATTACCACCACCTAACCAATAACTGCGTATTCAACGAAGCTCCCAACATCAGTTCTCCACAAAATTTATAACCTTCCACAAACTTGCAGGCGCCATTCCATAAAGCAATCCACCTAAGGAAGGAAAAATGAAAAATAAGATTTTCAATAATAAAAAAAGCTCAAATAAGATCTTAAGCTCAATATCCATACTCATTCAAAATTAAGGCCCATCATTTTACCTTCCTCTAACCGCTCTCAACCTGTACCAAACAGACATGTTTAATCGAGATTCTATCGAATTGGGAGTGATGTAAGAGAGAAATATCACATAGTATTCCTATGTAGCATTTCAACAAACATGTCATAAATCTTTATTGGGGGTAATATAGCGGTGTGTGAGTTTGATGTGCGAGTGTTTGATTGGTTGCAGTTGCGCGTGTGTTTGTGCATGTATTACGTGTGTGTTGTGTTTTAGCATGAGAAGTAGAGAAATATAGAGACTCTCATTAAGAGAAGCTGTCATACATGGATAATAGTTTAATCATTGAACACAAATGCTCATGAATTCAAAAAGCAAACATATAATCATTGAAAATTTATCATCATACATGTGTGGAAAAAGCTATTAAAACTATAACAAAAGTTATGAACCTAAACCTGTAGTAATATTTACACCAAGTCCAACAGCACCTCCGGATATACGATATTTGTCGTGGTAGCTGATCCATTAGAAGGTAGAAGGACACGGATGTGATCAACCGACGTACATCTAGACATGGCCACATATAGGTGACCGTAGCTGAATACAGGCGAGCGCAGATCTACACCAACAAACTTGACTGACTGGCCCTGCGACTTGTTGATTGTCATCGCATATATTAAGCGTACTGGGAATTGACGTCTAGTCATTTGAAATGGTAAATCTTTAGACGACGGTGATAATGAGATCCGCAGGATGAAACACAAATTCTCAGATTTGTCACCAGTTAGAATTTTAGTCTCAATGACTCGCGATGCGCACTTGACAACCATTAGTCTGGTCCCGTTACAGAGGCCTTCTTTTGGGGCTATATTCCTCAACAAAATTATAGGGCACCCGACCTTTAACTCCAACATGAAAGGCGGTAAACCTGACGAGTTTAGGGAATTCAGAAACTCACTTGGATATTGATTAGTGGTAGAACGACAGAGTTCGTCCCCATCCGCCACTTTGTCAGCTGCCAAGTAGGTATACGTCTCGCCAGGGTATATTTTTAGAGCAACATCATTGATAGAACAAACATCATCATTCCGAATGGAAAGAATTATGCGCTCAGTTATGTAAGATGGGGTTACCGCACTGAGCACATCTAGGTGTGGATAAACTCTGAAAATTAGTTCATGCAGAGTTCGACACCTGTGTATTGTTGGAGGAAGTTCCACAGTATCCTGCGTACTGATCCCAATCTAAGTATGATGTGAATTCAGTCAGTACATGTAAATGAATAATTAAACGGTTTTATATAAATAAATCTATAATATAATAAATAAATCACCTCTTCCAAGAAGGATGCGTGGCATGAATTTGCAGGATGATTGCTATTCAAACGCATGTTTATGTTCAAAGTCAATACGCATACACTTACCCACATTGCAGAATGTCTTAAAGATGCACCAACAATTTGTTCTTGTCCACCCTTAGGTATCACCGGTAATGTTTGACGAAAATTTCCGCCAAACACGATCGTGATACCGTCGAATGGTCGATTATCATCACGGACGTCGCGGAGTGTGCGATCAACTACCTCAACACCATGTCGATGCTACATGGAAACCTCATCCCATATTATCAAGCGAGCCTCCCTAAATAATTCCCCATGCGGTGACTGTTTGCTTAAACCACATATTGAGTTTTTTATGATATCAAATGGAATGCAGAATATAGAATGAGCTGTTCGACCGCCTAACAACAACAATGAAGCAATTCCTGATGAAGCAACTGTAATGACGATATGACCCTCACTGCGCATTTTAGTGGTGATGGTGTTGTACAAAAAGGTTTTCCCTGTTCCTGCACCTCCACTGAGGAAAAATATTTTGCCCTGATTTTCAGCAACGGAGATAGTGATAGCATCATAAGCCGCACGTTGAGCATTGTTTAAAACATCAATATTCAAAAGGGCATTCAGTTGATTTGCTTTGTTTCGTAGTTGCATATGATTGATCAACAATCTATTACCTGAAACATAACTCCAATTTTCAACGGGGTGTGGCATAGGTGGGAAGTCATCCAATTTTTTGCCAGATTCATGTAGCAACTGATCAATCAAATATGAACCGTAATCTTCGATCTGAGGATGCGTTGGATCGCATATGCCAAAAGTTGTTTGTAGCTTGTGACGAAGATCATCACATATATGGACGGAGAATTGATTCCACAGAGTGCATGGCTGTATTAGGGAGCATTCTATCAGAATGATGCAGAATAGTCTCCGTAACTGGTAGACCGTATTCATGGTTGAAGCCTCCTGGAGGCATTGTACCCACTCTACATCATCTTCCAAGAGCCCATAGTTACACACGCTGATTTGAAACTATCATGAAATACACCATTGATCGTGCGTAGACCATCAAAAGATCGTGGTCCTCTAACAACTGTTAATAGCAACCGAAGGTAAAAACGCTATCCAGAATTGGGCATAGCAAAGTATAATCTGCCAATTGTAAACCCGCTTTGCCTCGGAGTCCAAATCTTTCGACCTTTGTTCCAAACAAAATGTTGGGGAAATTCCTCAAGTATTTTAGCAGGATCGTAAACAACTTGATGCATCCCAGGTAAATGTAGATCTAGCCGTACAACCGAAGGAATTTCTTCATGGAAAGGATAACCGAAGATTTGTCATGCAGCCTCTGTCGGTCCAATATACCTTGCATCAAGGTATTGCTTTATCTCATTGTTTCTATCTGGTCCCTCCAAAACCATAGTTGTGCGGTCATGACCTTTGTAAATATACTTGTGGATATATTTGACACACCTTATTCCTGCACAGACCCCCACGTTTATATGACAGTTGAACTTTCTTGACAGGTGTGGATTGTAAGGCACGACATCCCGATTATCAAATGTATGCCCTCTGGTGGTGTAAGACCGACCATTATGGCGATGACGGTAAACAGGGTACCCATGTTCATCCATAGTAGTCGAATCTGAAAAGGCTTTTGGATAATGGAACCAACATGCACCGTTCACCATGAAAGTTGAATGTGGGTTTCGAGAACCACAAGGACCATGAACCATACAACTTTTGATTGTTTCATAGAGAGTTGGATCAGTGGATGGATCTGAAAATTCTGCACTAACTAACCGATCCACTTGTACAATTGTCTGAATCTTGTCTGGACCATGAAGGAAGAATAAAACATGCATGTGTGGTAACCCTCATTTTTGGAACTCAATGGTGAATACATGAGCAACTTTTCAACTAAAAATTTGTTCATTTTTTACCTCATGCATCAAGGCATGCCGTTTTAACTCAAATACACGAGCAACTATGTCTGGACGATCCAAAGAAGTTTGGTGTTCTAGTAAGGCAGTTGTTATTTCGGGCCATTTTGGGTTGGCCGTCATGGTGAGAAAGATGTTATGGTGTTGGTGGTACCTTGTAATGGCCATTGAGTCATGAAAAATCTGGCTCATGTTCCGTGCACTCCCAGTAAAGGACGATGGCAGAATGAAGCGTTGTCCGATCTAATCAGGGCCCAACTCATCAACACTGCCGTCACACAAATTTGAGTAAAGCTCTCGACGTAGCTTATCCTGATTTAGTCTGATGTAAGACAACCTATTTTGCTCCGTTGATGCCCAAACATCTACTATAAACTCTTGAAATAACTTTTCTCCTCTAAGAATGGTTGAATACTCAGTGGGACGTGGAAACATACAATAACTATAAAATTACATCTGTGTAATCTTTCTTACTGAAAAATTATTTTGTTCGGAGTTCCACTGTCGTAGACCAGGTTCCCAACCAAGCTCACCAGTTGGGAATAGAAGTACATAGTGTAATGGTAAATATGTTGGATGACACTTATTGATCTGGGTCAGCGCTCTATTATCTCCTCTTAGGTGCAGAACAATATCTCGCATACAACTACTCTCACTACCATCACCAGGCAAAATAACAGCTATTTCATCCGTAATTGGAAGGTTGTACCAATGCCTATCAGTTGATGAGGTGTAATGAAGGTGAGCACGTAAATCATGATCTGAAGAATCTGACTCGGTGAGTATTTCATGTGCACGTTTGTACTTTGAAGCAAAATGATTCACTGACAACAAATAATTATGTATAGTTGGGAGGACATCTCGACGCATGTTAGTATTTCGTGCACATCGAATATTCAATGCAGTGATTGAGTCATATATGTACAACTGACAGTAGATGGGTGCGTGACCATCCGGGGGTAATAATGACCCTATATGGTGACGTAATTTCTCATGGATAGTGAATGACCTTGGCCCTCTTGAATTGAGTAATCTTTCATCAAGCTTAGCACCCAAGCTCGTGAAAGCATTGCCTGCATTATACTCCCTAATATGCCGGCGAAATGATTTTGATTGACCATCATGACCATCGTACAATGCACGAATAGGAGGTGGGGGTGCAATGAGTTCTGGCAACCTAATTTTTCCTTGTAGACAACATGTTCCAAATCTTCGATTGGACAATCCTGTGCGAGTTAATCTCTCATCCCGCCAATGTAAGGCCGAACAATAAGGACACTGAATATTCATTTGCCCTAGAAAATGACGATCATTACTGACAGGGACAATCACATTCAATTCATCATCATTAAAGGGTTCTGGTGGGGATCTACAAATTAAAAGTATATGCACACAAATAAGAGAAGGAAGTAAAAGAATAGTAAGCACCTAATAAACTACGTAGAATATGCTTACCTTGTTGGATCTGTCACAACATGAGACAAAATGTTGAGGGCATTGTCGTCAGTTTGATAAGGATGTGGTGTAACATTGGCGACAACTTCATAATTACCATAGTCTGCCTCTAAATTTCGAGGCAAGGGTAAAGGTCGCACAGGGATGGGTGAGAATTGATCAAGGTAAGTTGGAATGAGAATTGGATCGGACGCAATTGTAGGTGTCCGAAACGTTCCGAATGATGTGTACGCGCTTTTTTTTTTTTATGGAAGGTGTGCTATAGTGGCTCAGTGCAATGGAGTTAAATCTTGCGAATCATGACATAAGGGTTGGGGGGAAATGTAAAGAACTGATCCGTTCCTATGCAACTATCCAACAGGGGCGGGATAATACGTTAAAATCCTAAATGTCTTAAAAGCGGTAGAAAGACTTATCAATCATAAGACATGAATCAGAAAACTTATCAAAGAGGAAGACATAGTTTCTTTTTCATTTTGTGGGCATTTAGTGGGTGTGTGACATACTTTTGACGTTGAAGGTACAGTTTGCTTGCAGAGGGTAAGTGTTTCCCGCCTAAATACGCATTCATTCTGGCACTGCAGATAGTTAATTATTGTAATTTAATCCGGAAACAAACGATGGAAAAAATAACTTTACCTCGCCATTGCACAACCGATTAGGCAAATGTTCAGGAAGTATTGTAATGGAAGACGGTTGAAAATGCGACGGGATTGTATTGTACTTTGCCAATTCCATTTCTGCAAATGAAACATGGTTGGGCAATTGGGAGAGAGCCTGGTGTCATCTATTTGAATTTGTTGTTTTGAGCATGCGAGTTGGCATCAATCCTAGAAAGTATCTGGGTAGAGACGGAGTGTAATTCCCAGAACACTCTCTTTTTCGACGTGCGCGTTGTGACAACTCGCGCGGTGAACACGTGTCACTATCATTGTGACTTCGTTCACGTCTGGCGCGTTGGGCCTCAATTTTAGAGTAAGTGTAATTTGTTGCGGGAGCCTAAGATAGGAAGTGACGTGTGAAATAAGTTAAACAATTAGTCAAATTGACCTGAACTAGTACATGTGTGCATGAGATAGAGTCATGTGTAAGAGCGAGAGTGAGGGGTGAGGAACTTAGATGTGTTCGAAAGAGAGAGAGAGAGAGAGTTAGTAGCTTTGAACTGGAGTACACAAATAAGGTTACACTTGTTAGCAGTACGCAAAATATCCCTAACAATGTAGTGTCTATCGCTCAAATCGAAATACCAACACATTAAGTCTAATAAAAGTGGTCGAATCAATCTCAAACAACTATGATACTACAATTTCACCGATAACACTTACATAGCCCTAAATGATAATCTATGTGAAACCCATTGCGTGCCAAAGGAAATACGTGTAAATTTTACATGTTAATGGTTAAAAATTTGCAAAACTCGTCAATGAATAACAAAAAAATTAATCATATCAATGTACAAGTTGTTTGGTGAATTCAATAATGAATTAATCATATTCTGTAACGCAATAGGATATGAATAATGAATTATTGCTTAAGCAAAATTGACTTATTCAAATTTAAAAATGGTTATTCTATTTGAATTAGAAGCTCCATAAGTAAGTGAAGAAAGATAGTAAATGCCAATTTGTTCTATGAGTAAATTAATTACCGATAATTTAAAATAACAATTTGTAGTTTTATACCGATTGAGTAAAACAATTTTCTTTTCCAGTAGAACTGCTTGCTTTTTCTTTCCCCTTCATCAAAGATGGACCGACACGTGGGTTGTTCAAATGATTGACATTAGCATTCGCCTATGAAGTACAAAATAAGGTATTCGTCAAAAATAAGGTATTTGCCTATGAAGTACAAATTTACAGGTATGTCTTTGTTATCAATTAGTTCAAACTGTAAGAGCAACCTTAATAAATTGAACTGTAAGGGTAATAAAATTTACAAAATTAGGCACAATGTAATTAATCTTACCCCTTCGCGAAGGTTCGGATCCATCTATAAAAAATAATGATTTGAGACTTAGATACGACAAAATAATAATTTTGATAATAGAATTGACAATAGCAGAAAAGAAAATTAAAAACTCACATAACCAAATACGGTGAGGTCAAAAAAATTAGCACTGTGCCTACAAAGTTAGTAATATAGTTTAGGAGGATTGAACAAAAGGGTAGGATAACAAAATTAACGCAATTGAATGATGAACTAAGCTAGAAGAATAGTGAACGTAACAAAGACTTGTGAATTCATTCCATTGTGGTCTATCTGGGGTTGGAATGGTGGTTTGAAACTTTCAGCTACTTTTTTTTTATGGGCAAGGATCAAACATGCACGCTAAGTGAATTGCTTTATTGGAAGGTCTAAAGGTGATTTTGAGCAATGCATTGGAGAGTCATCATGGATCAAATTTGGAAAATCCTTGAAAATTTGAGGTTTCATTTGAGACATGTTTACAGGGAAGCTAATAAGATTGTTGATTTTCTGGCTTCTTTTGCAGTGCAATCTGGCAGGAGTTATGATTTCTGTGGGAGACTGCTTGTACAGTAGGATCATAGTAGAATGCACACTGCTAGATTAAATAGAGTGATTGTTTGTAACCAAAGGCAAGGGGTTGGATAATGCTCAGTACAAGTGGACTGATGCTCAGTATTAGTGTTTTTTTATGAAATTTGGAATGATGATTGTGGATTGATGATCTATGTAACTGGACAGAAAGTTTTTTCAGTGGTTTTTTGCTCAGTATTAGTGGTTTATTTTTTTAGTTGTTTTATGCAGATCATGGATAGTATGGTTGATAGCAGAACAACCAAGGGTATTTACTGTAAATCTGTGAAGCTGTTTCTGCATTGTTTTGAACGATTGGGCAGTTGATCTGTGTGATAGAACATATTTTATGATCTAAGGTTGCAGGTGTTGAAGTATGGCATCAGGAGGGTATGAAGGAATTTTCCAGGAGCTGAATTAAGAGCTTTAGAGTCCTTCTGCATCAGGTTCCAGATTGAGCTGTGATGAATGAGCTGGTCTGAAGCTACAGTGATTTTATTAGATAGGGCAGGACCTGAGCTGACATGCAGGGCCAAAATTACAGTTGTTGTACATGATATGTTTAGAATGTTTTTAACAGAATTTTTGTTTTTTTTTTGTACAGTTTTTGTTTTTGTTTCTTGTAATTTTTGGATTTCAATAAATAAAATTCTCTATTTATTTTTTTTAAAAAAAGTGAATTCATTCCATTGAACTTTGGAGACGACATTTGCGATTACCACCTATTAACAAACTCATAATGTAACTTAGAGATAAAGACAACAAAACCACAACAGAAATGAGAAAAGATCCCTACTTCTTTGTGTGCAATTGTACAGGTGTGCATTTAAGTATCTATGCATCGCTAAGTTAGTACAAGACTATAGGAAGTAATTGAAAGAAATGGACATCAAGGAATGATGGTGCAAATGTTTTCAAGAATAGACTGCTGAAGATCAATTTTCAAGAAAACAATTGCTTAATGAATCACTTGCAATCATGTGTGTCAAACTAATAAAAAGAGTTTTGCAAGAACAAAAAACAAATAAAAAAGACCAAGAAGAGACCCTAAAATTGAATGAAAGTTGTTACATTCATTGGATTAATTTGGGTGAAGCACCGCAATCATGTAATTCATCAAACACCTAACTGGGGAAAAAACAATTCAATGGATTCATTTCAATATAATTAGTTTTAAGAATGGTTAGTACCATTATTAGTTTTAATTTCATTTCACTAAAATTAAAGTCAAATTGATTCATTTCAATATAATTTCATTTTGTGGGTCTGGCTTCCAATCAATTGAGCAATTAAGTTCGTGGAAACATTTAAGGATATAGAAATGAGAAAGAAAAATGATTTAAGAACACTTCAATGAGGAAAGAAAACAGATAAAAGTACTATTAATAACACTTAGCTCTCCAGCATTAACATTGATGATATGGGATGTAAAATTAGCACCAACAGAGCATGAAACCCATTCGCCTGCACACAAAAGTTGAATATTAATTATGAGTGAACAACAATCTACAATTATTTCACATATTTGCCAATTTGAATAACATAAATATACTATCAAATTTCATATTCAAAAAACCACGTATGCAGTATTATATTATAGATTTTTTAGTAGATTAGTTTTATAGTTTTTTTTTCTTTATTTAAACAAATAAATTTTAGGGCCTTTTAATAATGGATTTAAAAGAATTCATATGAACTTTGAAATAAATTTAAAAGGATTCATATCATAGAATAATATGAACTTTGAAATAATGGATTTAAATTTTTTGGTTAGCCTATTACTGTACACTTATAAATTACTGGGGCATTTTTTGAAGTGAGGCCTTAAATGTCTTTTTTTTTTTACTTGTATTTTTATAAAGCCTTTTTGTAGGGCTTAAAGTATTTATGATATCTAAAAATTTAGTGTCTACTTTAAAAAATGTGGTCTAAAACCCAAGTTTTTTTTTTGATAATACTGTTGAGCCGCCCCTGCAAAAGAGAATCTCTCTCATATCATACAAATTAATTAAAAAAAAAAGGTGTTACTAGGAGATTCAAGTTCATCAAAAAAAAAAAAAACAATGGGGAAGATACCAAGTCCAACACTCCTGGTTAAATAAATAATTACAGTCAAGTGCTATGTAACTTGATTGATAACTCCTCCTTGCAAGTCTTTTAAATGATAACAGTAGAATCAAAACAAAAAAATCAAATACTCACAAACATCTCTCCAGACCAATATATAAAATAACAGATAATTGAAGGACTCATTAAAATAAAACTATCACCATGAAAACTTGAATGAAAATCCAAAATTTTGAAGAGCTATAGCAGGAATTGTTTAACAAAAGAGCTATCACAGACATAAAAATGTTGTATATTCAAAACCAAGCCCAAATTTTCGAAGACAGAAATGCAAAGCATTAGTAAAGAAAACTCCAGATTTTGCTAAAGTCTAATGAAATTCAACCTAGAAAAAGGCATGTAACTTTATACAAAAAAGACAACCTTTTTTCTGATCCTTTGAGTCAAAATTAGGCTTGAATTGAAAGGCTATCAAATTTTCCAATGACCTCAACCTAGAGAATTTAGTTCTTAATGTCCCTAATGTATGTTGGTCCATGGTCCATGGTCCTAAAGTCTTTGTCACTGATAGATGGAATCAGGGTGGAAACATGTCACTGGACCGTAGAAGTGTTCCCCACACATTCATCAGCTGGGTGGTTTCAATAGCTACCAGTGTCTTGGCTTGGCGTAATTATTTTGTGGTAAGTATTTGTTTTCTTGTTTGTTAATTTTTATGTATTTGTCTACCGTTTGCCCAGTGGAACCAGAGAATGGTTACCTTTTCGAGTATTGTTCATCTGATTATAAAATTAATAGGAAGGTACAAGGTCAAGAAAGAAGAGAAATCCTTTGATCCAAAAAAAGGAGAAAATCTAAAATCATACAAATCAACTTGAATAAACATCTCCATCCTATCAAAAAAATAAACACCTCAGCCTCCGATACAATTCCAACCTTCGTCAGTAAAAGAAACAAAAGCTGTCTCAAGGGGGTTAAAAATTACTCCTCAAGACCCAGATACACATAAGAGAATTTAGTCCAAAAAAAACCCAAAATTTACTGAACAATATCAGGGATTGGATTACATTGTGTTCTCTATCAGTCCCTGGTTTTTTAAAGGTGCCATGTACTATGAGAACAACAAAATACTGGGCTGCCATTACTGTCCAGGAAAGAACCTGGCATAGCTTAGTTTTGATTTTGCTTATCACAAAGTCCTCAGGGATGTTTTCAACTTCATTGTGACCTCCCATCACAAGGGGATGATCTTTTATAGGACCTCGACGTCACATCACTTTGAGAATGGGAGTTGGCGTGATGGTGGGAATTGTAAAAGGACAGAACCAGCTGAGGGATAATATCCACAAGATAGATTGAGACTGCATCAAAGAGGAAATAAAGGAAGAATGCCTAAAAGGTTTGGATTGCATCAAATATCAAGTGTGAGCCTAGGCTGAACTTTGATAGGTTTGGAGTTTTTATAAAGGCAACTCCGAATCATTTACTTCGATGATGTCTTCAATTTACTAGAATGGCACTGTGTGATAATTTTTTTGCTGCCAAATATGGTGTATGCAATATCCTATGAGCCCTTTAAATTTCACTTCGGTTTCCCACAGGACACCTACACGTGCTACATAATCAATTGTTCTTATGAAAAATAGTTCTTTACCACACATTTAAAGGGACATATAACAAAAGAAAGATGTTGAGTAAAATCTAAAAATTAAAGCGAACCACCACAGCATCTCCACTGCCATAACCGCCATAACCACCACAGTATTGAGCAATTACTAAAAAAATGAAAGAATTGAGCAATTACTAAAAAATAAAACAAATAGACAAATCTGGAGTTTGAAATTCCAATACCCTGATCAAATTTTGCTTTCTTCTCTCCAAATTCCAATACCCAGGCCGTTTTGGAGGTGGACTATGGTGGGGACGATCAACTGGGTAAATAGGGAGAGAAAGTGTTCGAAATGAGCAAAGGCCAAGCATTAATATGGAGATCGAGGACAAAAGAACCCCAAAATCTGTTAATCTAAAGTTAAAAGTCTCCTTATTACAAAAAAAAAAAAAAAAACTGCAAGAAAAATCCAAGATTGATTTTAGGAAATGAACAAATGAAGTGATTTGGCAGAAATTGAGCAAAATATCTTTGAGAACTTTTGTCAAACATGTGGTGTGTATGGTTGGAAAGCTAAGATATGTTGTGTGAGAGATAGATAAAGAGAAAGAGAGAGAGCAGATAAGATGTGGGGGGTTAGTGTGTGTGTTTTTTGTGTGTGTGAGAGAGAGATAGAGAGAGAGAGATAAGGGATACCTGGAGGGGTTAGCAGTGGTAGCAGTGCTGGAGAAGTGGCTGTGGTGGTGGTGCTGCTGCTGGCGAAGTGGCTGTGGTGGTGTTGGCAAAGTGGCTGACGAAGCGGCTGGGGGCGTAGCATAGAGAAAGAGAGAGAGAGAGAAGGGGAGAGTAACACAGTGAGGACTGAATGGGTGTAATTGTTTTGAAAAAAAAAAGAGAGAGATGAGGGAGGCGACATGTCTGACAGGGAGGTGACCAAAAAGTAGGCTGATTTTGAAAAATAATTTGAGTAAGAAGGGATGAATTTGGGGGGAAATTGAAGAAAGGTTGGTAGCGGTCAAATTAAACGATTTGTGACCGTCCGATTGACTTATTAAAGCCTTGCTCTGTTTTATATTATAGATATGTTATACACATGCCACTTGGCTAAGATCACCATGCTAATTGACATGAGCGCAGAGGAAAAGCCAGAATACTATCTTAGGGAACAACATATGACAAGAAAACGTATTAAGACATTATGTATTAAGATTCAAGGTTCAACTAGAATATGAAACTGTAAAACTAATTTTTATCTAGGGCTAATAACACTTTTAATCCTTAAAATATGCACATTTTGTTCGTTTAGTCCTTAAATTATTAATTTTTTCAATTGTGTTCATAAAGTATTTAATTTGTGTTTAAATGATCTCCACATAAATAGACCGTGAAGTTTTTGATGGAATGATCATGTGTTGGACACGTGATACTATCTGAAAGAATGACACGTGATCACTTATGTTAAAAAGCTTAACGAATTGTCTGATTAGAGGTCAAAATGATACAAATTAAAACTTTAAAGATCAAATTAAAAAAATTAATGCACTGATAACCAAACTGACAAATCATACATAGTTTAGGGATAAAAAGTGTTATTATACCTTTTGTGTATTATAAATGAAATAAGAGGCAAAAGCACATAAAATTGACTGCATTTATGTTTGGTAGAAGGAGGATTTTTTTGGGGGGGGGGGTGGGGGGATGATGTCCTTATAGACATTAGGGACTATTTGAAATTTGCAATGACGAGTATTTTATGCATTGACAACATTACTGGTGCGATTTGTTTTTTGCATAATTGATATATAAGAATTAATGTGGTCCACATGATTTGACAATTATATTTTTACTGATTATTATCGAATAATTAGGTTAGGTCAAATAATGATAAAGTTAGTAATCCTACTCTAATTGGTATAACTAATGGTTTTTGATTAATCAATGAGACGAAGTGATTTATGATCTCCTACTTTGATGGGAAGTAGTCTATATTAAACTAGGGAATCAATCATTTCTTTACCTATAAATGTGCACATTTTTTCCCCTATATCCATCCTTCTCATTCTTCCTTACTCCCTCTCTCTTCGGATCGGTTTGCTTGTCTCTGTCGAACTGTCACCTGCTTAGATGCTCCTTCACCCCCTGGTTAAGTCGTCATCAACTTTGACATACTTTTCAATTCTCGCCATCAAATCTCCCAGGTTTGTACCTGGCCTATTTGTGAGCGACTGGTATAGAGGGTTTTTCTTCGGCAATCTGATTTTGAAGGATACAACCGCAATCTCAGGATTGCACCTTTCAACCTCATTCATAGTTTCCCAATAGCAATGAGCGTACTCTCGCAGGCTTTCATTGTTCTTTTTCTTTAGCGTTAGAAGTGCCCCAACATCCTTCAGCTTCTTACTGCTCGTGATGCACTGAGCTGTGAACTACTCGGCTAATTGAGACCACCCGTCAATTGTCCCCTTCGGCAAGCTGTCAAACTACTTCATAGCTGACTCCCCAAGACTGCTAGGGAAGATAGTGCAGAGCAGGGGCTCATTTCTTCAGTGAATGGTCATCATTGTCTGTAATGTTTGATGTGTAAGGTTGGGTTGGTCTTCCCGTGGTATAGCCTGAAGTTCGAGACGGTGAACTTGCTCAAGATTCGTCCCTTTTCGATCCAAGCAGTGAATGGAGATGATTTCATGTCGTCTCCATATTCTCCTGTCGCTCTCTTGGCTAGGTCTCTAGCCAACCTCTGCTCTGGTCTCTTCAAGCGGTTGTTGAGTTCCTCGGTGATGTACTGTTTCCATGCAACTTCCTCCTAGATCCGATGTTTCTTCTACTGACGCTGGTTTTCATTGGTTCTTCTTATTCTGTCGGGCTTCCTCTCAGGACTTTCTAGATGGCTTTCTTTCGTACGCTTCTCTTTTCTGGTCATCTTTCTTAACCTGGTTTTTAACTCTTTGTTTTCTTTGATCAAATCTTTTTTCCTGGCATAAGATTTCTTGAACAACCTGTCATGAATATCAAGTCGGTCCTGCAGGGATTGAACCAACTTTGCCAGAGAATGGTTTTCCCCCTCGGCATGGAGGGATTCACCATGATCTTCAGTTTGTTGGTTCTAATTTCTTGAGGGCTTGAAACTTGCAAAGGACATTTCGTCATCTTCATGGATTCTAGATTGGCTTCTGATTGCATGCAACCTTGCATTGCTGTCAGAAGGAAGAGGAGCAAGATCTGAGTTTTCCAAGACAAAACTGCCTACAGGTGATCCTATTGCACTTCTGAGTCTTGACATCGCATTGTTACGAAAGATGAAAATCTTCGCATAGACGGCGCCAAAAATGTTAAGGCATAAAATTGAGGTCACCTCACGATGAGTTTATGATGTGATTTTTGGAAAAGAATTTTGAATTTTATCTCCCAATCTTCTTCCTGCTAAACGAACAAACTGCCCAGGATCGAAGTGTTTCGATCGACGGCACTTCGATGCTTAAGTCAGTAATAGAACAAGAAGAATTGCACGAAGAAGATGAGAGTTTCAGCGTACCTTTCACCTTGACTTCTTGTTCCTTTTATAGGTCATTATCCCCTTAGGGTTTACCTGATCTTTTCTTTAAGGTGGCACACATTCCTTTAATTTAATGGTTTGATTTGGGAAATTGCTGATATTTTTCCTACAATTCCTCCTAATATCTTTAATTTCATTGATTCGTTTATCTGATTGTCTAAGTTTTAGGCGAATCTTTATCTTTCTATCTATCACTTCGAACAGTCTGGTTATAATGAAAGCCGAACATTTTTGCTATTTGTCGGACATAATGATCAACTCGGCTTGGTACAGATAGATTGATTGACTTAGTTTGGTACAAGCCGAGCTCTTTCATTTCTTTGCTGAACACACTGGTGAGCTCAACTATATGAGAACTGAGCTTTTTCTATGTTTGCCAAACAAACTGATTAGTTCAGCTCGACCATAAGACTAAATAGATGATTCCTCATCATGTGTCTTGTCTTGTCGATCCCTAAGTGAGCTCATTTAAAACCATAACATGTGTAATATTTAGGTCTAGCCTCTTCATTAACTATAACAAGTTTGTGAAAACCAGCCAGCATAGCTTACTCATCATCATCAAATGACTATGGTCATCATAAGGCTGTGACAGAGAATGAGAAGACCAATACATGTACACATTTAATCAATCAGCTTGAGTATTTTGTTAAAGATTCAGTTGGTTAGTTATGACAGTTGTAACAGTGTAACTACTCACTTTCCATCACATGTATTTATTTAAAGTTAGTTACAAGCAATTAGAGTGAGACTGCCCATGTATAAGTACAACAGAGGAGAGATTGTAAAATCATCTAATGGTTTTCTCAAATTACATTTCAGCCATGAGATCACATTCTCTCTCTCTCTATCTCTCTCCTCTTCTTTTTCTTCTTCTCTTGTGAAAAACTTCCCTTTGTCTTCCATAACCAAGCGTAGGGTGTCGACTGTGACAGAGGATATGGGATTTTGGGTTTTCTTTGATTGACAGAGGGTTTTTGGTTTTTTCAGCACAAACTCAAGTTTGGTGAGAGATTTCTTCGATTGACAGATGTTTTTTTGGTTTCATAGGCACAAACTCAAGTTTCGAACTCCTCATTGTTGCTCGTTGTCCAAGAATTCAACAAGTAAGGTGATCGTTGATCTTCTGCATTCCATGTTTTTTTTTATAACGTCATGGGTTGTTCAAAATCAAAATACATTACCTTTATTTTGATTTGAGTGTTTTGTTTTGGCTGAAAATTCTTGTTAAATTTATTTTTTTGAGACATATTGTCGCTATTGAGTAACATAATAGATAAAATCGATCATTTAAAACAATTTTGATTTTTTTTTTTGTAAAAGTCCTAAAATTATGTATTTTTTAAACCCTAGATGTCTTCCTCCTAGATTTTGGATTTTGTACACTTAATAATTTTTTTTTCAAATGGTTCAATGTGGGTCTAAAATATTGTTAATCAGTGTAAAGTCAAATTAATTGGTTATGTTTTTTATTGTGTTCAGTAGTCTTATGCACGCAGTACCAATTTCAAAAAGTATATGTACTGTTTTGAATTATTTTTTATGCAAATATAGGTTTGTCATAATGTAATACTGCAGTTTTTGTGTAGTATGTTATTATAATTTTTTTGTACACTTTAATTGTTACACTATTTTTGGTACATTTATTTTGTTATATTGTTATAATTACACTAAATCTTTTGTAATACTGGAATATTACCTTGTTCAGGGATGCTGATGTTTATTCGTTGTTGAAGAATTGTGTGGAATTACACTTTGTGTATATCCTTATTGTTTTATTATTACATTGTTTTCTGTATATTGTTTTACAATCAACTCTAATTTGGTGTACCCCTTCTAATTTCCCCTACATTAATCAACACTGTGAGTATGGCTTCAAACTTAGAATATGTGGTGCAAAACTTTCTAAATTTTTATGTACAGAATTAATATGATGGAGAGACCATGCACGACAACTCATGGTCAAGCAAGAGGACAATAAAGATAGGCTTCATTGACACCAATCAATTTTTTACTTGCTATATTAGCACATACGAGACATGCCAGACAAAATCATGCATAAGCAATATTACAATCAACTTGGCTCCAACTCATACTAAGAATGGACCAACAATAGAGTTGTCACTTTTCAACACGACATCAATTTTTTGTGAAATTAACATGTTACAATTGACTAATTACCATTTAGATTGCAAAGACATGTTTCGTTAATATTATGTATTTTATTCTATCAATTATATTCGTTAACATTATGTATTTTATTTTGTCAATTATATTTCACGTGATTACACTAAATAATAACTCAGTTCACAATAAATTTAAGTAAATGCCACAATTTAGAACTAGACTTTTACGCGTATTAGTATTGTATTACATGTGTTGAACGTGAATAATTTTTATTTTATTATTATATGTGTATTTAAATTAAATATCATCTCAAATTTATTCTATATGGAGAAAGGTTTTTTTTCAGAATTTTCATCATCTCTAGGATTATTGTAGAGTTGCTTGAATGTAATCTAGCGGTCTAAGTTTGCCTCCGTTGTTTACTGCGGCGATAGATGTGCTCAAAAGAATTGGTGAAGACGGAAGGATTTTACAATCTTACCCTCATTGTTGATTCCCAACACTTACATCAAGGCAAAAATTGAAGAATTCATCAGGTCTCAAGAGTTGAAGCGGCATGGAGAAGATTTGAGCATGCAATGCACGAAGGCTATGATACAGACGACGACGCCTGACCGAACGATATTGATTGATTTAGGTCTTTGTAAATGTAAATTGGGGTCTGTATTTTATGATGAATAAAAAAGCAGGGGGTTTGCATATGGTTATTTTACCTCAGTGACGGTGTTTGCAGTTCATGGCCAGTCTTCTTCTTCTTCTTCTCTCTCTATTGTGAATGTACATGGGGTGCGTATCAGTGTGCACAAAAACAGAGAGGCGTAAAAAGTTTGTTGATCTTTACCACCCTCTTTACGTAGGAATTCTACCAAGAAGGATGCGTCAAGATCAGCAAAGTGATCAATAAAGCACAAACAGCGGGTTTTGAAGCAACGATAAAGTAGTTTCATTATGATCTCAGCATCACAAATAAGTCACTGAAACAGTCTAAGCTTACACAAAGGACAAAATTGCATACAAATGGTCCTCCCTAGATCTCCTATTAACGGAAACCTCGTGCATTTGATTATCTTGAAGTAGGAGTTTATTGACTGCATGACACTCCTTCGAGGAATAGATTGCAGCACATTGAACAATTTACAATTGTTCGTCTTACTCCAAGCCAAAAGTTTCTGCCCATACCATATAGTAGTTAACTCCACAAACAATTTTAGCCAAAGTAATAGGTGGTATTAAAAAGTAGACTACTCCAACTAGAATAATTTTGCATCATTTAAACTGCTATTGCACAAAAAATAACTACCAAGGCCTTCCCCTATGGTATATAGAAATCATCATCTTGTATGGCAAACTAAAGTACAACCTTGAGGAGAAAAGGTTTTACATGGTGAAATAAATTGAAATGCTTAAAGATAACAACTGGAAAATGCGAAGTTGAATAAAGTGGAAATGCGAGATCAGTTGAAGCAGAGGATGACATCAAATTGTGCTCTTATAAGCAAGATTACATCCACATTGCTCAGCAGTGGGGCAGAAATATTCTCCATCAAGTCGCTCCACCATCAATTAGACCTTCAAAATCCACTGTCAAAATTGATAAAACAATTACCCACAGATATTATAGGTAAATCTGTCTCTCTCTCTCTCTAATCTTGCTTTTGAAATAATTATACCGATGTGGAGATTCCCTCAAGAGAGAAGGGGTGGGAATTTAGAATGGAATTCTAGGTTGGAACATGACAGTGATTTACTTATTCGAGTGCTAAATTGTTTTGAGAAAGGTAGTTGTGTGAAGAGATAAGTGGCAACTAAATAGTTGGCTCCAGGAGTTCAATTTGCATTTGACCGCATCTGCCACCTCCTTGCAATGGTCACAATTTCACACTTTGTTTTCTTCACCAAGCAAACAACTCCATCTTTTTCCGTAATTGCATTCTTGTGTATAACAGATTCATATTGCATCCAACCTCAAATTATGTCTCCTAAAGAAGTTAGAAAGGATTTCCTTCTTTGATTGGTGAAGCTTGAGAACCAACCTTATTTGTCTTCCCTTCTTTCGTTTAGCTACTAAAGACAAAGCTATGAGATTCGATTGGGGTAACATATCCGTATCCAATATCGTATACAAATACTGGTTGAATACTAGTGGATACTTATCAGATACTTTCCACAAGTATAGAATAATTAATAAAATATATATCATTATTCGATACTTGTCGGATACACTTTGAATAGAAATTTCTCCACAGGAGACACATTTGCCTTATACTTAATGAGGTGGATTATATAGAAATCATGAATCATATGAATGAGAATTTCTTGTTCCAAGATGTTCATTTAAACTTGCATCACATATGTCATGTCAATTCTTTATCGTGATTGACCAGAATAACGAGTTTTTATAACTTCCATCAAAACCACTGAAATCGATTACAATTAAATACTAAGTAAAAGTTGAAGACTCTCAAAATGTGACTCATGTTTAGCTTTAGAATTATATAGAATATTAGATTCAAAACACCATAAACCAATCCCTAGAGGTGTGAATTAGAAGTTGTCTGGTATTGGTGGTCATGCAATGAATGATATTTTTGAGCGGGAAAAAATATTTTGGGATAAATTTTGTACCATTAAATCAAAGTAGTTGAAAATTAAAACAATTTTGACCGTTGTTGTACTTCTATAATTTGAGTATTCAACTTCCTAGCTGTAATATTATATAGGTATATAAACGCATTTGGACGTACCCGTATTCTAGTTTTTAATATTTTACTGTATCCGTGTCATACCATTCCGTTATCCATGCTTCCTTGGGACAAAATAACATCCGGTCAAACTTAGTTCTCTAAGCAGATGGTTAGAAATTGTGGATCAAGTAAGGGCAAATCAAATTCTACCATGCATACTGCAATCATTCTCCATTCCTACACTTCTAACTTCTAAAACTAGGACAAGATGACCAATGCACATGTTATTCACGTGTTTTGATACATCTTAAGCATTGGTCGTAAAAAACTAGGACTACATGAGCAATGCACGCATGTTATTCATATAATTTTGCTACATTTTGCTACATCTTACGCATTTCAGTGGGTATAAATCAATAAAATGACAGCAAAAACAGCACCTGTAAGATTTTCTGGAGCCAGCCACTTAGTAAATATTCTACAACAGGAAATCCAGAGGTTAGACCGTCGATGCCTTTATCAAAGCGTTGTCGTGGACCTGGCTAACTTTCTGTTCGCATACTCTTTGGCAATACTAATTGCACTCTTGCTGTGATACAGAAAAAATTCCTCAAGAAGAGTTTGGCTTTCGTCCAATGTTAGATCACCATACAACCCTGTACACAACAATGAACATTTTTTTGTAAACTGGAATCCAAATGCATTTTCAACTCACTATATATGATATAATTTCGAGTTAGATATGTATATAATTCACATCATTAAACCTAAGAAGCATGGACACCGACACGGACACGAAATAGGTAAACAAATACAACACGACACGGATACATCGACACAACATTTCTCAAAAAAATAGGACACGAACACGTTAGGGACACGCTACAAAAAAATTATATTTTATATATAACATTATATAATTTATTGTAAATATAGTTATAATAATATACAATTCATAAAAGATTTAGTATTTTATGATAAGTAAATCTAATGTTTAGTCATCTTTATAAATTTTAAGAATAAAACATCCTTATAATAGTCAATAATCATCAATTTTTTTTTGTAGAAAACATGTGCCTAACATATAATTTAAATAATTGCTCTCATTTTCTCAATTCTTATTTTTTAAGGATTTTATGTATTTTTTATTTTTATTATTATATTCGGAGTACAATTTTAACATGACTAGTGTTAGTAATCATATATTTTAAAACTTTGTTAATCACATTTCACCACGTCTATTTTTTAGTAATGGACACATTCTAAAGAAATGTCCGACACGTCACCAAAAAAATATTCGATACGTGTCTGAAATTAAAAATTTATCATTTAATTATGGACACAAATAAAAGAGTATAAGACACGTGTCTAAGTGTGTTCAAAGAGTATCGGTGTCCGACACAGATACGTTACCTTTTCGAAAGTGTCCGTGCTTCATAGCATTGAACTAAACGACATATTTTCCATATCAAATACGAATGTGCTCACCCAAAAATTCGCGACATTTTCACCATCATCTTAACAAAAATGGTATTGAAAAGAATATAAACCAATGAGATTCCCAAAAAGTAGATGCCAATGAATGAAATAGTACAACTACTTCTATAACGGACAAAATTGAGGAAAAAAAAAAGAGTAAACATAAATTACGTAGTATGAAAACAAGTAAAGCTGTCACATCTTGAAAAAGAACGACCTTGCTACCAACTGGTATACAGAACTCCAAAATGTCTTTAAGATCTTTAATGGACACACAATGTGTAATTTTCAGTTATCCTGTATAGCAACTGATCATCAACTACAAAGCAAAATGAAAACATTCGCGAAAGTGATCAATTTTGGGATCATGAAATTTAGCACAAAATAAAACCATAGTTTGTGCTGGAAGCCAGTTATTACCAAGCGACAAGCCCTGTCATCGACGGCATGGTGCATGAGAATGCCAGCAGCAACAAAAACATTGAAAGAATCCACCATGCCTTTCATAGGAATACAGCAATGCAGATCTGACAACTCCAAAACCTCGTTGCTTATCCCACTGGGATCAGAAATTCACCAATTTCAAATTGTAACTTTTGATTAAGATGATTATACTCTCAAAAAAAAATTTACGTTAACCCACACAGCAAAACATGTGCTTACGTTCGCATTTCGGAGAAACACTACTGAATGCAATATAAGCTTACCAGCTATGATGTTATTCAAGCATCGAAAACATGTTCGAGTCAACATATACTTCACTGGTATTCTGAGTGTCTTATATATGGGCCAGATAAACCACCACCAGAACTGGTATAATATCTTTTGTCTTTCCTAAGCAAATGAGAAATTGAAATGATCAAAATGTCCATTTCGCAATCGATGACATGCAACAATCCATTTGATGTATGTAACCTGGGAATGATCTTTAGATGATTGAAACTTTTGAGTTGACTGAAGACAGAAAATGACTCTACATCACTTAAGTATTAATGCAAGCAAGAGACTGAACATAATCAATAATTTATGAATCAGAAGAATATTTTTCCAATGTTGAGGTCGAGCTGATACAATGACTAGTATGGCAGGCCTATCCATTCTTTCAGGCAGCATTTCAAACAGGCAGGAAGAATACACAGGTAAATCTTATCACTTTCACAACAGCAAGCAGAGGCGAAACCAGATTTTGGATGAAGTAAGGTCAGTAGACAGCTAATTATGGTATCAACTGGTAAGTCATATTAAAACCCCAATTAATCAACTTCATTTCATCATCAAAAAACTAATAGTTTGAAAAACGACAAAAAAAATAGTATGGATTAATCACATGAATTGAAAATTTGATACAATAGGAATTTTTTCAACTTAATGTGAAAATTCAAATAAAATTGTTTCATAATTTCCTAACATAAAAAATATACTTGTTTTAAATTTTCACATACACCAACGAGTAGCATTTTCATTTATATCAATAGCCTTCCCACACTTAATACGTCAATGAGGGTTCATTTGGATTTGAGCCTGAGGAAACATATTTTCAACCAGCCTCTAAATAAATCTATTTGCTTTAAATTGTTTGAGCTTCCAAATTGTGCAAATGCAAAAGTCTGTCTAAAATCGAAAGAGAACTAGCGAGAACAACTTAGTCACCTATTTGCATTTCCAACAACTATTACAGTTGGGCATGACCAGTCCATATCATAAATGGAAACCTGCACAAAGCACCAGAGCCTCTGTCATATTTATGCTCAAAAAAGATAACTTTTGCACTGGTGAAATAGAGAAAAATGCAACTTTATGATTACTGAATTTCAGAAACAGAAGAAGCAGGATTTATTGGTACCGCATCCATTCCCACATGCGTTGTGGCAATACAATAACCACGTGATTTTAAAACTTTGAAGCACTGCTAGGTAGAGTTCCAAAGTTCGATATCTAACCATTTCTCAGCTCCCATGCTCACATGACAATTGTCTCTGTAACTGCAAGTCACATGGGGTATCCCATTATAGTTACAGAAGGGAGGTCTACCCTTTCAGTTTAAAGCTTCAATTTTGCAAATTGGGGAAGACCTAGGCTGCCCAAAGAAACTTTCATGAATCAGTACAGGTTCTACAGCATGCTAGAGTGTTCATAAAACTCATTACAAACATAATTCTGCATCTCTTGTAAAATCTTACAATTGACCCTATAGCATAGGATAATATTTAAACAAGTGTTTCCATAATTCCTAATTCCTGATGAGTGGTGTATTACTTCAAACTCTATCCAAACCAAAATGCAAGTATCACACTTTCTCCAGGAGCCACCTGAACATAACCTTGCAAATTTTGGTGTGCTGGTGGTCCAATCAAATGCAATATACTCTGAATACTATATCAAACAATAAGTTGTTATACTAAACAAAGTCATAATTAGAAACAAAAAACACAGAAATTCTCCTGTAAAATAAAGGCATTTTTCACCTCAAATCTTGTTGCACCTTTTCGAGCTGTCACAGGGCACGGGCACAACATGAACTGACTGGAACCCTAGCGCACCCACTGACCGAAATGTTGCAGAAACATTCCCGAAATCACACAATCCCTCAACCACCAAACACACCGTATAGCTCCGATTCTTTGCCAAATTCCTAAACCTCTCCTTCCTCACATCCAATATATGCGGATCAAGCGCTTCCAACACTTCACCGCTTCAAATGCGTACTTCCAGCATCAAATTCATCGAGATATGGAAACCAACATCCCGATTGGATAAACTGGTTTTTACTATCCAAATCAGACCTGCGTTTCATTTTCAATACCTGTTTATCTGAACTCTATCAGGCTATAGCCAGGAGTCCTTTTAAGACTTCTCTCCTTGGCCATAGCTCTTACTTGGGCTGATTCCTTCCACTTCTCTCCTCCTGCATAAATATTTGACACCAAACCGTAAGTGCTTGGGTTTTGAGGCTCCAAATCCAAAAGCCACCTTCCCACGGTTTCCCCCATCTCAGAATTTCCATGAACTCTGCAAGCAGCAAGCAAAGCACCAAGTGCAGAAGCACTTTGTCTTGGTGGCAGACATTGCAGCAAATCATAAGCTTCTTCAAGTCGTCCTGCTCTACTTAGTAAGTCTATCATACACCCATAATGTTCTTCCGATGGAATCATTGAATACTCTTCTTTCATGGATCTAAAAATATGCAGACCCTCTTCTACCAAGCCAGAATGACTACAGGCGGCAAGTACTGATCTGAAGGTTAAGTCATCAGGCACAACATTCTCCTTTTTCATTTGCTCAAACAATTTGAGAGCCTGGACACATCTTCCATGCATTCCATATGCAGCAATCATTGTGTTCCACGAGACCAAACACCGATCAGCCATGTGCTCAAATAAAACTCTGGACATGTCTAACTTTCCGCATTTGCTGTAAGCAGTAATCAGAGAATTAATGACAGGTATCCCTATGTCCAAGGATACGCGTTGCACATGACAATGAACTTCCTTCGCTAGATTTAGACATCCAAGCTGAGCAAATGCTTGAAGCAGACATATTAATGTGACAGAGTCAGGACTCAGATTTTCTCTTTGCATTAGCCGGAACAAGGTTATAGCTTCATCGGCATGACCTTGATGCAAATAACCCATCATCATTGATGTCCATGACACCAAATCCTTACGTTTTATGTTTTTGAAGATTCGGCTCGCACAGTGTACAAAACCACATTTTGCGTACATGTAAATGATCTGATTAGCAATTTCCGTGTTTGATCCAAACCCACGTCTATACACATATCCATGGATGCACTTGCCTTGTCTTATGTCTTTTAGATCGGATAATGCAGAAAGTATACTCATAATGGTGACTGGGTTCAGTCTAATACCTATACCAACCATTTCATAAAATACTTCAATGGCCTGACAAGCAAATCCATTCTGGAGATAACCAGCTATCATCACATTAAATGAGATAACGTCCTTTTCCTCAATTCTATCGAAGATTTCCCTGGCCAGGATTAAATGGTTGCATTTCAAATACATATCAATCAGAGCTGTGGTAGCAACAATATCAAGTTGAGCACCAGTTCGCACAATATAAGCATGGATGATCTTACCTACGAGCAAATTCTCCAAGTCAGCACAACTCAAAAGCCCATTTGCTAAAGTAATCAAATCCAGCTCATAATTTCCTTGGACCATTTGAAAGAAAAGATGCAATGCCTCTAGGGGCTGCCCCAACTGAAGATGACGAGAAATCAAAGCATTCCAGGAACCCACCGTCCTCGAGCCCATTCTGCCAAAAAATGTGGCCGCCATATTTGGTGGCCCACACTTGTTATACATGTCCATCAGACTTGTTTCAAATACTTCATCTGAACAACCAATTCCTCTTCTAATAGCATACCCATGAATTGATTGACCCTCGTCTAATGCTCCTAACTCTGACGCTGCCTGAAGTAAGCTCACTAGTGTCACCCGATTAGGATCAATTTCTTCCTTCTGCATATGATAAGCAACTCTAAAAGCCTCATATGCTCGGTTATCACCAACTTGAGCATAGCCCGAAATCAAAGACGTATAAGCAACAATATCTCTCTCAATTATTTCATCAAACGCTTTAGCTGCTTCCTCAATATCACCACATCTTGAATACAGCCCTATGAGAGATGATCCCACAAACCTATTGATATTTAATCCAAACTTGAGAGCATCAGTATGAATACCTCTTCCAAATTCTAAGACACCCAACTCAATACAGCTTTTCAAACCAAATACAATGGCTGAACTACGAGTCCCGACTGTTTGATGCCTTACATATGAGTATAGCCTTAAAACTTCATCAAACTGACCAATAGGCGGATCGAGAGCTTCCAACACTTCACCGCTACTCAAATGCATACTTCCTGCATCAAATTTATCGAGATATGGAAACCAACGTCTCGATTGGTTAAACTGGCCTTTACTATCCAAATGAGGAGTAAATATTGAATGCAACTCCAAATGGCGTAGTATCATCCACCAATAATAAAACTTTAAATCTCATTTAGACTTCCGTGGTGGATGGAGTGTGAGAAATTATTTATTTACATGAAATTAGTTATTGATTTAATTATTGATTTTTGGGAGTTCGTGCACTTATTTATTTTAATATTATTAAATAATAATACCACGTCACTTCACGTCATTTTGCCACCGTTGTAATGATTATTTTCTCCCAAATCAGACCTGGGTTCCATTTTTATTAATCTTGAAACGTCGTCGCTTTTCAAAAGCAACTCTTCGACCGAGTCTTTACCTGATTCCTCCGGTGGTTCTAGGGTTAAGAGTTGAGTGATTGTTTCGTCCGTACGTTCTGTGGTTTCCAAAGGAACTGCTTCTTTAATGAAGCCGCAACATCTTAAATGAGCTCTATAGGATTGGAGTCTAAACCCTAACTTTTTTCCAACAGAAAACAAGGCAAAACAGCATAAGGTTCGATTACACATACGCAGAACATACATTGGGGAATAATAATCGACAGACGAATACACAAACGCATAAAAAATAGGAAACGCAGAGAATTTCACCTGGATTTCGAGAGACGAGAGAAGGGAACAAGAGATGAGGTGAAGGAGAGGATGAGAATGCACGGAGGTGATGAAGAGAGAGAGAAGAGGAAGTTCGTCGATGACTGCTTCGGACTCTGCATTCAAGGCAAGAAATATATGTACGGACTAGGGTTTTGCAGGCACTCATTGCAGAGAACACTTCAGCGAGAGACAGAGAAGGATCAAGGAAGAAGGCGAAGGAGGTTGATGCTGTTGATAATTATAGAAAGGAGAGTGAGGAAACTTGCAAACGACATCGTTTAGGAGTTTGAGGGAGATTTAAAATGAGTCCAAACGACATCATTCAATAAGTCAAACGCAACGTTTTGGGTTTGGATCCTTTTTTTCTTGTATATTTTGTACCATAATCTGGACACTATTAGAATTTAATTGAAATTAATAAGTTAAATTTGATTATTAAAAAACACGAATCAGAAAATAATACAATTTAATAAAATAACTAACAAATAAATCGAGCTATCTAATTTTGACATGGTTTATTCTGCTTTTTATTTTACACGGTTGCGATCCCTTGAAGAGGTAATAGGGTATCTCTTAATAGAGTTTAATTCATTAAGCTCCACTGTGTTATCTTATCTATCTAATAAAATAATTAACACTGTAAATTGTAGTCCTACATATTTCTTTTTCACGTTTCTATTACATCACTCATTTTTTTCACAAGTTGAATCATTTAATTTTTAATTAATTTATAAAATTAATATTATTTTATTTTATACATTGTTCATATAAGATAGTGTACACATTGTATTTGAAAAATAAATTGTCAATTTTATTTTAAAAATAATGGATAAAATTAATTTTAAATTATATAATTAAAAAAAGGGAAGGAAATAATTATTATTTGATATAGTTGGGTATATATCTTTCTTGGGGCTAACTAATTGAACATAATATTGTTATATGATCAATTTGATTCTTTTCTTTTTTTCAACAAACTAGCACATGAAATCGACTACCAAGAACTACAAATAAATCGTGTATGAGTTTGTAACTGTACTTATAAAATAGCATAGATACGATATGAACTCAACATACCATGATACTGATAATTACCTAGCACCAAACTATGTACCATACATTTTTGCTACATATCTATACTACTTTAAAAAGTCAGTATACATGAAAAATATTTTTTTCTATTTTTACCCTCCAACACTACAACTATGTCATTCTTCTCCTCCACATTTAATTAGGTCGTTTCAACCAACTCTGTTGATGTTACCTGCTTTGGCGTTTGGTGTCCACACCGGTATCCGTTCATCTCTCTTTCGTTCATCTTTCTTTCATTCAATAATAAAAGCAATTGGCTGAGTTCTCCTTCTTCCGTCGTTGGTGCATAAACACTCACAAATGTGTCTCATTTCTTCTCTCTTGTGATAATAAGCAACTTATCTTTGTGGCTCTATAGACTCTAGGAATTAATGGTTCAAGCAAAAATGCCTCTCTTATTCTCTTAGACACACATCGTCGAACGAGCGGTGATCTGCTTCAAGAGGTAATTTTTTTTATTGATGATTGAATAAATAAACAATTTTGAATTCTTAAGCCATCTCTATGGAACAAGATTGTCAGATATCTTCTAATTTTCGGTCACAAATTAGAAGAAAAGGAAGAATTTAGTGACAAAACCATTACTACTCATGCATGACTGTAAATTGATGGATTTATGGGTAGGAGATGCTTATGGTGTGAGTCGTGAGGAAGAAGAATCAAAGATAGAGAGAGTGAGAGAGAGAGCTACTATGGCGTGAGGAAGAAGAAGAACAGAGGAGGGGGAAGAATCAAACAAATGGTTCTATGGATAGGAATTGTTTATAGTGGTGAGAGAGAGAAAGAGAGTTAGAGGCTGTTTGTGGCTTGAAGAAAAGGAAGAGCAGCGAAATGGGTATATGGGTAAGAGAAGTCTAAGGTACCCAAAAAAAATTTCAGTATCTTACCATTTTTTGTAAGTTCGATGAGCTTTTTTTCATAAAATTTGAGATTATAAACAGATCATTTATAATTTTTTAGGGTCATTTATAACTTTTGAGGATCACTTATAATTTTTGAGTGTAAATGGGATTGGTTTTAAAAAATTTATGATCGATCCAAGTAACCCTCAAAAATTGTGAATGGACTTCCCAAAAGTTGTAACTTTGACCACAAAAGTTGTAATATAACCCCAAAGATTGTAAATTGTTTTGTTGTGAAGAAATCCAACAATTTGTATTTCAGTCCATTTTTTTTTTCAGCCCATAAACTCGTAAACTTTGATGTAGCTGCCCTTTGCTTCACCCATCTTAACATTTGTGCTCCAAATCTCCTATTTTTTATATTGGAGGTGTGTTTGAAGATGCAGTCTTGAGAATACCTTCCATCTAGCTATTGTATCCATTGGTTTGTATGTAAATGCTAGATATGACCAAAATGTGATCTTTGGCAACACTGGCAACATGATCAAGTTTTTTGCTCATTGGCCTTGCATTCAAAAGCTTGAGGTGCAATGTGTTGTTTTTTTTTGTCTGAAGGTAATAATTCTGGAGTTGTTATCATTTGGGATTTGGATGTTTACTGGTGGTTGACATGTCCATTGGGTTTTATAGAGGAGCTGTTTTTATAGTTTTATAACTCTTATCTAGCTTTTATGTCGAAAATGACGCACTTTAAAATTTCACTACTTGACCTATTATGGATTTTACAAAAGAAAAGCATTCCTCCATTTTACCTTACTGCGTAAAGTTCTAAATCAATGGACTGTTTCCAAGGGGAATAACTGAAATTCCAAACATACCATAATTATCTCAGTTGTTGATACCATTGTTTTGTGCATTACATTTGTATATAGTATTTTGACTGCTCGTACATTATACATAAGGCAAGGGCATGGCCAGGAACATGCTTAGCGTGGCGAAGTCCTTAAGGATGATGCATGTTCGCGACCACCTCCTCCATTGCCATCATTTTTGTAACACCCCGCATTCTCTTTAATATATGTATATAACTATATAGAAACTACTTGTGGTAAAAGTATGGATATGTGTTGTAATGTGTGTTTTAATTTGATAGGTTGGAAAAGAAGGAATTTCGAATGTCAGTGGGAATCATAGTTAAAGCTAGTTTAGCTAGTGAATGGATGACATAAATTATAAAAGAACCTCTAGCAACTATGTTTGGGGTACCAAGGTATGTTGTGAAAGTTTGGGTTGGTTTTGGAAGGGTTTAGGATGGATTGGAAATGAAAAATGGAGGAAAAGGCAAAACTGGGCAAAACCCTACCGGTACAGTCTACCGGTAGAGTATTGTACCGGTACAATCTACTGGTACACTTTGGTCTAGAGGCTAGGTTTATTTATATGTAATCTTTGACTCTAAATGTTATATATATATGCTATCTAATATGTAATTCTTGATATCCTAGCACATCTCACCTTGTCTTGAACAATGTTAGACTCGGGTAACCATTAAACCTCCCTTCTTGTTTCCAAACCCTAGCTTTCAAGGGGAATGTTCATTCTCTTGATTTCTCATTGGTTCTAGATTCTCAACCTTAAATATTAATGTGTTTTACCTATGTTATGCTTGGGTAATCAATAATTCTCTTGGTATGCCTTGAAAACTCTAGTTTTCAAGGGAAATATGGTTTCTTTTGATTTATCCTTTGTTATTGATTTCAAGCTTGATATTCGTTTGTTATTGATTCTAACCCTTGTGATTCATACCTTTTGATTTCAAGACTCGACATTCAATTGCTCTTGATTTCAACCCTTGAGTTCTCTTTTATTCTTGACATCAATACTTGATATTCTTTATCCTTGATTCCAAGACTTGATGGTTCTCTTGTTCGTGGTTCCTAAACTTAATAATCCGTTGTTAGTAAATTCAAACCTTGATTGTTCCGTTATTCTTGACTTCTCCTTTGCTCATGAATTTTAAGCTAGATACGCCTTGATTTTATATTTTCAAGCTTCATATTTATTTGTAATGATTCCAAAACTTGATTACTCATGTGTTCTTGACTTCAAAACTTTAGTACTTTATAATAAACAATTAAAATAGTGTTATTGGATGATCTCATGTACTTTTTTTTAATTGTTCTATTGGAATGTTACATGTGAATTTGGTCATTTATGGAATTGTCGTTATTTGAGAAAGTTGTTGGTATTGAGAATAAAAAAAAACTTTGAGGCAGAGGTTGCTTGTATGCATGCTGTCAAGGCAAAGGTTGCTTGTATGCATGCTGCCAAATAGGGCCATATTATAGGCAGAGGTTGCTTGTATGCATGTTGCCAAGGCAGAGGTTGCTTGTATGCATGCTGCCAAAGAGAACTACTGAGAAACAAATCCTTGAGCGTGAGAGGTTTCTTGTATGAATGCTCACGCCAAAGAGGACAATACTAGACCATATGAGATACGAATACTGTGTGAGTTATTGTTCATTCTACCAGATACAGCTTCCACAAGAGTCTTAGGGTAGTATGGGATGCCACAAGAACTTGTTAGAAGTGGTTTATGGTGGAAATGAATTATAAATTATATATGAATTATGTTGTGGACATTTGCTATCAACTCTACTTAGTTTCACTTCTTTATTTATCCAGTTCAATTACCGTTGCTATTTAAACTTGAGATCTCTTTTAAAATACCCCTGTTTTATTTCAAAGTTTATATATTTACTTGTGAGATGAGACCGACCCGTTTTGACATGTTTTATAAACCTTGTTTGAGTTTGGGAGGTTTTTCCTACAGAGTTTAGTGCTCACCCCCTACAGTTGAACCTTTTTCAGATGTTGGGCCAGAGGATTTACTCTGTGCTAACGATCCGTACCTTGGGAGGCTGCACTAGAGGGATACTTGAATCCCAAGTGGGACATCTAGAGATGTCGTTTACTTTTGTTCTAGACTGGAATACTATTTTGGGAACACTGTATAGTCTAGATTTCTTTTGTAATTTCCGCTGCGCTATAATAGTAAGTTTTTATTAGGAATGTAAAGGCCAAAGATGGCATATTCTTTTGGGATACTAATGTAAATGTTATGGATTACTTTTTGGAAGTCTTTTTATTGATGATTTATCTTAGTGCTCTCATGGTATGAATGGTTATTGAATGTAATATCGTCCAGGGTGTATTTTGGGGTGTTACAGATTTGGTATCAGAGCCTAGGCTTTAGGTCTTACATGGGAGCTGTAGGTTATGGATTACCACTAGGGAAATAGGATTAGGCTAATTAAGATTGTTGATCTAAATTTTGCACAAGTCTTATACTTGGATTTAAATCGACCATTAGGATGTCTTGTACATCAAAGAACTAAATTGTGATTTGATGTGCAGGATGGAAGGGGTACGAGGACGTGGACGTGGACGTGGGCGTGGTCGTGGAGGCCAAGCAAATCCACCACCACCACCACCTCCCGATGTCATGAATGGCATCTATCAGTGCATAAGGGAGCTAATCACTCTGGTACAACACCAGAATAGAATCAACCACCAAACACTACAAAATGTAGCAAGGGGAGGTCCAATCAGGACTGGGGCTAGCCGTAGTGGGGTTACACAAAGGGCAGCTCCATATTCCCAACCCGACCAAACTACTGGGCTAAGGAATCAAGTCGTTCGAGGAGCTAGGGCTACTTGAAATCGGACGGCCACTGAACCACGTCAATGCTTTTCGTGTGGGGTATATTCGAATTCATTGTCCGAGTCGCCCACCTAAGAGGACTACCCAAATAGCAAGAGTTGTACCTGGGAGGACAGACACAGACCCTCGTCAATGCTTCGCATGTGGAGGGGAAGGGCACTTCAGACACAATTGTCCATCGCTTCCATTGAGGGCCAACCAAGTGACAGGACAAGTGACTGCAAACAAGCCACTACAACAACCAAAACCGTTAGGAGCCATAGTCCCCTACAATACTGATCATGGAGTAATTTCTGCCCAAACCCAGCCGGTGGAAGACGTTTCCAACATCGTGGTGGAAGGTATCGTCCTTCCCTATAATCCTTGGGTACATATTTTATTTGATTACGGTGCGACTAATTCCTCCCTATACACCACATACGCAAATAACTTGGGATTAGACCTTGGGAATTTCAAACACGTCTTGAGTATAGTCATGCCCATGGGAGAGGGGTTGGATACTAAAAGGATGTGTAGAGGTTGTGTACTTCGAATTGGAGAACAAGAACTGATGGGGGACATGGTGGCACTAGACAGGAATGAGTATTCTAGTTTATATTCCGTGGTTTGGACTATTCTAGGAGACGGATGATAAAGTGGCTTTTGGGTTGTAAATAATACTAGGCATGGATCTATATTTCAAGTCATATTATCTATATTGGAAATGGGTATGAGATAGGATGTATGACAAAAACACCTAAATTTGAGTTAGACAAGTATAGGAGGACTCAGCAGTCCGGCAGACGACCTCTCACCGATTTGGTCATAACTCTTTATTGGAAGGTCCAAATGGTGCACTGTCAATTTTGTTAGAACCTTAACTCGCATATCTTTCCTACCAAATGGGTCACACATGCTAGAAATACCCAAGTTAAAACAGTTATTCTTCGAAGTCGGTCAAAAATCTGCACTATGGTGTTCTTTGGATAGTAAAGTGTTGTGCTCTCTTCTTAGGCTTTGAAGGACTTGTCCTTAAGCGAACTTCCACACTAATGAGGCTTTGATGTAGAGACACCCCCATGTTGATTGAAGTATTTTGATGGATAACGATATACAAATTTGATGATGATTTGATATTTCGTCAACTCTAAGTGTTTCATTCTACTCTTAGTGTTGCTTATATTTTTGGAAGTCAAGGAGATGTGATAACCCAATTTGAATGTGTGGAGGTAAGGTTTACTTAGATGTTTTAAGACGGACTATGCTTTGAACAATAAGGTTATGGGTGTTATTTAAAAATTCATAGAAATTAAGAAATGAATGTAGTCTTGGTTTTACGATATGAACCATGGTAGTGTTATGTTTTCCGCTAGGTTGAGTACGATGATATGAGATAGTATAATTCTCAAATGTGATCAATTGAAGGAATATGGTGAAGTAACATCAAATGAGAGCCTATTTTGGATTAAAGATAGGAATTGTGGTTATAGTTCTTAAATGGATAAGGGTTTGTTTTCATAACCACAAACTTGAGGTTACCCATATTGTTTTGAAAATACTATGGAGAGTTGATTAAATTTACTTTGAAGGTTTAGAAGGGTCATGCCTGAGATACTCATTGAGGACGGTGTACTTAGTTTATCTCATTTCCTTGAGGGCTTCGTTGATTACTTCTAGACTCTCTAAAGGATTAACAATCGATAATAGTTGACTTGTATTGCATATTTTAATTAGAAATTGAGGTCAATGTATGGAAATGAAATTATAGTAGTTTCATTTGACTCTTGATATTGTTGGATTAAAGACTATAGATGCTTAAAAGCTCGAGGTCAGATACAACAGACAACTATGAAAATAAGGAAGATATCCAAAGTTTGATATGAACCTCTATTGTTATGTAGGACCTTTTAATGATATTGGAATTGTGTTGGGGGAATATGAAGTTCTTTTCCTATCTCTTTTAGTACATTATTAAAATATGTTTGACTAGTTATACTTAAGGATTATTGGTAGGAGTATTAAAAATTCGAACCTTACAATTAGTAGTGGTACTTGTGAAGATGTAATTAGAGGAATCAAGGAGGATAACTATGTAGATTGACTTTGCATGGATGTAGAAACCTTATGTAATTTTTGGGATAAAAGACTATGGTTATCCTAGTGACTAGCAGATCGTTATTATCTTGGGGGATTACGAAGAATGATTAAGATTATGATGACTAATGTAGGTAAATTGAGGAACAATGGTGAAATCATTTGGAGTCTTGTTTTAGTTTTGATAGAAAATTGAGAGAGATTTTGGGATCCTTGACAGTTTATCATCACACTTTGGGTATAATACAAGAGATATATTGTAATGGATTGTATCATAGGGATTTAAAAGTAAAGGTATCATGAAAAGAGTTATGATGTTAATGAACATGGTTATGAGTTATGATTTTGGAATTGAGAACATGGGTATGAGTTCTAGCTCAAGATTGAGAGGGAGAATGAACACTTGGAGGATAAATGTAGTGGGATTTCAGTTGTATACTTTGGGGGAATAGGGCATATCTTCTCAGAATTTTCAAATCTAAGCAAGTTTCTTACCTTGTAGTTTATTTTTATTTAGGTATTAGTGGATGTTAATTTATATCAGAATGTGAAGCGAGCTATTTGATTTAGGACTACAATGGTGAATGTAAGGATTTTCATGAGGAGTTGCAAATTGATGTGTAACCTAAGAGTTGATCTTAGAATAATGACTTATGGGGGAGTGTGTAGTTGTGAATGAAAATTTTGTAGATTTCAAAGATTATGAATTCCCCTTGGTTAGGGAAAGACAAAGTAATTAATAAATTTTGTCATATACCATGAGGTTAGGATAGCAAAGATGAGTAATCCTAATAGTGGAAGTACATTTGAGTTATTTTGATATGCTTATGAAGAAGTTACATGTAAGAAGCAAATATGAGGTTGATTTAATTGATTGGTGAAATTCCAAAAGAGAAGTGATCTTTGATGAGTACTCACTTAAGTATTATGATCTAGTAGTTAGGCATGAAAATAAATTAGTTGGAACAATCGGATACGATTAGTGAGAATAGAGGTGATAAATAAATTCCAGTGAGGGAATGTATGTTGATACTAGCCCCTCACATTATTGAGAATTTGAGAGGCTAACTCGACGCCTAAGTTTCGAGGACGAAACTTTCTTTAAGGGGTTTGGATTGTAACACCCCGCATTCTCTTTAATATATGTATATAACTATATAAAAACTACTTGTGGTAAAAGTGTGGATATGTGTAGTGATGTGTGTTTTAATTTGATAGGTTGGAAAAGAAGGAATTTCGAATGTCAGTGGGAATCATAGTTAAAGCTAGTTTAGCTAGTGAATGGATGACATAAATTATAAAAGAACCTCTAGCAACTATGTTTGGGGTACCAAGGTATGTTGTGAAAGTTTGGGTTGGTTTTGGAAGGGTTTAGAATGGATTGGAAATAAAAAATGGAGGAAAAGGCAAAACTGGGCAAAACCCTACCGGTAGAGTATTGTACCGGTACAGTTTACCGGTACACTTTGGTCCAGAGAGCTCGAGCTACCGGTACAGCCTACCGGTAGAGTCTACCGATAGAGCCGAAAGAATTCTGAAACTTAAATGTCGCGATCTTGATCCGATTTTAGCCTTATAAATACCCAAGGTCGCCTATTTTGACTCCATTTTCAGCCCTCCAACCTTAGAAACCCTAAGATAGAAATAAAGCAAGAGAAGAGAGGAAGAAAGAAAGAGAAAAACAAGAGTTTGAAGGGGTTATCCAAGATCAAAATCTAACTTTTCAAGAACCAAAGGTAGGGGGTTTTCTTCCTATTCTCTTACATTGAGGCTAGGTTTATTTATATGTAATCTTTGACTCTAAATGTTATATATATATGCTATCTAATATGTAATTCTTGATATCCTTGCACATCTCACCTTGTCTTGAACAATGTTAGACTCGAGTAACCATTCTCACAATCGGATACGATTAGTGAGAATAGAGGTGATAAATAAATTCCAGTGAGGGAATGTATGTTGATACTAGCCCCTCACATTATTGAGAATTTGAGAGACTAACTCGACGCCTAAGTTTCGAGGATGAAACTTTCTTTAAGGGGGGTGGATTGTAACACCCTGCATTCTCTTTAATATATGTATATAACTATATAGAAACTACTTGTGGTAAAAGTGTGGATATGTGTAGTGATGT
>CM042184.1:11644804-11693019 GCA_023539305.1 Ilex asprella
GTCGTTGGTGCATAAACACTCACAAATGTGTCTCATTTCTTCTCTCTTGTGATAATAAGCAACTTATCTTTGTGGCTCTATAGACTCTAGGAATTAATGGTTCAAGCAAAAATGCCTCTCTTATTCTCTTAGACACACATCGTCGAACGAGCGGTGATCTGCTTCAAGAGGTAATTTTTTTTATTGATGATTGAATAAATAAACAATTTTGAATTCTTAAGCCATCTCTATGGAACAAGATTGTCTGATATCTTCTAATTTTCGATCACAAATTAGAAGAAAAGGAAGAATTTAGTGACAAAACCATTACTACTCATGCATGACTGTAAATTGATGGATTTATGGGTAGGAGATGCTTATGGTGTGAGTCGTGAGGAAGAAGAATCAAAGATAGAGAGAGTGAGAGAGAGAGCTACTATGGCGTGAGGAAGAAGAAGAACAGAGGAGGGGGAAGAATCAAACAAATGGTTCTATGGATAGGAATTGTTTATAGTGGTGAGAGAGAGAAAGAGAGTTAGAGGCTGTTTGTGGCTTGAAGAAAAGGAAGAGCAGCGAAATGGGTATATGGGTAAGAGAAGTCTAAGGTACCCAAAAAAAATTTCAGTATCTTACCATTTTTTGTAAGTTCGATGAGCTTTTTTTCATAAAATTTGAGATTATAAACAGATCATTTATAATTTTTTAGGGTCATTTATAACTTTTGAGGATCACTTATAATTTTTGAGTGTAAATGGGATTGGTTTTAAAAAATTTATGATCGATCCAAGTAACCCTCAAAAATTGTGAATGGACTTCCCAAAAGTTGTAACTTTGACCACAAAAGTTGTAATATAACCCCAAAGATTGTAAATTGTTTTGTTGTGAAGAAATCCAACAATTTGTATTTCAGTCCATTTTTTTTTTCAGCCCATAAACTCGTAAACTTTGATGTAGCTGCCCTTTGCTTCACCCATCTTAACATTTGTGCTCCAAATCTCCTATTTTTTATATTGGAGGTGTGTTTGAAGATGCAGTCTTGAGAATACCTTCCATCTAGCTATTGTATCCATTGGTTTGTATGTAAATGCTAGATATGACCAAAATGTGATCTTTGGCAACACTGGCAACATGATCAAGTTTTTTGCTCATTGGCCTTGCATTCAAAAGCTTGAGGTGCAATGTGTTGTTTTTTTTTGTCTGAAGGTAATAATTCTGGAGTTGTTATCATTTGGGATTTGGATGTTTACTGGTGGTTGACATGTCCATTGGGTTTTATAGAGGAGCTGTTTTTATAGTTTTATAACTCTTATCTAGCTTTTATGTCGAAAATGACGCACTTTAAAATTTCACTACTTGACCTATTATGGATTTTACAAAAGAAAAGCATTCCTCCATTTTACCTTACTGCGTAAAGTTCTAAATCAATGGACTGTTTCCAAGGGGAATAACTGAAATTCCAAACATACCATAATTATCTCAGTTGTTGATACCATTGTTTTGTGCATTACATTTGTATATAGTATTTTGACTGCTCGTACATTATACATAAGGCAAGGGCATGGCCAGGAACATGCTTAGCGTGGCGAAGTCCTTAAGGATGATGCATGTTCGCGACCACCTCCTCCATTGCCATCATTTTTGTAACACCCCGCATTCTCTTTAATATATGTATATAACTATATAGAAACTACTTGTGGTAAAAGTATGGATATGTGTTGTAATGTGTGTTTTAATTTGATAGGTTGGAAAAGAAGGAATTTCGAATGTCAGTGGGAATCATAGTTAAAGCTAGTTTAGCTAGTGAATGGATGACATAAATTATAAAAGAACCTCTAGCAACTATGTTTGGGGTACCAAGGTATGTTGTGAAAGTTTGGGTTGGTTTTGGAAGGGTTTAGGATGGATTGGAAATGAAAAATGGAGGAAAAGGCAAAACTGGGCAAAACCCTACCGGTACAGTCTACCGGTAGAGTATTGTACCGGTACAATCTACTGGTACACTTTGGTCTAGAGGCTAGGTTTATTTATATGTAATCTTTGACTCTAAATGTTATATATATATGCTATCTAATATGTAATTCTTGATATCCTAGCACATCTCACCTTGTCTTGAACAATGTTAGACTCGGGTAACCATTAAACCTCCCTTCTTGTTTCCAAACCCTAGCTTTCAAGGGGAATGTTCATTCTCTTGATTTCTCATTGGTTCTAGATTCTCAACCTTAAATATTAATGTGTTTTACCTATGTTATGCTTGGGTAATCAATAATTCTCTTGGTATGCCTTGAAAACTCTAGTTTTCAAGGAAAATATGGTTTCTTTTGATTTATCCTTTGTTATTGATTTCAAGCTTGATATTCGTTTGTTATTGATTCTAACCCTTGTGATTCATACCTTTTGATTTCAAGACTCGACATTCAATTGCTCTTGATTTCAACCCTTGAGTTCTCTTTTATTCTTGACATCAATACTTGATATTCTTTATCCTTGATTCCAAGACTTGATGGTTCTCTTGTTCGTGGTTCCTAAACTTAATAATCCGTTGTTAGTAAATTCAAACCTTGATTGTTCCGTTATTCTTGACTTCTCCTTTGCTCATGAATTTTAAGCTAGATACGCCTTGATTTTATATTTTCAAGCTTCATATTTATTTGTAATGATTCCAAAACTTGATTACTCATGTGTTCTTGACTTCAAAACTTTAGTACTTTATAATGAACAATTAAAATAGTGTTATTGGATGATCTCATGTACTTTTTTTAATTGTTCTATTGGAATGTTACATGTGAATTTGGTCATTTATGGAATTGTCGTTATTTGAGAAAGTTGTTGGTATTGAGAATAAAAAAAAACTTTGAGGCAGAGGTTGCTTGTATGCATGCTGTCTAGGTAGAGGTTGCTTGTATGCATGTTGCCAAATAGGGCCATATTATAGGCAGAGGTTGCTTGTATGCATGCTGCCAAAGAGAACTACTGAGAAACAAATCCTTGAGCGTGAAAGGTTTCTTGTATGAATGCTCACGCCAAAGAGGACAATACTAGACCATATGAGATACGAATACTGTGTGAGTTATTGTTCATTCTACCAGATACAGCTTCCACAAGAGTCTTGGGGTAGTATGGGATGCCACAAGAACTTGTTAGAAGTGGTTTATGGTGGAAATGAATTATAAATTATATATGAATTATGTTGTGGACATTTGTTATCAACTCTACTTGGTTTCATTTCTTTATTTATCCAATTCAATTACCGTTGCTATTTATACTTGAGATCTCTTTTAAAATGCCCTTGTTTTATTTCAAAGGTTATATATGTTACTTGTGAGATGAAACCGACCCGTTTTGACATGTTTTCTAAACCTTGTTTGAGTTTGAGAGGTTTTTCCTACAGAGCTTAGTGCTCACCCCCTACAGTTGAACCTTTTTCAGATGTTGGGCCAGAGGATTTACTCGGTGCTAACGACCCGTACCTTGGGAGGCTGCACTAGAGGGATGCTTGAATCCCGAGTGGGACATCTAGAGATGTCGTTTACTTTTGTTCTAGACTGGAATACTATTTTGGGAACACTGTATAGTCTAGATTTCTTTTATAATTTTCGCTGCGCTATAATAGTAAGTTTTTATTGGGAATGTAAAGGCCAAAGATGACATATTCTTTTGTGATACTGATGTAAATGTTATAGATTACTTTTCGGAAGTCTTTTTATTGATGATTTATCTTAGTGCTCTCATGGTATGAATGGTTATTGAATGTAATACCGTCCAGGGTGTATTTTGGGGTGTTACAATTTTCAAGGACTCAAATAGGGATTGACATTAAATAAAATTTAGATTTGTTCTTGCTGAAACGCAATTCGTAGTGATAATAATTTGTGTTTTCACTAAAATGTTGCCTTATTGCAATACTGGTGCATTTCTTATTCATATTAAAGTCGTCTTTTCTTTTATATAGATGTTAAGTTGTCTCAATGGATTTGATTACATACATTTCAATCAATCATACTAATGGTTTGTCCTCTTTCAAACTTGATTTGCTTTCTCATTAATTTATTTGAGTGTCATGCAGGCTAATATTTTGTAAATCTAATGACCATTTTCTTATTAGCAAATATAAGAATTAGGTTGTTTTGTGCGTATTATTTCCATTCAAGTAATCAATTTGAGTTTAAAGTATTGAAATGTATGTGTAAAATATACATAAATGAGGAAAATTCTTGGTGGTAAGAAAGTTGTTACTTTGTGATCATAGAAATAAGTTGTCTTCATGTTCTAATTCTCTTAATTGGAGACTCTACAATTTCTAGACATCAATGTTTCAATCTGTGATGATAATTTTCGTAATACCAAATAAAGTATAAAGTATAAAGTAATAATAACTCTGGTCAAGATAATTTAATTTTTTGATTTAAATTGGTAGCTAGAAGTAGTCATTATCATGGAAATGTAGACTTTGATTATATTGTTCTTTACTTGCTAAAAAAATGATTTTCTCTATATCAAAAAGATGAAATTTTTGTATGCAAAATAAATTTCTACATCATGTAAATATAGACCACGATAATCTATGGTATTTTCAGAGTGATTTTTTTTTAACTTCTGTAGAATATAAAATCAGATTAGCCACTTATTATATTTTATTATTTTGTTGCATAAATATTACATCAAAATACTTGTGTATAATTGTGGGTTATGATATGAAAATAATTGTTTAGAAAAAATAAGCTAAGATTATAATTCACGATATTGGCCTACGTGCAACGCACGTGTGCACCAATTAGTATCATGAAAATCACTTATTCATAGCTAGCATTCACCCTGCCACCACACTCACTAGGGCAATGTCAAATTCAACTAGCATCATTCTCACACAGCAATCCGCCCAAGCTGCTTGGGTCAATCAAATCTTTTTTTTCTGACTAGCCGCCATGCTAGCCTCACGTAACTGTACAGTTACCTTCGTCATGATCACCACACAACCCACAGTTTATGCTACACAGTCCACTCATATCTCTAGCTTTTTCTCCAGCCACCCAGCAATCAATCTTGTTGTTTTTGACATTAATACCTTTAACACCTCAGTTCCACCACCAATGATCCTTTCATCGTCCATTTTGAAGCCATTAACCACTCCATTCACCTCCTTGTTCCTATCGTGTCTTCATTGCCTCGACCACCCTCTGCCATCTTCTCAGACTTTGTTGTAGCTGCAATTCTCTCTCAAATCACTACTGATCTCGGCATCCCTCACTACATCGTCTCCACCACATTTGCTCGCAAGGGCGGAGCCAGAATTTTTGTTTATTCCGGGGTAAGCTAAGTATTAATACAAATAACAAAATAAAAAAGTAAACTCATTAACATATATACAATAATACAAATATAAACTCATAAACACTTACCAATGAAATTGAACTCTTTGATCCTTCCTAGAACAAAAGACATCTATTATTGAATCTATATCGATTGCTTCTGTTATTTCTTTTTCAATATAGACAACTAATGGATCAGTCAAATACTCATCTTCCATCTTATTACGAAGAGTACTTTTGACATGTTTCATGGCTAAAAATGTTCTTTCTGAAGTTGTCGTAGAAATGGGAAGAGTTAAAATAAAACAAATCAACCTATCAATCAAATTGTAGGACTCTGTCTTATTTGTTTATACTAAACCACGACATAATTCTGAAATTGTAGACATACTTTGAAACCTCTCATGACGGACCACATCAAATCGATAATGATCCAGTTGACATTTCAAATGATGCACGTCTTGTCTGTCAAAATTAACTGCATAAAACTTCTCAGCAAGTAAACAAATGCAATCAGAATTGAAAGATTTAACGTTGTCCCAAGGATCTAAAGCAAAACTGAGCATAAGCAATTTTATTGTCTCTTCATTGAATCTACTATGTAACTCTTCTAACGGATGATCAATCGTAGCATTAAATATGTCCATGTGATCACCTGTAATGTTATCATTCTGTTGACATGAACTTCTTGTCCCTTTGTACTGAGTGCTCATATCAGGTATATTGATATCAAATTTCATGCAAACTGATTTCACATGGTCAAGGAGATAATCAAAACATTTGTTTGCAAGGTTTGAAGCAATGATTTGTCGATGAGACCAAATTCATTGCATTCAAAATATCTAATGATTTATGTTGCAATGTCCGTCAAAGCATATCCGTAATCCCCATAATCTTGTGCGTAAGATGCAATATGAATATGAAATCGAAGGACTTCATTCTCATTAAAGAACCACCAGCTTCCCCACGAATTGTATTTGAAGATCCTTCGTTAACCATACATTCAAACACACTAATGATAACATCATACAAATCTACCAAACCGCAAATGGATTCAAAATCTAAGCTGTAACGAGTAGTAGTAGCTCGATGCAAAGTACTCATCTGATTAGTCCTTTTACAAGTCTGTCGTTCACTACTAGTTATCCCTTTTTCAATCTCAGTAGCTTGGGTAGCTCACAACTCTGTATGACACTTAGGAGAAGCACTTATAAGACTGACAATGCATGTAAATTTGAAAAAGAATTGTCATATTAAAATCTCATCTTCAGCAATTGCAACTAATGCAAGTTGTAAACGATGAACAAAGAAATGAACATAATATGCATACTCACAATCATTGCGGACCAAAGCTTGCAATCCATTAAATGCACCACACATGTTGCTAGCACTATCATATCCCTGATCACGTAAATCTCGAATGTGCAAATTATGTCGAGTAAGAACTTTTGATATTTTCTTCTTAAGAGCTAAAAAAGTGGTATCTTTAACATACACAATCTCAAAAAATCTCTCCTGCAAAAAACCCTGAACATTAACAAATCTCAGAACAATTGTCCTCTGTTCTTTATTCGATGCATCCTTTACTTCATCAACCAAAATACAAAACTTGACATTTTCAACTTTGTCACGGATTTTTTCTCTTACTTTAGTAGCTAGAATATGCAAAATATCTTTTTGGATCATAAAAGACGTATATTTTGCATTTCCTAGAGCTTTCTCTAAGACAACATCATTTATCTCAACATTCAACATTCAAGTTTGATGGTAAAGTTTTTTTTTTGATAGAAAAAAAAAATTTACCATCAAACTAATCATTTCAATTAGATTACCATGATTCTTTGACATTACAGATTTATCACGACCTCTCAAGGCACATCCCTGTAAAGTAAGCCATTGAACACTATCAATGGTAGTCTTAAGATGCAATCGAGCTCTCTTTATTTCTTCTGAACTTTGAACATTCATAACTTTATCAATGTGCACTAACATATTCTTCAACGCCTCAATATTTCTCACAACATTATTGTGTGTAGAAGCAGAACCTCCCATATGTGACAAGAAACACATATTTGGTCTCATTATTCACTCTCTTCCAGCTACTAAAACCATTAACGGTAAATACAGGATGTAGAGTTTCATGACCTTGAAAAACAAAGCACGGAAAGTAAAATGTCGCATCTTCAAAATAGAATACTCTAGCCATAGAAAGTTTTTCTACTAACTTTCCTGAAATATTTGATTTTGAGCTTCAATTTTAGTCCTCGGATACTCAGCCAAGATAGGTTGATTTGGCCCCCATTTTTATATAAACACGTCTAACTTCATCTTGATTATAAGCAGTTTGTTTCCAAATCGGAATACGCAATGCGGGATCTCGTTTAAGTTCATTTTTATCAAAAAGAATTCTTGGAACTTTTGTTTGAGGTTGAGGACCTTGAGGTTCAACAGCCGCAAGAATCATAGGAACATCAACCCTTGTTGATGTTTCTACTAGACTCAAAGATTCAAGAGTAAAATTTGATGTTTCTTCTCCACTTTTCTTTTTGAAGAACGAAAAAATTATTTTTGCTCTTTGTCGTTCTTGATTTTCCATCCTAATAAAGTAGAAAATGCCTGAAAACTAGAGAAACAAATCAGAAAAATAAATCAACAAGACAACAATGATTCTACTATTCTAGTCAAAAAATAATCAACAAAAAATCAGAGAAAAAAATCCAAATAATGTCTGAATATATGATCAAAGAGACAAGGTATTAAAGTATTAAAAATACAAGTACAAATGCATTAGGAAACAAATATTGGATTAGGAAACAAATATAAGTACAAATGCATAAAAGTATTCAATTCATAATTTTAATAATTCCAACACATATCATTCAAAGTATTAAAAAAAGATTCTGATTGAGAGTTACCAAAAAATATTTTTCATTGTCGACTCAATAACCGCAACTCAAGGTCATCAAAGCATCCCTGATTACTAATATGGTATATAAAAAATCAAGAAAATAATTAGGAAAAAATGCACAGAAAAATAAATTATGAAAAAATGAAAAAAAATTCAAATAAGGGGAAAATGCACAAAAATATAAATTAGGGTTAAAAATTAAAACGCGTAGATTGTGTATTGTGTGCGTAGTGCGGAGATTGTGTATTGTTGTTAAAAATGCACATACTGTGTTGTTAAAAAATAATTTATTTTGTGTGTGTGCGCGTGTTTGTTGATCAAGAGAGAGAGAGAGAGAGAGAGAGAGAGAGAGTATTTACTTTTGTTTTGTCGGTGCTCGCCTGCTTGGTTGGTAGTGGTCCTGCTATGTTGATGCAAGGAACGACAAAAAGCACATTTACTCTTTAGTTTAGTCTATGTTAATTGGCTGAGCAAGTGGCCAAGTAAGACTGAGTGAGTTGTGATTGGGAGACAAAGAAAAAAAAGCTTTCTATATAATAGGGGTTATTATATTGGGCCAAATATTTTGTTTTTAATGTTAGGCTAGTACTGGTAGCCTTGTATGAAAGTGGTATTTTTTTTTTTTTGCGTTGTTTAGGTGTGGGTACAATTTTTTAAACTTATTTGGCCAAAAGTGTATGGATAAATTATTTGTTCTATTAAGTACAATTTTTATAAAACTTTTTTGCGTTTAGGTTCAAAATTCAAATGAATTAAATTTTTTTTTACTTAAACACACTTCCTTAATTTATGCTCTCATCATTGACATTTATTTGAGGAAACAAATATGTAAAGATTACATATTTGTTATCATTCATTTTTTGAATTTTGAATGAACAATTTTTGTGGTATATCTGTAGTAAAAGCATGTCTTCAACGGATGAGAATTTTTTTTCGATATATCACCATCAACGACTTGAAGGTAAGTTGTTAATAATTATATTTCTTCTTTTATTCGCTCATTTTTTTGGGAAATTCCTGTATTCGATTTTGTTTTATGTTTGTTCGTTTTTGGGATGAAGGGAAAAAAAACTGTTTTGATTTTAATGGGTGCAACAGTTTTTTAATGGGTGTAATTATTTTTTAATGGGTGTAACTATTTTTTTAATGGATGTAACAATCACAATCTCATGCAATTGTTAAGGCATGATAGTGTAACGATGCCGTAATACTAAATTGTGCAATTATTTAGTTTATGTAAACAATTGAATGACAAATTGGGTTGGTGTCATAATTTTGTGTAATTATTTTGAACTATTTATAATTTGTGATCAAATAATTCCAACTCTTGAACTATTCATTCAATACAGAAAAGACTTCCAGTTATTTAGTTTAAAATCACAAATTATAAATAGTTATGTAACTATTTAAAATGACAAAATAGTTATACAACACAATTAAACTCATTAATTTTTGAATATGAACTGTTTATAATTTGAATCACAAATAGTTATTTAAAAAGGTTACGTAACTATTTTGTATCAAAAAATTCTTGTTCCAAAGTGTTTTTTCATCTGAATATGCTTTAACACCTTTTGCCGATGAAGAAAGGATTAGATAATTAAAGCCCCTATTTTTTAACTCCCATTACTTGATTATAGCCAAAATTTTAGGTAGGAATATAAATGGTTTTCTACCAAGTTTTTTTATTGAATGACAATATTGTCATTTTTTAAAAATATGCACTTTACCCCAAATAAATTTTTGTGTCGTACTTTTGCTTAAATAAGTCTAAAAAATTATACCGACTTCTAAATCACCATTTTCTTTTACTCTGGGCTTCAGCCCACTGTAGCCCACTAATGGCTCTGTCTTTGTCTGCTCAATCCTTCTCCACCGTGGCCTACCTTCCAGTTCTAATTTCTGAAACCCCATTAAAATTTAGTTGCAGTTTTGTAGATGTTGAGATCCCTAGTTTAGACCCGCTGCCAGTTTCAAGTATTCCTCCTACATGGCTCAATAATTCACCATGGAATTATCTATTGGAGGTCTACTTAATTCCAAATTCCCAATCTCTTCCAAAAGTAAAAGGTATCATAATAAACACCTTCAACTAGTTCAAACTAGAAACAATTGTTGCCCTGAACAAAGGCATGGTGTCAAGTAATTGACTTCCCAACTGTTTTTCCAGTTGGGCCTTTGGATCCTCATGAGCTCAAGAAATGTCTTAGTATTCCACGGTTATATCTCCAAGGTGTTGAATCCATAGTGTATGTTAACTGTGGAAGCAAAGAAGCCATGCCAATAGATCAACTGAGCGAACATGGAAATGGGTTGGAGAGAAATGGGTGTACATTCTTATGGATACTAAAAGGCAATAAGGTGTAGAAAGATGGTAATGATAAAGAGATTCGAGAATTGCTGAGCGATACATTTCTTAAGGGAACTAAGAACAAAGGGAGAATAATGAAAGGGTGGGGGAACTAGGGGAAAATTCTGGCACATCCGACCATTGGAGGGTTTGTCAGCTAGTGCGAATGGGACTCAGTGATGGAAATAGCTAGGCAAGGGGTGCCAATGTTTGCATGGCCACAACACAGGGACCAAAAGATGAACGTGGAGGTGCTGGAGAAGGTAAGGTTGGGGGTGTGGGCCAAGGATTGGGGTTGGGATGGGGAAAGGTTAGTGAAGGAGGAAGAGATTGAGGAGATGGCGAAGCAAATTATGGAAGATATGAACTTGAGGGGCAAGGCTATGAAGATTAAAGAAAGTGAAAATCGGAAGTGAGTCCCCCTAAATGTACTTGTTTGGAGATAAGTCTTGTAAGAGAACTTATAAGGAGCTAAGTCCATTTTTAAAATTATATGAAATGACTTAAGTCCACTTTTTTTTTAATCTCAAAAATATCCTTCCTTGAAAGGAAGTTAAATTAATTTCCTATTTTAAAAATTGTTATCTCTTAATTCAATGTCAATTAAATATGTCAATAAAATCTCCATCATAAATTTAAAATTCAAATTCAAAGCTCTCTTTTTCTTTCTATATATATATATATCAAATTCAAATCTCTCTCTCTCTATAATATATATAGATATCAAATTCAAAGTTCTATCTTTATCTCTCTCTATATATATTTCAAATTCATAGCTCTCTTTCTCTCTCTATATATATATATAAATATGTATATCGGAGTGGAACTTGAATGGGCTTATGTGTGATGGTGATGGTGGTGAGCGTTGTTGTGGAGGTGATGGTTGGCGTTGGTAAGAAAAGTGGTATATATATATATATATATATATGACAATGGTGACAATGCTATGGTAAGAAAAGTTGTATATATATACACACACATAGCCTATATATTCAAATTCATGTTACTATTTTTTTTATTATGTTACTGCTTTTGTTGAGTATGTTACTGTTCATGTTACTGTTATTTTAAACATGTTACTATTTTTTTGAACATGTTAATATTTTTGTTAAATATGTTACTGCTGTTATTTTTAAAAAATATTAACATTGAATGTTTCAATTTTTTTTATGTTTAAATGTTACTATTTTTTTGTGTTTAAATGTGTTATTTTTTCATGTCCCAATGATAACTTTTTTTTTTGTATGTTACTATTTTTTATTTTTAATGTTACTATATTTATATATATATATATATACACCTAACTTATATATGACTATTGATAGATAAGAGAGAGAAAAAATTTTAAAATTAGTTAAACTCTTAACCTAAATATGGATATAGATAGATATGAGAGAGAAAATACTTTAATGTTAGTCAAACTCCAAAGATTTAGGAGTTTTTAATTTTTAATTTTATTTCACTTCTAAAGGGAAGGGATAGTATAGTAAAATTGACAAAAAATGGACTTCAAAATAAATAAGTTTTCTTGACGGACTTAAGTCCAAACAAGTCTATGCAGAGGGACCGGCCTCCAAATTTCCCTTAAAGAAAAGGCTAGGAAGGCTTGGGAAGTTGGTGCGAGTTCTGAGAAGGAGTTGATGGGACTCATTGAAATGTTGAAGCAAAAAGAGGGGAACTAGGTAATTTTGATGGAAGACCAATTGTGTATAGGAACAAAAGAGGGAAACTTGTTGCAACTGATTTATTTTCTTATTCCATACATAGAAAACTCAAGTACACAATGCTCAATATGTGAGTTTATAATATGAGTCTATGTTGTGAGTTTTATAGCTTTATTCTACATAAATGGGTCTTGTAAAATATTCATTGCCGACTGTTAAATGTAATGGATTAATATAGTATATTGAAGAGGAACCAAGAGGTCAAAAGCTTAGTCTAGTTCTCATATATCATTGTATTTATAGTTAACTTATCATAATAAGAATTAAACATACTACCCTAACACTATTAACAATTTACACATACTACCCGAATACTCTTAACACTCCCCCTCAAGCTGGACTATATATATCATATAATCTAAGCTTGGAATAAATCGCCGTAAGACATGTACGGCTCAACGTTTTGGTAAATATATCTACAAGATGATCTTTAGATTTCACAATGGAGTCGTAATCACCCCAGCTACTTTCTTGTCCCGAATAAAGTGACAATTAACCTCAATATGTTTGGTTCTCTCGTCAAACACCGGATTGACAGCGATATGGATAACTGTCTGGTTGTCACAGAACAGCTGTAAAGGAAGATGAATTGGAAATTCAATTTCTTGAAGGAAGTGTAGTAGCTAAGTCAACTCACTCATCGTATGCGTCATTGCCCTATACTCAGCCTTAGCACTGGATCTTGCTACCACAGATTGTATTTTTCCATGAGACAACATTACCTCCTAAGAAAGTATAATAACCATTGGTTGATCTCTGATCAAAAGGAGAGCTAACCCAATCAGCATCTGAGAAACCTTCCACTCTAAGATGTCCATTAGCTCCATATAACAGTCGGAGTCCAGGAGCACGTTTGAGATATCATAGAATACGAGTAATGTAACACCCCACCCTCTACGTGACATAATATTGTTCGCTTTTGGCCCACTAGCCCTCACGGTTTTGTTCATGCAAGTACCCTTGAGAAAAGGTCTTATGTCATGTAAGGTGAAAGACTTACTTATAAATTGAACAACTTTCCTCTCCCTAACCGATGTGGGATACTAGGATCTCACAATCAACCCCCTCAGGGCTGCACGTCCCCGTATAGCAGCTCGCCAGTTACCTGCCCGCCCACTACACGTCAGGGCCCCACACTCAATTTAGGCGAGAGTCGGCTCTAATACCAACTTGTAACACCCCACCCTCCACATGACATAATATTGTTCGCTTTGGGCCCATTAGTCCTCACAGTTTTGTTCCTCCTAGTACCACTGGGAAAAGACCTTATGTTATGTAAGGTGAATGACTTACTTATAAACCCAACAACTTTTCTCTCCCTAACCGATGTGGGATACCAAGATCTCACAAGTAACTGCCTGCCAATGTGGTACTCTAGGACACCCCATGAACTGACTTACTATACTGACCGCATAGGAAATATCCGGTCAAGTAATAGTGAGATAATTGAGCTTTCCAACCAATCGGTGATACCGACCCGGATTCTCAAACAGTGCACCATCATCCATCAAAAGTTTCTGATTCGGATCCATAGGGGCATCAATAGGTCTGCCACACAACAAACCTGCTTCCTCTAGCATGTCAAATACATATTTTATCTGGGATAAACAAATACTCTATTTAGATCGAGCCACTTTAATACCTAGGAAATACATGAGTTTTTCCAAGTCCTTAGTATGCAATCGATCCTACAAGAATATTTTTAACTTGACAATCCCCTCAAAATCATTTTCAGCACTCACAATATCATCTACATAGACCATCAATAGAACATATCCAACATCATTCTGTTTATGAAACACAGAATGATGTGTCTGACATCGAAGAAGACCAAACTCTAAAACTACATCTGAAAACTTACCAAACCAGGCCCTCGGTGACTATTTCAAACCATACAAAGATTTTTTTAGCCGACATACACTCTTACCATACTCCCCCCTGAGCAGTAAACCCAAGTGGTTGCTCCATGTATACCTCTTCAACCAAGTCACCATATAAGAAGACATTCTTGACATCTAACTGAAACAAGGACCTATCAAGATTAGCAGCCAAATAAATCAAGATACGAACAAAAGAAATTTTGGCAACAGGAGAGAAAGTCTCCTCATAATCAACACCATAGGTCTGAGTAAAGCCCTTTGCAACTAGCCGGGATTTGAGACGCTCCACAGAACTATCCGGATGAAATTTAACAGCCCAACGACAACCAACAATTCGTTTATCAGGAGGTAAAGGAACAAGATCCCAAGTCCCATTATAATGTAAGGCATCCATCTCATCCTCCATAGCTTTCCTCCAACTCGGGCAATATAATGCATCCTATAAACGCTTAGAATAGATATAGTAGATAATTGAGATGTAAAACAAGAGAAGACAGGAGACAATGCATCATATGTAATAAAATGAGCAATGAGATGATTAGTAACACACGAACGAGTACCTTTGCGAAGAGTAATAGGTAGAGAGTCTAAATTACCTGATGGACCAGGATCAGTAGACGATGAGGAAGACTGTACGGGCACCTCAGTCGATGGTCGAGGACGGCGAGAGTATACACGAAGAGGTAAAGTAGATGGTAACACAGTAGGCAGCGAAATATCTGAAGATAATGGAAAAGATGGTGGTACAAGAGATGACCCAAAGTCCAGATCCAAAGGCTGAGAAGGTACTGAAAAATATGAAACAGATTTCTCAAACGTGACATCGGCACTAGTAAAGTATCATCGTAGAGAAGGACTGTAGCAACGATACCCCTTCTGTGTACGGGAATAACCAAGAAATACATATTTGGTAGCTCGAGGGTCAAATTTATCAAACCCAAGACCTAAATTGTGAACATAACAAACACATCCAAAAACCCTAGGAGTAAGGAAAAATAAAGGCTTATCAGGAAACATGACAGAATATGGACTTTGCCAATTTAACACAAATGATAACATACGATTAATAAGGTGACAAGCAGTAAGAATAACATCACTCCAAAAATACCAGAGAATATTCATCTGAAATAATAGGGCACGGATAACTTCAAACAAATGACGATTTTTGCGTTCAATAACACCGTTCTATTGAGATGTGTAAGCACATGAAGCCTGATGTATAATACCAGTTTTACTAAGATAAGCTGAAAAATGATCAGATTTATATTTTCGAGCATTATCACAACGTAAATTACATATACAACAATCATAATGAATTTTTATTTCCTTACGAAAGGTCTCAAATATAGAGAATAATTCAGACCGACCTTGCATAAAAAATAACTAAGTCACACGAGAATAGTCATCCATAAAGGACACAAAATAAGAATATTTATTAAATGAAATATTCTTGATTGGACCCTATACATCAGAGTGTATCAACTCAAATGGACTAGACACACGACTGGGGACTCTAGACTGAAATAACGCACGGTGATGCTTACTAAGTTGACAAACTTCACAAGACAAAGACGACACAAAAACTCAGACTTGAAACTTGGCACTTTAGATTCTGGAGGGAAGGATGTCCAAGAAGACAATGCCATTCAAAAGGAGACAACGAGGTCTGTAGGGCCTGAGTATGAGAATCAAAATCAAAGTTATATAGACCACCAACGTCATGTCCCGTACCAATCTTCCTCTTCGTCTTGAGATCCTAAAAGACACAATAAGAGGGATAAAATGCTACAGAACAATTGATAAACGTGTAATCTTACTAATGGAAAGTAAACTAAAAGGGAACTGAGGAACAAATAACACGAAAGATAGGGACACATCAGGACTCAAATGAGTAGTCCCGAGACCTGAAACTTTAGAATAAGTACCATTAGCAAGAGTAACATAATGTGTGGAAGTAGTAGACTGATAAGTAAAAAAAATCTCGGATGCACTAGTCATGTGGTCAAAAGCGCCAGAGTCTATGATCCAGGGACTACGAGTGGAGGACAGTAAACAAGTGAAAGTAATACCTGACTGAGCAAAAGTAGCAGTGGAGGGAGATGGAGCAGCCTGTTGCTGGGATAGGAACTAAGCATACGCATCTTATGTAATAGTAACAGATCTAGTGTCTGGTGGAACCAACTGAGGTATGGAAGCAACAATAGAGGTATCATCCTGATAGGAAGCCTGATTCACAACACTAGAAGTTTTTTCATATAAATCCCAACAAAAGTCAACAAAGTGCCCTCTACGGCCACAATGAGTACAGAAACGAGGTCCACTACGACCTCCACCACGACCACCACGACCACCTCGATGACCATCACTATGACTACTAGGAACCACAAGAGCTGAGCGATCAGTGGAGACACCCGGATTAATGCCTGAATTAGATAAAGTAGCACGCTGCACACGAGAAAAAACCTCAAGTAGTGAGGAAAGACTAGAACCACCCAAAATCTGAGAACGAATAGCCTCATATTCAGGTTTCAGTCCTACCAAAAATCTAACAACATTCATGTCCTCATGTTATTTTTTCCAAACTGCTGCATCAGTAGTAAACGGATGGTAGGTCTTCATTTCCTCACAGACCTCAACGCTCAAAGTACTCTGTTCCAGCCGAAAATACTCCTTTCACACCTCATAAGCACGGGTAAAATTACCTGTACCAGAATACATAGTGGCCAAGTGATCCCATATCTCCTTAGCAGTGTCAAGATAGAGCAACGTAGAACTAATCTAGGCTCAATGCTATTTAATAATAAAGAAATAATCTGAGTGTCCTCTTATTCCCACTGATCATACCCAGGAGTATCTTCCTTAGGTTTTGGGTTTACCAAATATTTCTTAAAACCTTTGCTTCGAAGAAAAACTTGAGCGGATCGGGACCATAAAGTATAGTTAGTCCCATTGAGTTTAACAGAAGTCATGGGACCATTGATAATAGTCGGAGGAGTAGAGATAGGTGGCAAAGATGGAGTAAGGGATCCGATATCTTGCTTAGGGTGCATAATAGTGCAACAAATAGCAACCAAGAAGCCGCTGGAATGCTGAACCGGAGGATGGAAGGCTGCTAGAGTACTGAACGGGACCGGATGAAGCCCCTAGACCACTGAACCAGACCGGCTGGGGCTCTTGGACTGCTGAACCAGACCGGCTGGAGCTCTTGGACGGCTGAACTAGACTGGATGAGGCTCCTGGACCTTTGAATCGGACCGGATGGGGCTCCTGGACCTCTAAACCGGACCGATCGAGCTTCTGGATCGCTGAACCGGACCGGGTCGATCTTCTGGACCACTGAATCGGATCGGGTCTTAGGCTGGACTTAAAAGACCGGGTCAGTGGACTGGACTTAAAATAAACCGATTGAATTCGGGTCTGGTATCCAAACCCGTTGGATTTGGGTCTTCTTCTTCGTTGATTAGGGTTTCAGTAACCCTAATCGCGACTGCACCTCACCACCACGACAGCCCACCACGACACAACACCACCACGACAAACACCAAACGACGGCGAGAAAGCCTCCACAACTAGTGACACACCACCACCGTAACACGATAGCTTCGACGACACCACCACAATCTCGACAGTGCTACCACCACAATAGTATCACCACTACCACAATGGAGATCACCACCACACGCGACAACACCACCAGTGCCACGATACCACCACCACCACTGCAACGACTCCACCACAGCAACGTCAACATTGGCTTTTACCAACAATGTCACTAACACCACCACAGCAACAGTACCACCACCACTACATCAACCATACCAACACCACAACAATGAAGAGTTAATTTATTTAGAATATATTTAGGATTGTAAATGCTCTGATACTATGTTAAATGTAATGGATTAACATAGTATATTGAAGAGGAACCAAGAGGTCAAAAACTTGACCTAGTTATCATATATCATTGTATTTATAGTTAACTAACAATAATTAGAATTACACATACTACCCTAACATTATTAATAATTTACACATACTACCCGAATTCTCTTAACACTGACCATTTCTGATTTTTCATCTTTTACACACGAACAATGATAAGATAAATTGCTTGTTTTCAGGGGACTTTAATTACGAAAAATTCGGGATGTATAGAAACCTTACATTTAGAATTTCCATGTGGATGATGACAAATGAAACTTTGAAAAGTGCAAGACGCATAAATTGGAGAAGTAGGAAAAATCCTAAAAGATCTGCAAAACCTGATCAAAGATAGGTCAAGCTACAAGCTCATTAATGAGGGAATGGGTACGAAGATACAATCGATTTTGCATGTCTTCTGCGTTACACATGTTAATGGATTGATACGAAGATGTCTGCTCAAAATAAATTAAAGCTAATGCTAAGACAAACAAAGGTTCCATGGTGTAGTAGTTAGCTCTCTGAACTTTGAATCCTGCAACCTGGGTTTGACTCCCAATGGAACCTAATCACATTACAGTACTGGCCATTAGTTTGGTTACTGGAAAATAACTTTGCCAACTAGTATATTTGTGGGTAGTATGCAAAAGCTGAACTTTGTGCTACTAGGCTGAGAGTTTAGTATCAACTTTCAATTATTTGTATATGAATGTTACATACACTACACAATTCAGAAGAGCAAAAAACTGATCAAATGGGAATGTGTTAGAACATGAAACTCTTTTCATCAGTAAATCTAGTTAGAAAGTCGTACACATATCAGTTACTTGTTTATTTGAATTCTACCAGGCTATAGCCAAGAATCCTTTTCCAAACTTTCTCCTTGGCCAAAGCTCTTACTTGGGCTATTTCATCCCACTTTTCTCTTCCTGCACAAATATATTACACCAAAACATAAGTGCTTGGGGTTTTTGCGGTTGCAAATCCAAGGCATGGTGTTTTAAGTCAGCTCCCCACTATTTTTTCTAGTTGGACCTTTGGAGCCTCATGAGATCAAGACATCTTTTAGTATTCCATGGTTACATCTCCAATGTGTTGAATCCGTAGAGTTTGTTAACAGTGGAAGCTAAGAAGCCATGCCAGCAGATCAGATGAGAGAACTTGGAAATGGGTTGGAGAGAAGTGGGTGACATTCTTGTGGATAGTAAAAGGCAACAAGGTGGAGAAAGATGGTGATGATGAAGATCTTTAAGAATTACTGGCTGATTCATTTCTCGTGAGAACCAAGAACAAAGGGAGAATAATCAAAGAGTAGGTGAACCAGGAGGAGATTCTGGCACATCCGGCTATTGGAGGATTTGTCAACTAGTGTGAATGTGAATTAGTGATGGAAGAAGCCATAACATGGTGGCCAAAAGATGGATGTAGAGGTGGTGGAAAAGGCAGGGTTGGGGATGTGGGAGAAGCATTGGGATTGGGATATGGAAATATTAGTTGAGGAGGAGGAGATTGAGGAGATGGTGAAGTTATGGAAAATGTCAACCAGGGGTGCAGGGCTAAGAAGATTGGAGTAGAGGCTAGGAAGGCTTGGGAAGTTAGTGGGAGTTCTGAGAAGGAGTTGAGAAGACTCATTGAAATGTTGAAGCAAAAAGATGGGAATTAGGTAGTGTTGATGTAACATCATTGGTATATAGGACACAAAAAGACAGAAAATTGTAGCAACCGATTGATGTTCTTACATCATTTATAGAGAACTTTATTATGGCTCATTACACATGTGAGTTAGAATACAAGTCTATGTAGTGAATTTGTATATCATTACTTTACGGTTCATCATGCATAAAGAGGTCTTGTTTTGTCAAATATTCATATAAAAAATTTCCTTTGTTTATGCATGAACTTTGCTAAGATTGTAGCAACAAGCCATGCTCAAATTTCATGTTTTTAGGGGACTTTAGTTTTAGGGAATTCTGGATGTATATGCCCCTTACCTTTGGATTCCCTCTGGAATTCCCATCGGGATGATGGCAAATGAGGTTTTGAGAAATGGAAGCAGCACGTACTGGAGAAGATGCAAATATATTTGGCGAAGTCCTAAAAGATTCGCCAAACCTGATCAGAAATAGGTCAAGACACAACTCATTAATGAGGTTATGGCTAAAACAAAAAAAGACAATAGAATCTACATGTCTCCTACGTTAGACATACCAATCAGTGATACAAAAATGCATTTTCAAAACAAATTAAAGCTAGTGCTTAGACAAACAAAGGTTCCATTGTGTAGTGGTTAGCACTTTGGACTATGGAGCCAGTGACCTGGTTTGACTCATGGTGGGACCTATCACACTATAGTATTTGCCAGCCTATTTTTTTTTTTTTTGTTCCATTGTGTAGTGGTTAGCACTTTAGTTTGGTTATTGGAAAATAACTTTGGCAGCCTATTTATTTTTTGGTCGTAGGCAAAAGCTAAACTTTGTATTACTAGGCTAAGGGTTTAGAATCAACTTCAATCGTTTGTATTGGAACTTTACATACCAAAATCAGACCTAGTAACCCCTATGTCATAATACCCTATTTCAGCCTGAGGAAGCCTGAGAAAATTAAAATAAGAATTTTTTTTTTTAAAAAGCAAAACCTAGAGACCTTGAACATGTTAGATTATATAGTATTTCTCTAACCCATTTAAGCAAAAAACTTCATGTGCATTATTATTAGAGTTGTGGTGGTGGCTGGGGAGAGGAGGAAGTAGGTGGCTTTGACAATGATTTGATGAAAGGGTGGAGCTGATAAAGTTGGTGGGTGGGTTAGTGGTGTAGAAGAGGAAGAGGGGAAGAGAGTTACTTGTGTCTTTCTTATCATCGTTGTAGTCATTGTCAACGCTGGTTACTCACCTCTACCGTTTCAAGCTTGGGGGGGTTGGGGTTAAGGTTCAAGGATTTTACTGGTTAGGGCAACGGGATTTTTTAGAGCTTTTGACCCATCCCATGACTTCAAAAAAAAATTCTAGCTAAGATTTGATTTGAAAATAATTCCCAAACCCAGACACTTTTAAACACGCCATTTGGTCTGACGTTTTTAGGCTCAAAAACGTCAATTGGACTGACGTTTCTTGCCTAAAAACGTCAGTCCAAATGACGTTTTTAAGCTTATTATATTATCAATTAACTCCTTAAAGACGTCAGTACAATTGAGGTTATTAATTAAAAGCGTCAGTACAACTGACGTGTTTAACAACTCAAACCTCTACCCATTTTTTCCCTCCTCTCTTATTTCATTTCCCTTATTTTCTCTTATTCCCCTCCCATTTGAGCCCTAACTCACTCAGACGACATCACAACAGCCCCATAGCAAACATTCTCAATCACCACCATCGCAGAACCACGGCCACCATCATAGAACCACGACCACCACCACCACGACGTAGAACCACCACCATCGCAGAACCACCACCACCATTGCAGAACCACCACCACCACGCAGAACCACCCAGAGCCACCTAGCCCCACCCACCACCACCCAACCATTGAAGCCCCAAATCCAAAGTATTTTGTCAGCCTCCATTGCACCGTTGACAACATCCACCATATCCGGTGAGAATTTTTAAATTATTTAATAAAAAATATTGAAATTATATGAAATGATAGAAATATTGAAATTCTATGAAAATATTTATTATTGATTTGATTTGATTATTGATTGAGTTATTGAGTTGGGTATTGAGTAGATTATAGATTATTGATTATTGAATTGATTATTAAATTGGGTATTGAGTAGATTATAGATTATTGATTATTGAGTTGATTATTTAATTGGGTATTGAGTAGATTATATATTATTGAGTATTGATTATCAATTATTTAGTCGATTATGGAATTGGGTATTGAGTAGATTATAAATTATAGATTATTGATTATTGAGTTGATTATTGAATTTGATATTGAGTAGATTATAGATTAATGAAACAAACTAAAGCTTTTCAACATTTTTAAAATTAGAAGTAAATTAATAAACTTTGCTAGATGAAAAATAATTGTACTGATATTGAAATCTGAGGTGGGCTGATCTTTTGGTCGTTGCACTTGGAAAACTTGAGATTAGTTGCCTTCTTTTTTTTCTTCTGGTCACCAGTATTTTTACAATTGTTATTCTCATGGTTTAATGTTGGCCTTATTTAGCTGGTTATTTTTATAATTGGAATATTTAATTTCTTGCATATGATACTATTGGTATGTTGTGTGTGTTTAGGCCTTTAAGAGCAAGAAGCACTAACAACAGCAGCATCAGTGGTTTACCCCCTCGTAAGCCCCTGGGTTATTGAGGAATGTGACTTTCAACGAGCCCTTTTGCTTGATAGGATATGGACATTGTCTCAAACTCTTCCATAACTTGGCATTGTCTGATTGTTTCAAGTTAAGAATACTAATAGGATGGATTTAGTTGCATGATGGAGGCTGTATTATGCGTTTTGATATTGCTTCATTTTTGTGCTTCCCGTTATAAGTGTGAAATTGATGAATTGTAACCCAAAACTTGTGTTCACCTCTGGATTGTAACCTGACATCTCCAGTGATGTTGTACTTGGTATTTGGATCCGTGGATCTCGTATGGGTCATTTGATAGCCATTTGATTGCTTAAATTTATGTAATTAGCCATTAGTACGACTCATTCAATGAACAAAAGATGTTTTCCATTCAGAGCAACAACCTGAGCCCCTTCCTTCAACTGTTTGCGTCTGTTGCTATTACAACCCATGTACTGTGTGTATCATACAAGAACACCTACAAAACCTCTTAGGCATGCCTTCTAATCTACAATAATACATCAATCTTGAATGAGCAGTTGAGAATGGAAATCCTGATAATCACAATCAGCTCAATGAAGTAATTGTGTTTGCCATGATGTAACAAATGAGTAAAAGCAAGGATCATAACACTACCTCTTATGCGGCCAAACTTTTCTTTTTAATCACAGGGCTTGAATCCTGGCACATTTTGGTGGCCTTCTCAACCCCGAAATGATTGTTGATTTTCAAAGCTATCACTAATAACATTGCATGAGACCATGCAAAGTGAAGCTTATGGTTTATTACATACAAATACACACACACACATAAGAAAGAAACATTCATAGCTTACACGCCTGCCAGCAAATTAATCCATCAGAATAAAATCAATGGAATATATTATATTAGAAAGAATGGAAACAATGTCCATGAATTGGGTTTTGAATCCCCTGTTGCTACTCTTCCATACTTTTTCTCAGCTAGATTCTTTATTTTGGTGCTGCATAAAACCACTGTTGCTCAAAATAATATCTTCTTAACTTTTTGGTGAATATTTCCAGATAATACTGAACTATAATAAAATGATAATGCATCTACTAGAGCAAAAAACAATCACAACTGATACCCAATATCATCAATCTGAGGTCAAGAAAATGCAGTGGCAATAATAAAAAATCGAGTCCAGTAGACAAGAGGCTTCACGAAGAGGACCCTTATATCTGCAACCTTCACCTCACTTGCAATCTTAGCCATTGCCACAACCTTCACCTATCTTCGCTTACATTCTGCAAAATACACTACTCATCAATAATTTACTCAATAACCAATAATCAATAATCAACTCAATACCTAATTCAATAATCAACTCAATAATCAATAATCTATAATTTATAATCTACTCAATATCCAATTCAATAATCAACTCAACTCAATTTCAATATTGAATAATTTCAACTCAATTTCAATAATTTCAACTCAATATTTTTCATTAAATAATCTAAGAATTCTCACCGGATGTGGTGGATGTTGTCAATGGTGTAATGGAGGCTGACAAAATACTTTGGATTTGGGGCTTCGATGGTTGGGTGGTGATGGGTGGGGCTGGGTGGTAGTGGGTGGGGCTGGGTAGTCGTGGGTGGCGCTGGATGGTTCTGCGATGGTGGTGGTGATCATGGTTTTGCGATGACGGTGGTGGTTCTGCGTGGTGGTGGTGTTTCGACGATGGTGGTGATTAAGAATGTCTGCTATGTGGCTGTTGTGATGTCACCTGAGTGAGTTAGGGCTCAAATGGGATAAGGGAAATGAAATAAGAGAGGAGGGAAAAAATGGGTAGAGGTTTGGGTTGTTAAACACGTCAGTTGCACTGACGCTTTTAATTAATAACGTCAATTGTATTGACGTCTTTAAGGAGTTAATTGATAATACAATAAGCTTAAAAACGTAATTTGGACTGACGTTTTTAGGCAAGGAAAGTCAGTCCAATTGACGTTTTTGAGCCTAAAAACGTCAGACCAAATGACGTGTTTAAAAGTGCCTGAGTTTGTGAATTATTTTCAAACTAAGCCTTAGTCGGGAATTTTTTTTAAAAAAGCCATGGGATGCGTCAAAAGCTCGATTTTTTAAGTTCTCAAGTTTTAAGTTGGTGATGAGAATATGACGTAGAGAGAGGGATTGTGGGTAGTGACTTTGTAAAAGAGATGAAGATAACAAAGCGAGAGAGGAGAGTAGATATATTGAGGAGAGAAATGATGGAAAGAGATGGGGCAAAAAGAGAAGGCATAGAAGAGACGAGAGATTAAGGATGATTCTATCCAAGGGCGGAGCTAGAATTTTTGTTTATCCTGGGCTAAGCTAAGCATTCATACGACTAACAAAATACAAATGTAAACTCATAAACATATATTCAATGATATAAATGTAAACTCATAAACACTTACCAATGAAATTTGACTCTTCGATCATTCCTAGAACAAAAGACATCTATTATTGAATCTGAATCTGAAATTTGACTCTTCGATCCTTCCTAGAACAAAAGACATCTCACACATTTCACTACTAAATCTAATTTTATGTTCCACTACCCCAAAAATCACCTAGGAACATATCATCTTTAGCTTGCTACATTGTTTGACCATCTTGATGCTTATTTCAGGATGTTTTGTTTCCAGTAAGTACGATATTCGAATCAATGGAACTCATCTCTCAGCCAAAAAAAAAAGGAAAAAAAACCAATGTTACTCATTTCATCTTATACTATGCACAATCTGCAAGAAAAAATATAGCTGCATAATGTTCAACTTACAATGCAGACTAGGCCAGCAGTATAGAACTTCAAAATATGGGGGGTACTACTACTATCTACATTCTGAATTGGTTCTGTATCTTTCTTTCCTATACTTCAAATTTTAAGAATCCTAGAGTGCATTCTGTTCTCCAACAGTCCAACATAAATCCTCCAAAATGGTGCAGGAAGACTCCCTTTCTGTAACTGTAAGTTTGTTGGATATATTTCCACCGGCCCATTAAAGACTCTGGAGTAGAATTAAAGAAGTCTAACCACCCAACATGTTAAAGCATATCATTTAATATTGGGGAAAAAGTTCATTATAAAAATCAATCAAACAACCCACAATATTAATGCATGGAAACGCAAGCCAAAGGCGAAAAATAAAAAATAAAGCACAAATAGTAATTACCTTGCAAAAATAGCTTGCTGCACAGCCAATCCAGTCAGCTCAACTATGATCTCATCTTGCAATTACAACCCATGTAAATCCTAAAATCATCGCATTCCATGCCACAACATCTCTGTTAGACATATTATCAAACACCTTTCGTGCCTCAACCAAACACCCGCATTTCACATAAGAATCGATCAAAGCAGTGTATATATACACATCAAACTCGAGCCCAGCTCTTTAACATGCTCATGAATTTTCATACAATTTTCTTTATCCTGTAAACCCGCACAGGCTTTGAGAACAAATGTTGCAAAGATCCTCTCAGTATCAGCTGTAAAGAATGGATTGCATCCATTTCCACATCTTCCCAAGTTCACTCCATTTTGGGGGACGTGACTGGCCGTCTGAGAGAAGATATTGTCAGCATGTATTTGACATGATTTTGGGGGAAGTGACTGAGAGAAGAGATTGAGAGACACCGTCTGAGAGAGAGAAGAAATTGAGAAGGACCGACTAATTTTGGGGGAAATGACCAAGACTGAGAGAGACCGACTGATTTTGGGGAAGCTTTGCAAGTGGGTTGGGTTGGGTTGGGTTGGGTTGGATGAGATATTTTTGGGGGGTTGGGGTGGGCTGGTAGTTAGTGATATTTTTTTTACTCATATCTTCAGTCCACTAGTAGATCCGTCCTTAATTCTATCATAGGTATATCAAGTGTCAGAGAGTGCAATTACAAAAAAAAAATGTGTCAGAGAGAAGATAAAAATAGATGACATTTAGCATGATTGTTCAATGTTGATTTTAAAATGGATTAAAGTTAGGTTCATCTTAACCGTTTATTTGTTTATTCTTTTTTTCGGAAGGTCGTTTATTTGTTTGGTTGTTTTGTATACATTATGTTGTTTCCACACATTATGTTATCTGTTGAAGAGAAAAATAATTGACTGATAAAAAATAAAGAGAAAAGGGTGGATCTTTGTCATAATAACATCTATTTTTTCTGTAACATTTTTGTGTAACTAAAAAAGAAAAAGATATAGTTCATATTCAACTCCATAATTTGAATTGTAGAAGGACACAAAGTTACAGCCACTCTTTTATGATATAGAAAAACAAGAAATCAATGGACTGGGCCTGGGGTATTGCATGCGGTGGATTGGTGATAAGTAATTATTTTTTGGTTTGTTACAACCATCTAGAATCCATTTGAACTGGTTCCTCATTGGGCTTCGATCAGGCATCTACAATCCATTTGAACTGATTCCAAATGGCTTCTTTTTCTCTGTCTTCTTTCTTTATTTCATATATAACATTTCTTGAAAGTTCTGAACTTCATGATTTCAAGCTGAACATGATTTTTTATTTTGTTTCAAGGAATTCAGAAATTTACCCAGGTTCGAGATGAATATTTCCTATTTTTTTTACCTTCCTGGGGTCTCTAAGAACTTGACAGGGAAGAGGAAGTTTAGTGTGTAATAGCCAATCATGTAAAAAAGGGGGAATTTTTCAATTCATAGTGCTTTAATTAGCTGTATTTTATGATGTGATCAAAATAAAAGCACCCCAGTTGGTTCACTCAAACAACATATTCCCTTTCACCAACACCAAAATAGTTATTACTTCCCTCATTAAATTAACATAATTGGACAAAATGACCGTAATGTGACTGCTAATGAATAAAAATAAATTATAGGAATAAAAGCATAAATTTTTCTTCAAAAAACTACAAGAGCGCCTCGTGTCTCAAAACACTTTGACTTTTGCTTAATGGAAAAAAATTTGGATTTTATTTTTGGTGGTTCTAATGGTGCCACAACCACTTTGATTGTGCCCAATTTCCAGCTATAGAGAACTCACAAGCAATATTTTCATCAGTAAGACAGGTTGATTGCATTTATAAACTTCCAAGTTTTTGTAAGCAACCTGATGTAATAAATAACTGGATCCTAGCATTGCACATATAGTGAAATTTGCAAGGTTTTGTATGCAGCGTTCTTGGTAGCAAGGCATGCTTGTTTTATTACATATGAATCATATATGGCAAAAGAATACAACCCAAATAGCAGTTCACTTTTTTTTTTTGTCGGAAAGTAAATAAAGTTTTCATTCATATGAAAATTTTGTGATGTATATAAAAAAAACCCCAATAATAGCAGTTCACTTTGTCCCAAGCACCTAAACAATTATGCCAAACAATTGACTAGTGTAATATTTTGATTGGGTAAAAAGAGGAAGTATACTACCAAAACAGTAATGCTATATTGACTAAATTTTGTGACCAAATTTAAAGTTCAAATGACACGACAACATATTATTTGGAATTTTTATTGGGGCTCAAATGATATGACACCAAATAAAAAAGTCCAAATTAATTGCCCTGTTATTTGGGCTCAAAATTTGGTCCCAAAATTTGATCAGTGTAACATTATTGCTACCGAAAAATAACTTACTACTATAATGTTTTGCTTCAGTAAAAGAATATAATTTCCCCGTACCAAAACCTAGCCCTGGGATGCCATTGCATTAGAGATTTTGCTAATTCCTTTCGGGGTCCAGTTTTCTAAATATGAGGAGATTTGTTTTGAATCTATTTTATAAAGTTATAAAATGAAGTGATATAACAAATAAAAATGTAAGAAAAGAATAAGAAACATAAAGTTGAATATATTGACGTTCATTTTGATTTTTCCAAATCATCCAACATCCAAATCAATTTATTAAGCCAACAATCCATTGAATTATCTTACCCTAACTTTTTCAGAAACTGTTTCATATTGTTGTAGGAGGAACCTCCCTCCTTCACAGCTTCCATAGCCAAACCTTTCCATTTCACCAAATTACGTCTTATCTCTCTCCCTCTCTCTCCATCACCCATTAAAGTTTCCAAACACCTCTTAATCTCTTCTCTCTCCACCGTCCCTTTCCCATTAACTGCCGCTCTCAGCCCCGTCCTCCACACCTCCTCCACCATCTTCGCATTTGTAAACTGCTCGGAAAACTGCGGCCACCCCACCACCGGCACGCCTGCGACGAGACTCTCCACCGTCGAATTCCAGCCACAGTGGGTCACAAAACACCCTATCGACCTGTGACACAGCAACTCCATTTGTGAACACCATGGAACTATCAACCCTTGTTCACTCACCTTCTTCTCCACCATCATGTTCTTCACTTCTTCTCCTTGAGGATCTCGAATGACCCACAAAAATGGGCGGCCAGCTTCGATCAATCCATGCAAAAGCTCTTCGTTCTGGGTTTTCTGTAACTCTGCTAAGCTTCCAAACGAGACGTAAATCACTGACCTTTCTGGTTTTGAGTCCAGCCATTGAAGATAATCTACAGAGCTCTGAAACAAATCCCAACCAAAAGAATTGTCTAACAAATCGTTTCCATCGGAAAAAGCAGACGGAACTAACGGTCCGATCGCGATCACATTCATATCATCTATGGCTTTTATTGAAGAAGCTTCAAGTGAATCAAAAGTGTTTACTAGAAGGCATGTGTTTGGATCTTCTTCTAGGGTTTTTATGTGCTCATTGAAAATAGGGAGTAGACAAGAGTAGTGTGGATTTGTTGGTAAGAGAAAAGAGGGTATGTCGTTGCATGTCAACAATGGCAATCCTGGTAAATTGATGGAAACTTCAGGGCTAATGTCGGTTTTACCATCGTAGAGACCGTTACTACTGTTGAAGCAACGGTGGTAGATGGCAACGGTGGTAGCGCTCTGAATAGAAAGAAAAGCCGATGGCACGTTCATTTCACGGGCCACCTTGGCAGCCCAAGGGAGGAGGTAAGTGTAGATTAATAAAGTCACCGGACGGCCGTCGGTAGAGAGGCTTTGGACAAGCTTGGGGAGGTTTTTACACACCTCGCGCTCTATTATGGCAAAGTAGTCGGCAATGTTGCCATTCTCTTTGGTGGTGTCCTCCGCGTCGCTACTGGAGAAGGAAGCATAGGATAAGCCCTTCATATTTGGGCCATGGTTCAGGCGACTCAGGCCATCGACGGTGGTGGAGAAGGTGACTAGTGCGCCGGCGCGTGAGAGGTTCTTGGCGAGCTGGAGGGTGGGGTTGATGTGGCCTTGGACAGGTAGAGATAGGATGAGGAAGTGGTGGTTGGCCATGGTTGTTTGGTTTAGGGTTCTTATGCTTAGGCTGATATGCTAATGAAAGTGGGAAGAAGATGATATTTTAGAGTAATGCTACACTGACCAAATTTTAGGACCAAATTTGGAGCCCAAATGACATGGCAGCTGAGTTGGGCTCATTTATTTGGTGTCATGTCATTTGGGTCCCAATAAAAACTTCAAATCATGTGCTGCCATGTCATTTGGACTCTAAATTTGGTCCCAAAATTTGGTCAGTGTAGCATTATTCGATATTTTATGGGAATTTCTAAATGTCAAGGGATTATGACCATCAATCTTGGCGGTGGTGCACTTATATATTTTGCACTAATGCTATTGGAAAATATTTTAGGGACATAATGAGTTATCACCAATAAAGTGATAGTGAAATATATTTAATGATGTATCTCATTGTAACATTAAATGAATGAATGAATTCATTATCATTTCATTAGTGACAACTCATTATGTCCTCAAATTATGTCCCAATAGCATTGCTCTATATTTTGCTCATGCAAGGCCACTTTCGGTTCAAATCGCTGCATTAAATTAAGTCTTGGATTAAGTTCGCAAATTACGTTCAAATAACATTTTTTAAAGAGTAATACTATTTGGACCTAATTTATTGACTTAATGATGTGGTTTCATATGAATCATTGGATCAATACCAAATTTCAATATTTGATGAGACGTATAATAAATCCAAATGTCGCAATGAATTAAGTCAGTACATTATGTCAATAAATAACATTGCTCTTTGTCGTTATGATGGATGTGTTATATGAAAAATGTTACATAGACTTAAAAAATTGACTTGATGGATTACTATAATTGAATAGGTAATAGATTTTAATAAATATTGTTATTTATAGTTAAATCAATAACAAATATAACAACCATATTATGAAGTTAAATTTTTAAGTAAATTTTTTAAATTTGTGTAATATTGCTTGTGTAATATTTGAACATTGTTTACATAAATCTATGATGGAATTGAAGGATTATATAGTGGAAGTGACTACAAATTAAGGTGTAATATGGTAAATATTAATTCTAATTGAAGGATTATATAGCGAACGTGACTACAAATTAAGATGCAATATTATAAATATTAGTTCTAATTAAATTATATCAAAAAAAATTAATGAATTTTTTTAAGGAATTTCGAGATGAGCAATGAAGATAAAAATAATTGAATATTCAAAATTAAATTTTAGATCAGAATGACATTCGGATCATTTGTAATCCGATTTGAATTCAATCCATGGACCAACTAGCAAAATTATTAAGTCAGGCCATAGTGTTTATCACATGCAAAACAAAATTATTACGAATATTTTTGCCCACTCATCACCATCAAGTACAAGAAAATTTATTGACACATAAGAGAAGAAAAAATCGGCTTCTGAAGGACAAGCTATGCCGATTAGCTGATTGAATCAATGATTGCAGTCGTTTTCCAAATGGCAAACAATGGCGAGGGACAATATCAATGCAATCGAGCTTTTTTTTTTTTGGGTCAGTTTATGAGGTATTGGACGTGAATGATTTGTTTTTTATCATTGACCTAAAAGTGCGTGTAAATTAACTTGAACATCCAAAAAAAAAAAAACTTTTTTGCCAATCTCATGTTGTGTACCACTAAAAAAGGACGGTTTTGCTTGTCTTTGGTTGATAGAGCTCAAACTGCATTTGTGTTTGGTAGAAGGGTTGGGGGATAATTTCCTAATAGATATTTGCTATGATGAGTATTTTTATGCATTAACAACATTACTGATGTGAATTTGTTTTTCATCATAACTGATATATCATGTACTAATATATGTTATATGCATGTCACTTGGCTAAGATCACCGTGCTAATTGACATGAGTGCAAAGACGAAGCCAGAGTATTATCTTTAGAGGGGAAAATATGACAAGAAAACATATGGGGGCGAAAAAAATTAAGTTCAAACACGACACAATTAGAATATGAAACGGTAAAACCAATTTTTATTTAGGGTTAATAGCAGTTTTAATCCTCTAAATATGCACGTTTTGTCAATTTGATCCCTAAAATATCAATTTTGTCAGTTGTGTCCATAAAATATTCAATTCGTGTTTAAATGATCCCCACATAAATGTTCTGTTAGGTTTTTGACGGAATGATGATATTATGTGTTAGACACGTGATACCATCTGAAAGAATGACAAGTGGTCACTTCTGTAAAAAAACTTAACGAATTGTCTGATTTGAGATTAAAATAATACAAATTGAAACTTTAAAAATCAAATTGATAAAATTGATACACTGATGACCAAATTAACAAAACATACATAATTTAGGAATTCAAAGTATTATTAGACCTTTTATGTATTATAAATAAATGAAGTAAGAGGCAAAAGCACATAAAATCTATCTAGAATAGATTAATTATAAGTTTGCTTTGTCAAGGACAAGCTATGACGTTTAGCTGATTGGATCAATGATTCTTCTAAAGCTATGCCGTTTAGTTGAAGGAGCTTTATTGTTCTTGTTCCTAAGGCAGAGAATCCTATACGGTTTTGCTTGTCTTAATTGAGATAGCTCAAAATGCATTTGTGTTTGGTAGAAGGATTGGGGGTTGATGTCCTTGTAGACATTAGGGAGTACTATTAGACATCTGCAATTACGAGTATTTTATGTACTAACAACATTACTGATGTGAATTTCTTTTCTGCATAATTGATATACCATGAACTAGTATACATTATCCTCATGCCACGTGGCTAAGATCGCCGTGCCAATTGACATGAGCGATCAACCAGGTGCATAAAGAGCGATCATGATAATATTTTTGATGCTTAATAAAGCAAGCAAGATTACAAATTTATAGTTGGCAATGTAATGAACAAAGTCATATTCTCAACAGTGTGGTGTCCTCCCCACAATCCAAGTAGATCAATGCTAGTTTAAGAAGCTATTAAGAAAAACAAATTTGGTATAGTGATTATCTCATGGAGGCCAAGAGGTTGATTTAGGAGGATTTGTGAAACAAGATCTTGTTTGGTTAGCCCGCTGGTTTTTGTTTCCTTTTTTTTTTGTTCTTTCCCGAAACGTAAGGATCTTGAGTGAGCTTCCAACCGAGCCAATTAGCAGTAGCTTGGTTTTTAATACTGGCTTATGGAGTTAAACTTGAGCTTAGCTCAATAATTTATGAGCTTTAACATATTCTCAAACTTGTCTCTGTCTATTGAGTTCATCTCGAGTGAACTTTTACCCATGTCTCGCTCTCAAATAGTGTGCTTCGTTTCACAGCATCACCACTGCACAATAAAAGGTTTGAATCGTGCGCAGAACCCAAGTAGTTGGATTTTTTGGTTTTTTAGGTGTGACGAGCTGATTATATTCAATTACTCATTCAAAATTATATTTGGTTTCCTTTGCCTTGTTTATGTTATTTGTGCCTGGTTGGGAAGTAAAACAAACTTTGACCATAAACATGAAGTTGATTTTTGCTGAAATATGCCACATCTATTCTTTTTGATTTCTCCAGACCACTTCTTGACATGCAAATATTGTCACTTGCCATGTCGCGCCAGAATCTGGCAATGTGATTGGACTGTTATTGACCATTTGTAAGGAGTTTGAGTTGATAAATGGTAGCATGTGCAGTCAATCCATCAATCTGATGTACGAATGTAAGCAAAGAAGCGTCTGTTTTGTCCGCATCTCACTTGCTTTGATGCAGTTGTATGAGCATAGGGCCCTGGCTCTGCATCTGCAAGACGCTTTCGCCTTTGCTACAGAGCTTAGTGGGGGATGATAATGTTACCCTAGAGAATTGAATGTCTCTGTTCTGGAGTTCACCAAGATGCAAGGGTGCAAGTCGATTTAATGGGACAGGCCATTGCAGACTAGTTCAATCTAATTAGTGCCACCTTGCAGACCAAGCAGGTTTTAAGTCCTCATTGGTCTAATGTTCTACGTAATATATGCACTCTACACAAGAGACTGCTTAGATAACTGTACAAGCAGCCTTCTGGGCTTGTGCATGGGCAATTTGAAGGGCATCACTTGGTTTATCCAGCCGTTTTCATCGAAAGAAATCAATATGTGCGAGATACAGCTATCAAATGCTAATGTGGATTGGAAAATTAATCTTTATCATAATTAATACATTCTGTCGAGGCAAAAAATACCTCCAACACTGGGTTTATGATATCTCTTCTGGAAAAGAGTTGTGTTTTATCTTCCAATCTCTTTTCTGCAAAACAAACAAACTGCCCAAGATCGAAGTGCTTCGATCGAAGGCACTTCGATGCTTAAGTTAGTAATGAAATCGTAGGAATTTGTCAAAAGATAAGGAGAATTCAGCGTATCTTTCACCTTGGTTTCTTCTTCTTTTTATAGGTTGTGTTCCCTTTAGGGTTTCCGTTAATTTAGATGCAAGGTGGCACACCTTCCTTTCTTTCAGTATTCTGAGTTTGGAAAGTTACTGGTACTTCTCCTATAATCTCTCTGAATATCTTTATTTTCGTTGATTTCGTTTATCTGATTGCCTAAGTTTAGGCGATTCCTTATCTTTGTGTCTGTTTGAAACAGCTCGGATAATGAAGGCTAAAAATATCCAATGCTTGCCGAACATGTTGATCACCCCGATTTGGTACAAACCGAGCTCTTCTCTTGCTCTGCCGAACACTTTCAAGAGCTTGGCTTGGTACAAGCCGAGCTCTCACTTTGTTTTGCTACACGAAGTTATGGGCTTAGTAGCAAAAGGAACCGACCTATCGCTGATCTTACTGAACCACTAATTAGCTTGGTTCAAATGACAGGCTTGGCAAATGACTTAGATTTTTGGTCATGTGTCAAGTCTTGTCAACACCACGTGAGTACAATTAATATTATAACACGTGTAATAGTGGGGGTTAACCCCTTCATTTGCCCCCAGAAAGCGTCTGTTAGACGTTTGTCTGTCTGTCAGCCGTTTTCTTGCTTTTCTAATCATTATTGCTTCGTACCTTGTGACATCCCTCCCATTTTGGTGGTAGATTCAGAGTATTATAATTTGCCTTTTGAAATTCGTCTTCCATATAAACCGTCTTTCCTTCACTCCTTACTTCATTTTGCCTCTACTATCAGGATTCTTACTCTTCTTATATCCTACGCTGTCTTCTTGGAGCTTGCATTTTCTGTTTCTCCCTCTATACTTCATCTCCTTTTCCTTCTTTAATGGCCCCCTTACTCCCTTAGAAGTTCCTGCCTTCAAGATCAAGTATAACATCCCGGATGACGTCGACGTAAGGGTCACCGAGAAAGACGAGCCCTTAATAGGCACAAGAGAATCAATCCCCATCCCCACTCATGCAATCACTGAGGGAGGAGTACGATTCCCTCTCGACCCGCTTCTGATCTGGGTGTTTTCGGTTGCCAAACTCTGCCCTCTCCAGTGTTGTCTAAACTTTTTTCAAATCGTTATGGGGGTGTGCTCTCTGAACAAGATTCTGAATATGAGTTTAGGCTTATTGGAGATACTCTACTGCTATATCCTAAAGGCTGCTGGAGACAGTTACTACTTATCGGTAAGGAAGAAGGACCGCTATTTGGTCACTCATCATCCAGATTCGAACAAAGGCCATAAGTTGGGAGTACGCTGCTGGTGCTGTTCCTTCCTACCGCTGTCCGTACGAAGAAGGCTTGCCAGGTATTTGATATGTGCTACCACTTGTTAACTTTCTTTGGTTTTATGTTTTGTCTGACTTGGGTTTTCCTCTCCATAGGTGAAACTGTAAAGGGAAAGATCCCAGAGTCTTCAGTTAAGCTGGATCAACTTCAGAAAGTCTAGGATTTCCACGAATTGTTGTTCTGCCGAGCTGCTCATACACTGCTTGGGTACACTCCGAAATACACGTCCTTTATTGCCGTGCCGAACCGACCTAACGCAACACTTTCGGCGGATCGGGAGGCCATCCAAGCTGCTCAGGAAAAGACACCCCGAGGAAAAAAATGACCTTTACAAGCGACAACTGGACGCAGAGTAGTAAAGAACTTCTTAGACTTCTTGTCAACAGTTGAGCCGACTTCAACTTCGGGTGCTCTGGCAACAACTTCCACACTGCCGATAATTGTTCAGGATGGGTTAGCTGCCGAGGTTCTAGTTGAAACTATTTCCCCAGCCGATGCGATTATTCTGAGCAGTGGCCTGGCTGATGATCCGCTTGTTTCAACTCCGGTGGCGTTAGATCCACCTAAATCCGCCCCATCTCTTCTTCCAGAAGATGACTCAATTTTTGAGCTTTCCGAAGATCCTGCTCCCAAAAGGTAAAGAACTGATGATCTCGAGGTGAGTCTTTCACCAAGAATCGCTAATCCTCCCTTTCGACCAATCCTTAAGGCGAAAAGAAGAGAAATTACTGTCAAAGATTCGGCGATAGAGGATTTCAATGTTGCTGTAGGGATTGATCGAGGAGTGATTTTGCCTTAGGATTTAGCAATGAATAAGGCACTTACTGACGACGAGGTGTCTCGCCAAGCTATTCAACATATGGTCCTGGTGAGTTTTTAGTACCAGCTTCCTTTAAGCTTTTTTGTCCTTTGAAAAGTTTTCCTAAGTCTTTTCTTCCTCTGTCATAAGGGTCTGCAAAAAGTCCATGAAGTCGGAGCTTGGATAGCCAGGAAGGACAAGGCAATGAAGGATGTCATTCATGCCTGAGCTTCAGCTTTAGCTAAAAAAGAGGCACATGATGAGGAATTTGCCAAGATCTGTGAAGAGATTCAAATACTTAAGGCTCAAAATCAAAGCCTAATTGAAGAAAATCAGAAACTCAAATCCGAGTTGGGCCCGTTAAAAGAATCCGAACACGATCTGAATGTTGAGCTTACATAGCTTCAGCTTGATCATACAAGCCTTCTGGAGAAACTAGATCAACAGAAAGCCATGGCCAAGGAGAATGAGGACGCTGCGTACAACGAAGGCATGGAGAAGGTGGAGAATGACTTGGAATTGCAAATCCCCTTGCTTAAAGATGTTTTTTTCGGCAAGGGTTGACAAGCTGTTTTGATAGCTGCAGAAGTTTCGACCTCTTCAGAGCTTTTCTCCAAGCATCCTCTTCCGAGCTCATCACAGCCTTTTGTTTCTGCTACCTAACCAATTTGTGTAACTTTCTTAATGTGACTGAAATACAAATTTTTTTTAGATCACTGCGTAACTTTCTTGATGTGACTGAAATACAGATCTTTTTGTTTTCTACAGATCACTGTATCCCTTTTTTTTTTGAATGCTCAGAGGACTTAAGTAACTTAAAAAGAATCGACTTTGACTTATGAAAGTTAAGCTATACTTGGCCTCTCTTCAGAGAGTTCTGTCCCCTTGAAGGAGACTCTTTAGAAGGAGTTCGAGTCTTTTGAAGTTTCGGCCTTTTCTTGGTCACACTTCGAAGAGCTCAGTTCCTAAATAGGAACCATTCTATACTTAGTAGAATCTTAGCTCTTGAAGTTCTGGCCTTCGCTCGGCCTTACTCAGTGAGCTCGGTCCCCATCCAGGAAAAGAGAATTCTGTCTCCTTGAAGGAGACTCTTCAGAAGGAATTCGAGTCTTTTGAAGTTTTGGCCTGTAGGTTTACTCAGTTGGTCAGTAGGTTGGTCTTTAGAAGGAATTCGGTTGGTCAGTAGGTTTACTCAGTCCTTTTGAGGTCTAAGAGTGTTTCTACTCCACACCGACCCACCAATCTTTATTGGACTCTAACCCATCCCTAATCAGCTTACACCGTCGTGCCTAGCCGAGGGCTTGGATTAGTTCTGGTGGATGCGCTTGATTTAAGCTCTTGACTTCTATCATGATTTTTGCCTCCCTGCCTTAGCAGTAGGACGTACACATAGGTTGGAATCCATGAATTTTAGTTGATAATTTCAGCTCGTTACAAATGCAGCATATACATAAATACTTAAGGGGAACCCTTTAAATTTCCGAAGGCACTTCGGGGTTCTATTTAAAAAAGCACTTTTTAGAAACAAAACTTTCTAAGGTTAGCAATGTTCTAGGGGCGAGGCACTGCTCGGTGATCGATGGTCTCGAGTTCATAATATCTGTTGCCCCCAACTTTAGTTACTCTATAGGGACTTTTCCAGTTTGCTCTGAGCTTCCCATAGACTGGGTTCTTGGTTGATCCCAATACACGTCTGAGGACTAGGTCCCCCATCGTGAAAGATCGAGGGTTTACATTCTTGTTGTAAGCTCGGGACATCTGGTGCTGATACGAAGCCATTCTTATAGCTGCCAGTTCTCTCTTTTCCTCGGCTAGATCAAGATCTCGAGTGATGACGGCGTGGTTGGTGTTGCTTTCAGCCAGTTCGGTCCTCAAGGTAGGTAGACCGATCTCTAAAGGTATGACAGCCTCCATTCCATAAGCTGGTGCGAAGGGTGTTTCTCCGGTGGACCTCCAAGGCGTGGTTCGGTACGTCCACAAAACACTCGGGAGCTCTTCCACCCACCTTTCTTTTGCTTTCTCAAGCCTCTTCTTAATTCCATCCAAGATTGTTTTACTCGAGATTTCTGCTTGTCCATTGCTCTGTGGGTAAGCCGGTGTGGAATAGTGGTTCCGAATTTCATATTGCTGGAAGAAGGCTCTGAAAAGACCATTATCGAACTGTGTACCATTGTTAGAAATAAGTGTATGTGGGATGCCGAACCTAGTAATGATATTTCTCCAAATGAATTTTCGTGTATCAGTGTCTTTGATATTTGCCAATGGTTCGGCCTCAACCCACATTGTGAAATAATCAGTGACAACTAGAAGGTACTTTTTGTTGTCGAGGGCCCGAGGTAAGGGTCCGACAATGTCTAACCCCCACTGTGCGAATGGCCATGGGCTCGCTAAGGGAATGAGTTCGCGGGATGGCTTCCTTGGGATTGCCGCAAATTTTTGACACTTCTCACATTGCCGAACAAATTTTTGAGCGTCCTTCTGCATGTAGGGTCACTAGTAACCTTGTGAAATAGCTCGGTGAGCCAGAGACCTCCCTCCAGTATGAGCTCCGCAACTCCCTTCATGTATTCAGATAAAAAGTCAGGAATGGTACTGGAGAGTACACATTTCAAGTACTGGTCTCCAAATGAGCGTCAATAGAGTTCGCCTTTTAGGGATAGCCAAAACCTGGCTGCTTTCAGATGTAATTTGTGAGCTTCCTTCTTATCTTCGAGCAAATCACCATTCTTTAGGAATCCAATTATTTGGTCCATCCAGCTCGGCTCGGGTACATTACACAATATTTCGTCTATTCTGGTCGGCCAGATGTATGGTTCTAGTTGAAATTCAATAGTAATAGATCTTTCAGTGTCTTGCTCAATTGCCGAGGCCAGTGATGCTAATGCGTCGGCATGTGCATTTTTTGCCCTTACCACCTGCTGGATTGAATACTCGAGTATCTTACTTAGTTCTTTCTCTGTAATGGCTTGGTATGCTCTCATCCTTTCGTCATTAGCCGCATACTCCCCTATTATCTGATTTACAACCAATTGTGAATCAGAGAATATTTGGAGCTTCCTTACTCCCAACTCGGCTGCCAACCTTACCCTAGCTATCATAACTTCATATTCTACTTCATTATTAGATGCACTGAAGCCAAGTCTGATGGCTTTCTCCAGTGTACACCCATCGGGACTTATAAGAATGATGCCAATTCCAGCACCTTTCTGATTTGAGGTTCTGTCCACCGAAAGGGTCCATCCTTCGCCTAGGTCTCGCATTTCATTGCCATCAGCGTCTTCTCTTGTACTGTCATTTGGCTGAAATTCTGCAATAAAGTCAGCGACTACTTGGCCTTTTATCGCCTTTCTAGGTTTGAATCGGACGTCAAACTCCCCGAGTTCAACCGCCTTTTGGCAACTTGTCCTAAAAGGTCGGCTTTGTGAAATAGTGATCTCAACAGCTGGTCAGTAAGCACTACGATTTGATGGGCTTGGAAGTAATGCCTGAGTTTTCATGCCGAACTGATAAGTACTAGGGCAAGTTTCTCTAACGGAGTGTACCTTGACTCTGCGTCCAAAAGCAACTTGCTCACATAGTAAATAGGTTTTAGTTGTCCCACATCTTTTCTCATCAATGCCCCTCTAACCACGTGCTCTGATACAACTAAGTATAGGTAAAGCTCTTCTCTGGATGAGGGGGTTGACAAATGGGAGGAGAAGTTAAATACGTCTTCAGATTAACAGACGCTTTCTCACTTTTCGGACTCCAAAGCGTATCCTTCTTTCCTTTGATGGACAGGAAGAAAGGTCTGCATTTATCCGATGCTCGGGATATGAATCTCCCGAGTGCCGCTGCCATTCCGGTTAGCCTTTGTACCTCCTTAACTGTCCGAGGTGGTTGTAGTTCGGCAATTGCCTTCACCTGTTCAGGATTTACCTCTATTCCTCGGTGTGTAACAAGAAATCCCCAAAAAATTTTCGACTCGACCCCAAAGGCACACTTAGAGGCATTTAACTTCATATTATACTTTCATAGAACCTCAAAAGTGGCTTTGAGGTCATTACAATGAGTAGTAGCACTCTGAATTTTAACTACCATATCATCAATGTAAACCTCAACAGTATTGCCAATCATATGGGTAGACATCTTGGTTACTAACCTTTGATATGTTGCTCCAGCATTATTTAGTCCAAAGGATATCACCCTGTAGCAGTACATTCCTTCCGGTGTTATGAAGGCAGTCTTTTCTTGGTCCTCTTCGGCTAGGGGGATCTGATGATATCCTCTGAAAGCATCTACGAAACTCATCTGCTCGTGCCCGGCCATTGCGTCCACCAGTTGATCTATCTTCAGCAGTGGGAAGCTATCCTTTGGACATGCTTTATTTAAATCAGTGAAGTCGACACAGACTCTCCACTTCCCGTTCTTCTTCTTCACCATGACAGTATTTGACAACCAGGTCGGGTATTTTACCTCTCTAATTATTTTAGATTCTAGTAAGTGTGCCACCTCTTCCTTCACTGCCTCTTGATGCCGAGGAGCCCATCTCCGGAGCTTTTGTTTAACTGGCTTGTAGCTCGGGTCGATTTTAAATGATGACATGCTACTTTTGGTGGTACGCCGAGCATTTCATTGGTACTCCATGCAAATACATCAACATACTTCTGCAATAGGGCGATGAGCTCTATTCTCTATTCGGGGCTAAGAGTTGTCCCTAACATGAAGTATCTGTCTGTGTCTCCATTCTCGTCTAAAGGAACCTTAGACAAGTCTTCGATGGTTCGGTCTTTAACCTCTTCCTCGGTGCCTAAAGGTACTTTAGGTCTTTCATCGACAGTTGGGCCCGGAAGATCACTCGAGCTGTCAGCAATTGATTGCTATTTTTTCACTTCTGCTACCGAGCTATTCTCTCGGCACTTATCTTTTTGCTTTTACTGAGGCCAAAAGACAAGTCCTTGAACTAACCTGGTCCCCTCGAATGTTTACTATTTCATCAGTTGAAGGAAATCTCAACATTTGATGGTATGTCGAAGGCACCGCCTTCATCTCATGCAGCCAGGACCACTCCATTATTGCGTTGTATGCTGAGATTGTATCTACTACCAAGAACTCGGTCATGGCACAAACTGGTCCTGTCTTTACAGGCAACGTGATCCTTCCTTGGGGAAGAACTGCTTTCCCACTAAAGCCAACGAGTGGCATATTCGAGGGCTTAAGGACTTCTTTCCTTAGCCCCAGCTTTTCGAATAGATCCACATACATAATTTCTGATGAACTCCCGGGATCAATCAGAACTCTTTTAACGTCAAAATTAGCAATCTGAAGCGTCACCACCAGAGCGTCGTTAAGCGGCTGATGTACTCCGACCAGGTCCCACTCGGTAAAACAGATTGCTTCTGCTGACTCTTCCATCTTGATTCTTTTGTGCATAACCTCCGGGGTCAGCCTTAACTCATAGACCTCCCTCTCCTTAGCTGCCTTCTGAATATAGGCCCGGGCAGAGTTATTTGTGGACATATGCAGGTTGGTGGTAGCATGAATCACATCAATCACACCAGCTGGAGTGTTGTTGTCACCCTTTGGCTCAGATCCTCCTCCTTCGTTTTCTTGTCCACCCTCAATGAACTTCGAGAGGTGTCCAGCCTTGACCAATTCCTCTAAGTGCTGCGTCAGGGTCCGACAGTTCTCAGTCATGTGGCCCACATCTCTGTGATATGAGCACCTAAAGTTTGGATTCCTTTTAGAGGGGTCCCCCATTAGCTTGTTTGGCCACTTAAAGAAGGGCTTGTTCCTGATCTGGCTCAGTATCTTATGTATCGGTTCTTTGAACAAGGTATTCACCCCTAGTAAGGACGTCCTCTGGGGGTAACCATCATTGTCATTCCTCCTTATTCCTTCTCTGTTTGGCTCGGCTTGCTTGTCTCTGCCGAACTGTCTCCTGCTTGATGGTTCCTTGACTACCTCCCTGGTTAGGTCCTCATCGACCTTGGCGTATTTTTCAATCCTCGCCATAAGCTCTTCCAAATCGGTGGCCGGCCTCCTGGTGAGTGACTGGTACAGAGGGTTTCCTTCGGTAAACCGATCTTGAAGGATGCAACTGGAATCTCTTGATTGCACCCTTTGACTTCATTCATAGTTTCCCAATAACGATGGGCATACTCTTGTAAACTTTCATTATTTTTCTTTTTAAGTGTCAATAGAGCCCCGACATCCTTAGGCTGCTTGCTGCTCATAATAAACTGAGCCGTGAACTGCTCGACTAACTGAGCCAACTATCAATCGTTCCTCGTGGTAGGCTGTCGAACCACTACATGGCGGACTCCCCAAGGCTGCTAGGGAAGATTATGCAGAGTAGGGGCTCGTTTCTTCTGTGAATAGTCATAAGCTGTCTGTAGTGCCTGATATATGAGGTCGGGTCGATTTTCCCGTCGTATAGCTTGAAGTTCGGGATGGTGAACTTACTCGGAATTTGTCCCTTTTCAATCCATGCTGTGAATGGGGACGAATCCAAACCGTCTCCATACTCTCCGGTTGCCCTTTTAGCTAGGTCCCTAGCCGACCTTTGATTCGGTCTCCTCAAGTGATTATTGAGTTCATCATCGATGTACTACTTCCATGCATCCTCCTAGACCCGGGGTTTCTTCTGTTGGTATTTATCTTCATCGGCAGTTCTGACTCTGGTAAGTTTCCTTTCCAAACTTTCATGCCGAACTTCTCTTTCCTGTTTTTCCTTCCTGGTCATCTCTCTAACCTTGGCTTTTAATTCTTCGTTTTCTCTTATCAGGTCTTTCTTCCTGGCATAAGATTTTTTGAACAGGTTGTCGTAAGCGTCAAGCTGATCCTGCAAGGATTGGACCAACTTGGCCAGGGAGTGGTTTTCCCCCTCGGTACGGTGGAATTTGCCATGATCTTCGATTTGTTGGATTTTTGTTCCTGAAGGGTTTGAAACTCGCCGAGGATACCTCATTATCCCCATGGAGTCTGGGTGGGCTTCTGCTTGCACGCAACCTTATGTTGCTATCTGGCGGAGGAGGTGCAGGATCTGAATTTTCCAAAGCAAGGCTGCCTATGGGTGATCCGGTAGCACTCCTGAGTCTTGACATCGTAGCTTTTTGTTCGAATGAATGAGGAATTCAATCTTTTTCACAGACGGCGCCAAAAATGTCGAGGCAAAAAATACCTCCAACACTGGGTTTATGATATCTCTTCTGGAAAAGAGTTCTTGTGCTTTATCTCCCAATCTCCTTTCTGCAAAACGAACAAACTACCCAGGATCGAAGTGCTTCGATCGAAGGCACTCCGATGCTTAAGTTAGTAATGGAATTGTAGGAATTTGCCAGAAGATAAGGAGAATTCAGCGTACCTTTCACCTTGGTTTCTTCTTCTTTTTATAGGTTGTGTTCCCCTTAGGGTTTCCGTTAATTTAGATGCAAGGTGGCACACCTTCCTTTCTTTCAGTATTCTGAGTTTGGGAAGTTACTGGTACTTCTCCTACAATCTCTCCGAATATCTTTATTTTTTTTGATTTCGTTTATGTGATTGTCTAAGTTTTAGGCGGTTCCTTATCTCTTTGCCTATCGTTTGAAACAGCTCGGATAATGAAGACTAAAAATATTCAATGCTTGCCGAACATGTTTATCACCCCAGTTTGGTATAAACCGAGCTTTTCTCTTGCTCTGTCGAACACTTTCAAGAGATGGGCTTGGTACAAGCCGAGCTCTCACTTTGTTTTGTTACACGAATTTATGGGCTTAGTAGCAAAAGGAACTGACCTATCGCTGATCTTACCGAACCACTAATTAGCTCGGTTCAAATGACAGGCTTGGCAAATGACTTAGATTTTTGGTCATGTGCCAAGTCTTGTCAACACCACGTGAGCACAATTAATGTTATAATACGTGTAATAGTGGGGGTTAACCCCTTCACATTCCATGTACAAGCATAGAATTTACACTTTCTGAATTTACACTTTAGGACAAACAATAAAGCTGGATTTGACTGTATTATTTTGTTCTTATTGTATCATCAATCAATCTCTGCTAGATTGCATTTTTGATGGGGGTTTTGACACAGTGGATCTTTCCCCTTCAATGTATGTTTCCTTGCTGACTTGAATGACTGTGCACCATTGCTTTACACTTAACAGAGGTGAAATATCAAAATGCCCATCTTTGTCTTCCCTTTGATCTGACTTGTTCTTGTGCGGATCTCAGACGAAAAATACACGTTTCTTTTTTAACGGATTTATTATGAAGGAGCTGGACCAATCTCATTTGCCATCTTTAGTTCATTTGTTGATGTATATTTATGTACGCATTCCTTCAATTTTTGGTGCATGATACTCTACATCTGTGCATACATTCATTTAACTAGATTCAACCACAATTACTGCTTTGGTTTTCAGGAAATCAAGGAAAATGTCCCCGCCTTATCGTGTGTTGCTACACAATGACAACTACAAGAAGAGGGACTATGTCGTGCAAGTGCTAATGAAGGTTATACCTGGTATGACTCTTGACAATGCTGTGAATATCATGCAAGAGGCACATTACAATGGCATGTCAGTGGTGATTATCTGTGCTCAAATAGATGCAGAGGATCACTGCATGCTGCTGAGAGGCAATGGTCTTCTAAGCTCGATTGAGCCTGCAAGTTAAGGTTGTTAAATTCTAGCTAAATGTGCATGCCTCAAGAAAAATGTTAGGATTCTGGATATATGTACATAAAAGTTGAAAACAGAACTGCGACCGTGTGGTGATTACCATGCTTGTTGAAATAAGATGAGAATATAGATGACAAACAACATCGATATCTCTACCCGTGTTACTCTCCTTGTTAAAGTTCACTGTCTAGCTACCATTTAGAGTCGTTGCTATTTGACTGGTCTAGCTATGTGTAATCGGGAGGGTACCCTACCCTAGATAGTTGGGATCAACGCTTTGTTGAGTTAACCTATGTGTACTCGTGGGTGTTTAGAATCAAAATAACCATTGATATAACAGTTGGGATAACTAGATGCTTATAGAGGTTCCTAATTACAAAAATTTGAATGTTGGGGTTGGGTTTGGAGGGAGGCCCTGAGGCCACAGGGGTGTGTGTGTGTGTGTGCAAGACTTTCTCGTTATGGAAGGAATTTCACCCCTGCAAATTTCGGAAGTATACCATTAATTCACTTCCTCATCATGTACTCAGATGAGGTTGGAAATTTAATGGGACCTGAACCTAATGTGTAGGGGTGTTCACCTTATCCTACAAGTAGGAGTTATGGTATTCTATTTTTCTACCTGATATTTTGCGAAAGAATTTTTTCTTGGCCTACCCTACCCGATTAAGTGTACTATTCGGAAGTCGGGTAAGAATCGAGTGAATACATATTTTTTAGTTATTAATTTTTGAATCCTTTAACAATTTAATTAAGTAACCTACACCAATTAACTAAACCAATAACACCAAAGAAAACACTATAAATTTGATAATACATAAACAATTACAATAAAACACAACAAAAAAAATCATAAATATCAATACATCATATATAAGAAAACCATAAATATCAATAAAATATTAGGGTTTCTAGATTTTTGAATTTTAATTTTTAGGGATTAACATATATATATATGCAGGTAGGGTAGAGTAGGAATACAAAAATTTTGTAGGCATTTCGTATTTCTACCCTATTTTTTACAGAATACCAAAAAATCTTTCATTGACTTTCCCGATTCTTTCGAGTAGGAGATAAATAGAGTCGGGTAGGGTAGGAAAGAGTCGAAATTTACGGGTAATCGAAAATTTGAACACCCCTACTAATATGAAATGAGGAGATGAAATTAGTACATGGGAGTTGGAAATTTGCTAGACACGAATTGAAAAATAACATGATTCGTTCATAAGATAATAAGTAAATGAAGTTTATTTAGAATTTATGTCTCTTCAACGAGATTTCGATTAATCTAATATATTAATTAAGAAAGGTTTTTTTTTCCTTATTTCGTGTTCTGGTGGATTGATTGGATTTTTAATTAATTAGGCTTGTAGTTTGTGGGTTTGGGTTTAAAAAAAAAAAAAAAGGAAAAACAGGAGATTGTAAGGTTTTAAGTTCACATGTTCATAATTTATACGAATCTAACTTGAGTATGACTTGCATGTGAAAAAGTTTAAATTTGTTTTTGTTTATATGATAAAATTAAATAATTGAGTTGTGTTAAAATTGACTAATATTTAATATGAATTTGAAATGACAAAATCCACAGTATTGCTCCTAATTACTGTAAAACTGAAGGGGACTGTAAACTTTTGGTTGATAGATTTTTGGATAAAATGCAGCTTTGGACTGAAAAAACATCAACTCTGTGCTAGGAGGCTAATCATTATTCTTTGCAATTCAAGTTTACTTGTTTTTATTTTTCTAAAAATAAAATTTTCTTGTTACAGGACTTATACTAAGATAGGAAGTATTAGGGGACTATTTGGTAAGTGAGTATGAGGACTTGATAAGATGAGTTTAGGAAAAATAGTCTAATGGACTCTCAAAACCTTGTCTGGATGGCTTTTAGAAGGCATGGATTAGGGAGACAAATATCATTTGTACTCCTAAGTTAAATAAACATGAATATGAATTGGATTAGACAGTGGACAATATAGTGGATTAGTCGAGCTCCCGAGCTGGTAGTCGAGCTCTTGAGCTGGTGAACCACTATAAACTATTTGTGTGTTAATCTCATTTCCTTGGTCCAGATCTTAAGAGTCTAGGAACTCAGACTGAGTTACTCAGTGACTCATCAATCTCTCATCTCTGTTCTATCGTGCTAAACACATCATCAAGCATTATCATAGAGTAATGACAATCTCGATAATTGCAATCCCACGTACATTGACTCCTTTTGAACTCTTGAAATTTGAATAAGACTGGAATCATAAACAAAGCTTGACCTACCTCATGATAATTTGGACTCAATCTGCAAACTGGACCAGGCCTAGTTTGGACAGTCAACTTTCATAATTTTCTACTCTCTAGGGAAACAAAAAAAGCTTTCTTTTTAGTTTTCCAACTTATTTGTCAAACTCAATGGCAAAAAACCTTATTTGTCAAACTAATTTCCAATCTTCCATACCCTCGAGAGTTAGATATCTCCTGTCAGTCTTTGTCAAAGACGGTATTCACGAATATTGTCACTTTACACATTTACACCTGAAATGCTTAAATATTAACTTATCAGAAGATCCAAGAAGCCTTCTGTTTGGGTGACAATTTTCGACTCAAGACAACTCAAATTTGACACGATTTTAATGACAAGAACTCAAAAATGACCCAACACTCAAATATGAAATAAAAATGGATAGTGTTCTGGTTTAATCTGTCAAACCTGAAATTAACACAATCAACCCATCTATTTAATTGTGTCGACACTAACCCGATAATGATCCGTTAACAACACGAACATAACCTAATAATTTTTTATCCAAAAATGGCATGCTCAACCTGCTTAGATATAGTATATAAAAAATATGGTCTCAATTCAAGAATATGATGTTTATTCTTCCTTTGTAGAGTAGAGAAAATCTATTTTAAGTCTAACAGTTCATGATAATTTTGAAAGACTTAGTTAAAAATGGATACTTCCTCTATTTTCTTGTTGTATGGTAACACAATTAACATTTATATAATAAAACAAATAGAAAGTTGAATTTTATCCTCTATACACTTTTCCCCCAAAATAATCACATGACTTATTTCTATCACATGTTCAATTATTTGATATTTGTTCAATTTGTAGTTTAACATAATTTTTTATTTCAGGTATTGTTCATACACGATAGTATATATATACTGAGAAAATTTTATCGAATTACGTATTTTGAGAAGATTTTGTTAATAATTTTAAGAAAATAATAGGTAAAAATAAATTTTGAATGATGTAATCAAAGAAATGAAAAAAAAAATATTATTTAATATTGTGAGAACGATTTTTTAGAACTCAAATTTTATATTTTATCGTAACTTTAAACACATGTTATCATTAGTCTTAACACGATTAACATGTTTACAGAAATAAAATATTTATTATTTATAATTGTTTATTAAATATTGACATAATTATTATATAAAAAATTATTATTATTATTATTT
>CM042184.1:11698019-11718699 GCA_023539305.1 Ilex asprella
CCCCCACCACCGAGATCTAAACAACATCATCATGGATCTAAAAATAAATGAAAAATTTTGCAGAGAAAATGGAGCTTACCGCTTTGGCGGAGATGAAGGTCTTTGCTGTCGCTGGAGATGAAGATGGAGATGGAGACTTCTGTGGAGTTGGAGTTTTTTCGAAGAAATGTGAAAAATGCATTTTTCTTGAAAAAGATATTTTGTTGGGAAGAAAGTTCGAAATCCAGACTTTATTAAATGAATGAGGAATGGGAGTTGTCGCTTGTTTGAGTTTTTTGATGTTTTCAAAAACAACATTTTAGATATTTTTATATTTTGATATTGTTTTTAAAATAAAATAAAACAGTCAAAAAAAGAATATTCACTAAACATTTTTTTTTGTTACAAAATATATATAAAAAAAAAACGAAAACATCGTGTCCAACATGCTTTCTTTTCAATATTTTTTTAAACTCCTTTGAAAAACACTTTACCAAACAGCGAATTAAATCATCATACACGCACAAAATCCGCCTATGTTTAAACGTCTCCAAAGATGTAAACTAACCTCTTTCTGAAGAAAGAAAATAAAACTGCCCGTCGTCGTAAGGGTTCGAATATACTTCGAAACTCATTCCTTGAACCCAAATCTCACATTCGGTTCCTTTGTTAATAGTAGCATAGGCAACACAAGAGCAATTGTTCCAGCATATTTTCTTGCAATCAAAATCACTCAAGTTGTAGCTTTCATCGTACTTGAATCCATCACCATCTATAACCAAAGTGTACATCCATATTATGTCTACAAATTGTTTACTGCAACAATGTCAAAACTAGATTTACTTACCATTTTTAATTTTATAAATTCATATGTCAAAATAATTAAAATATTGTGACAACAAAGGGCTACCCAAGCACAACACATCTTTATGGAAAACAACATATAATGATAAAGACTCAAAATGTATATGACAATAAAGCGTGATTCCAAAATGTACACACAGGATTCATTCAACTATTTTACTACAAAAATTGACTTCTTAGGAAGTCATAGTGCTAGAGTTGCAATCCAGTGTGATTTACCATTTAAAAAAAAAAGGAAAAAAGCACAATCTACATGTGAAGTAACAATGCTAAGCTTGTATTTGTTTTTCGATGTCATTTTTTTTCTGGCTATGTCTGAGGTTGGAAAATATATCCACCATCATCAAATCTTAAAGACACAAATTGCGGAAGTGTACCATCTGAAGTGCATCAACAAAGTGTGTAACTTGAGCAAAACAACATTTCATGACAACAACATAGAATGATATTGGATCAATATATAAGATGTGTGACTATAAATTATGTTAAAAAAGTATTCATTGAAGATGTAATCGTAAAAGTGAACACATTTTAGAGGATAAATAGTGTGGCATTACTGTGTTACTTTTTTTTTTTTGGCCTAGTAACATTTATAATAAACCATCCATACATATCCATGTACAATTATGATTCTAGATAACCCTCTAATTCTAATCTGCACCATGGGATGGCAAATGGTTCTCTAAAGGCACTTCATTTTTCAATTTAGGCCTCTCACAAGTGACAACAATTCCATCATCACCAACATTGAACTCTTTGAAGCTAGCAATCCTTCCCAACTGTTCAACCTCCTCAATAACAAGATCAAGCCTTGCCACTGTCTCCACCAGCAGAGAAGCAAATGCAGCAAATGGAAGAGCCTCCGAGAACTCAAGGCTCGTGATGACGATTTTGCTCAACGTTGGCCTCAACACCTTTCGTTCGGCCTCCCTCGCCTGCTGCTCAGATGCCCTTCTTGATTTCCATTCAAACAATGCTGATGAATCGGTTTTGACACTTGACGAGGTCCCGTAGTCCTTTCCTGACTTCTGGCGGGCGGCTGAAGCCGCTAGGGGGAGGATGTTGGTGGTCGAATTGGTGTTGGGACCTAGGAAGAGCCTTGGCTGGGACTTTATAGCAGTGTTGAGGTCTTGTAAGGCTTCATGGAGGTGATCTGATAGTATTTCTGGAGAGCATTGGCGACGGTTTCTAATGCTATCGGCTAGTTCCATTAGGACTTTAGATACTTCTCTAGCAAGTCGAATGCTTGGATCTTTGAACAAGGCTCGAACAGATCGTGGAGTCTGAATTTCAGTTTGCAAACATCCATGTAATGCTACCATAGTGTATCCGAAATGGCGAAGAACACCTCCCAGTTTTACATACTGCTGCCATGGGAACCTGTAACAATGTCTCGAGTGTCGTGGCTCCCAACTTGCATGTAATGCCAGTGTCTCATCGATCGATTTTGAGTCCAAGACTGCCTTGTAGCCCTTGTAAATTGGGTCCTCCGATGATTTATCTTTGTTTGGTTCTGCCTCTTCATCCTTGAAGTATTCACCGACACAAGCTTCAATTGATTTAGCTAATCCTTCAAGCTTGGACACAGTGGAATTATGGAGGTCTTCTCCTGACCAATTCGGAAATATCAAGAGGCTCATGAGAAGGCAGATAGCGCAACCAATGGCGATGGTGTAAAAGCGCTTATGGGCCAACTTTAATACGTTATCAACACGGTAGCTTGATACGGTAATCAAATTAAAGGTATACAGAAATATCACGACGCCATAATCGTAGTTCTTCTTTATATAAGGGAAAAATCTCATGTATGTAGATGCTGCGCCAATCACAAAAACTGCAGCTCCAATGAAGATGCCTCGAAATGCCCGACCGGACTCTCTAGCAATATACTCGATTAAAAACGCCAATGATCCTGCTAACAGCATGCCAAATCCTCTATTTAGTCCTTTGCATAACGTTGCCCCTGCAGTGAACTCAAGCACAACCACAACAGTCATGACAGCCCAAATGGCGGTCTGTCCGATACCTTTGAACAATGGTTCCATTAGATACAACAAGGAAACTAATGTCAAGGAGAGACCAACTTTGAGTGAATGAATCACCCTCCGGGGATCCTCTCGACCCACCTGCCAAATTGTTCTCCATGTCCGACTTGGAAATCTTGTCGTTCGTTCCACGAAAACATCAAGTTGTTTCTTCATGATCCCAATCTTTGTCTTTCCACCGGTGTCATTCCCGGCCATCCCCATTTCCATTCCTGTGGCAACGCCGGGGAGCATTGATTTCCTGATTACCATGCATATGCCTGATCTGAGCAAAGAGTGAAGATTTTGCCACACCAGAATTGATCATTTACCAGCTGATCTTCCCAATTACCTCTCTTATACCTCCTCATATGAGATTGTAATTGAAAAGGACACTAACTAGGGTTTCTCTGCAGAAGAAAAAGGCACCTAGAGAGGTGCCTTTACTGTGTTACTTACGAATGTTTGTTCTTCCTAAATTCTAGGATTTTCTCATATTAGAGATCTCTCTCTCTCTCTCTCTCATAAATACACACACATACCCAGTAGTTATGAATTAACACTAAATGAGGAAGTGGATTAATGAGAATATTTATGTTGCCATGAATAAAGAGGATGTGATTATGAGTCGTGCTTTCTCTTTTGAATAAAAAGGATATTGCCATGAATAAAGAGGATGTGATTATGAATATGTTGTCATGAATAAAGAGGATGTGATTATGAATAAAACAACCATGAATAAAGAGAATTTGATGTTGCCATCATCAAATTCTTTTGTGGCTTTCTTCTGGACATTTGTCGTGCTTTCTCTTGGTTGGTGGTCCAGCAGATATTTCTGTCACTGAACTAGCTGATCAGTTAATTAAGAATTGAAATACTATCCTTGAAAATCTTCTACTAATTTCAATTCCCTTGATATGATAATGTTCTAGAACTAGCTGTTTGTTTCCTCCATGTTCTTCCGTACAATTCTCTATAAAATTTATTCCTATGTTTTACATTCTCTGAGTAGCAGTTTTGATGAATCTTAGCCCAAAATTATACTGCTTGAATATACATTTTCATTCTAAGAGCACTTAATTAGCAATCATAATGTCATGTCCTTGATGGTTTGGCCTTTAACTTTACACCTTGACTTACATGTTTTCATTGACATCAATGATCTTAAATTCAGATATTTTATTATATTAGTATTATAAATTATTTTGAACTAATCGTAAGATACTATTGGACATTTCTAGATGCTCATGCAAAATTTGGGTAAGAGTAGAAGAAAAGGGAAGTCATGCAGGGATAGAACACTTTTTTTGTAGAAGAGCATATGAACACACTTTGTTGGAAATTGGAATATGGATATTGGAACTATCCTTGCATTGGTGTGTTTAATAAAATGTAATAGTTGATCTATCCTTGTGTTGGTATTTAGTATAACCAGTTGGTGCACATGTGTGCTGCAATTTGAGTTAAAATTTTCATTTTGATTTTTGATTTTATGTGAGAGATTTAAAAGTTGTGGCTCATGATATCGTGGTTTTTTGATACCTGATGATTGGTATTATTTAAGCAATATTGTGGTAAAATGTCAGTTGGCATAGTAAACATACCAAACAGCATGCTGAACACAATACGTAAATATAACATTAAATTCCAACCAGTCAAAAAAAGATTGATATATTCGTATACAAAGAACATCCCAACAATACTGCGGTCATAGAAACAAAGGCCACATGACTAATCTTGGAAATTAATTAAAACAGCAATTAGTTCAGACCCTGTACATGTCCTGTATCAATGAGTCTAAATTAAAAATTCTGTCTTTCCATTTGCTCTAAAGCATTTGCAATTGTATCCATCATGCATCATGGCCTTCAACATCCATCCCATTAGGGCCTCCTCTCCTCAACTCCAACCTGTTTCAAGTTTCAACGTATGAAACAAAGTCTTAAATAATGTTCCAACAACAAAAAAACTGGACAGACCAGAAATAAATCTATAAAAGGACTGTATAATAGCCATGTCATTGACATTTTCATATTCTAATTACCTAATATCTACAGAAGACACCATCAACCTCTCATTTGAAAATTACCTATTGTTGTCTCCCTTCCAACCAGTTAGTTTCCCCAACTTCAATTCAATTGACAACAATTTTTTAGTGTCAAACTCAATGACAAAACTAGAAAGCCTCAAATCAGACTCCAGTTCGGTGAAGAAAGAATCCAAAGTAATCATACAAGCAAGAAATGGTATTTTTTTTTTCCTAGATTCGCTACTAATCTAAATAGAGCCAAGAATTAATTTTCTCATCAGGTCAGGCAAACTTAAGTTCATTAATATCAAGCTCTCAACTGATTCTCTGCTAGGGACTAATATATTATCCAAATTAGAAGAAGATTTCATGTTGCAACCCATTTACACTTTTCTAGTTCTTGTAAGAACATCAACAGTGCATCTATGTTGTTATATACTGCAAAAGAATCACTACCATATTCAGTACATTAATTAATCTCTACTATGACGTTATGACAGAAGCTATCTTAAGCTTTAACTACTGCAAACCCACACAGACAGAATGATAAATTTTCAAAATTCCATAACATATATGAATTAGCATTCTGAACTGCTAATTCCATTTAACTCGACTATAACTATTATATTACTCATTTTTTGATCGAGAAAAAGTAAACAAGATAAAATGTATCACAACCTACCTATGGGGTATCGACTATGGAGAAGGTTCAAATCCTGAGCCCCTTCACACAAACAAAGATGTTGAAGCATTAATGCATAAAAATATATAATACAATGACCACACAGAGTTAAGACCATGGAAATACCTAAAACTGAACTTTTAATTCCACCCAGAAGCTAACACTAGCTTGTATTTAAAATTCGACACATAAGTGGAAAGAACATAAATTATAATCAGCATCAAAAAATTATTTTACAAAATATACAAAATTTCATTTGGCTGAAACATGTTCTACAATACAAAAAAAAATTCTAACTTTTTGGGAAAATGCTACAAAAAGCTAACTACTCAGTAATATCTATTAACTCTAATTGCAGATATGCCTTTACTTCTTAAACCTGTAATAACTAATTTTTCATCATCAAATCCTTGAGCTTAGTAAAGTTAACTTAAGTGAGTTGATAGCATACTGAGAGTTGCAACAATTGAAAGCAAGAAATTGTTGATCTAGGTTTAGTGGATCTTGATGGTCTGCATTAGCTCATCTTTTTGTAAAATGTGTGGAGAGAGAGAGAGACTGAAATTGCTTGTAAACTTCTAACCTTTTATTTTTTTCTCAAAGAAAGGGTCAGTGTCCGAAAACACAAGAACTAATGAATAGTTTTCATCAATCTCTGCAAATTCAGGAATTAACTACTGCTACGTAACTAAACATATTATTAGCATAAAGTTAATATATTATTTAATCAATAATAAACAAGTCAAAACAGTTCATATACTAAACATCAAATTTAGAAAGAATCAACTTGGTCACATACCTAAGTGCAAGTTTACTGACACCGCACACAAACATGGTTCTTCAATTTTTTTTAATTGAGTAAATAATTTCATTGATGGACAACCGTGGATATTTCAGGATATACAATAGTCCAAAGTAAAATTACAAATACTTTTATGAATTCCCAAGAATGACCTAAAAGAACAAATAACATTATTCTTCTTCATAGTTAAGACCAGTAGGTTAACATCTTACTAGCAATAAAGTAGAAAAGAGCATATAATGTCAACAATAATTCCCAAAAAAGAGAAGTTTTCATAATATTAGCAATCAAAATTCAAAAGAGACAGAATCAAAATATGAAACATATATAGAGCATGAAAATTATATAATTCAAACAAGATCTAAACATGAGTGTGTGGGTTTGTATCGAATGATAGCCACGCAAACAATGGCAAAGATTAGGTATATGCAGTCCACCTCTTCCATCACTCTTGCTTTATTATAACTTCATGTTGTGTTAAATACAATGGAATACATTATTTTTGCAGCAAATCAAATAATGCCAAATTCAGCATAAGTAATAAATACAGCGGAATTGTGCTAGCAGCAACAGTAAGAATCGGAAAAGTCGAAGCCATGAAACCCCTTTCCCCCTTTCTCGTCTTCTTCCTTCTCCTTCCAAAAATCCTTCTCAAATCTCCCCTCCCTGGATTTCTCTGTCTTTATTCCACTCTCACCTTCTCCCACGGACCCCACCCACCCAAATTTGCTCCCCACAATCATAGACAAGGGTATTAAATTCCCTAACCCTTTACCCAAGATTACTCCACTCAAAGAGAAGGGCACCAACCCATCTACCACAAATCAATGCTCTTCTCTACAAACCACGGTGGGTCTAGGAAAGGATGTTGAAGAAGGTCAGTTGGTTACGGAAGATTTCGGCCAAAAAAGATCCCCCTATTCAAAATAACCGATCCCCTCTTTCCAATCCAAATGACTATGTTTCTTCAAAGCTGAATCAGCCTTTTGTCCCTAGCCAACCTAGACCACAAGATCAAAGTAACCCCAACCCAAGATCTACTTGGAGCCAAATCGTGAAATCTGGAAATGTTCAAGGAGCTGAAGTTCCAACGGAGGTAATGAAACTCAAGTATTATGAGCCTAGAAGGGAAAAGCAAAGGGTGGTTGTTCAACCCTTAAAGAGGTAGGAGAAAAAGGTAGTCTGGAATGACAACACTGTCCGGTTGGTTATTTCATTGAAAGGAACCTTCCCTACTCCTCTGTTAATTTCATCACTCACAGAAATTGGGACAAGCTGGGACTTCTTGAAGTTCTAGCATATGATAGGGGATTTTATTTCTTCAACTTCATGAGCAAAGAAGCAAAAAATTCTATGTTTGAAGTTGGGCCTTGATTATTTTCTGGAAGGCCCTTGATTTTGAAAAATTGGAATCCAGAGCTTACTCTCTCCAAAGAGGACCACTCCTCTATCCCCCTATAGATTAAGCTTTTCAATGTTCCATTACTATTTTGGACTAATGAGGGTTTAAGCCACATTTCCAGCATGGTTGGGCATCTTATTCATGCCTACTCTCTTACTTCCTCCAAATGTAGATTTAATTTTTCTAGAATTTGTGTGAAAGTTAGTGCAAACTCTCAGTTCATTGAATCTTTCGAGCTTGAAATGGAGATTAATGGAAATATTAAAAAGGTTGAAATTTCAGTCGAATACCAATGGAGGCCAAAAACTTGCCACTCGTGTAAAATATTTGGTCATTCTGACTCCACTTGTCTCAAGATGGTTACCGCCACTGCTTGGAAACCTAAAAACCTCCCACATAAGCTTGAAGATTTCAAAAGTGTAAAAGGGAAATCCATTATTTCCACAATGGAGTTTATTTCTCCTGAACTCCCTACAATTAGTGTTATTGCAGTTGCTGTTGCAGATGCCAATCCCATAACCTTTGCACAAGCTTATGAGCAGCAAATCACTTAGAATCCCTTAGAGGCTTTGCTTCCATCCCAAAATGAGCAAGATTCCCAGGTATACTCTATACTTGAATCTACTTGCATGCTTCCAGCACATCCCTCTCTCCAATCTCCAAATAGTTTTGAAAGCCTCCAGGTTCAAGAAGGCCAACTAGTTGTTGATATCAGCCCTTCAACTAGGAAAGAATCAATTGAATCCCATCAATTGAACACAAAAGGAAATATTACCAAGAAGAACAAGTGTAAGAAAAAACCTCTTATTACAGGGAGGTTGAGGATGTTCTGAGTTTTTGAAACTCAATTTTTGGAATTTTGTTTTCTTATGTTTAACATTGCTGCCTGGAATATTAGGGGACTAAATGACTCCTTAAAGCAAGTTGAAGTGACAAAACTCATTTTTTAAAATCATCTTGACATTTTGGGCATTGTTGAGACCCGAGTTAGAAATATTAACAAAGAAGCTATTTGAAGAAATTGTTTCAGAAATTGGGCCTTTTTTGCAAACTATGATAGCCACCCTCTTGGCAGGATTTGGGTTGGATGGAATACTGCTACATTAACTATCAATATTGCTTCTCACATGGACCAAGTGATTCACTGTGAGGTTGTCCACAATGATAGTAGGATAAGAGCTATTGTGTCTTTCATTTTATGGTGCTACTGATGACTATGAGAGAAGAAGACTTTGAGGTGATTTAAGATTCCATTCTAGCTCTTTTAGCTCCCTTCCTTGGCTGCTTGTTGGTGATTTCAATGCTTTGAGAAGTATCCAAGAACATCAAGGACATGAAATTAGATGAAATCAATTTATTCAAGACTTTAATGACTTGGTGAATGATGTTGAGCTTCTAGAATTGAGGTTTTCTGGAATCCTCTTTACTTGGTCTAAAAAAAGAGACAAAGGAGGTTGCATTACTAGAAAGCTTAACAAGGCCTTGGGTATTGATGCTTGGATTCACAATATGGAAAGAACAGTGGTTGAGTTCCTACCCCTAGGAATTTCTGACCACTCTCCTATTTTTATAAAAATTGGAAATCCCCCCCAAAAGAAGAATAACCCCTTCAAATTTTTCAATTTTCTAGCAGAAAGAGAAGATTTTATTCCTACTGTTGCTTCAATTTGAAGTGTATATTTGCAGGGATCTTACCAATACAGAGTTTGCAACAAACTAAGGATGCTCAAAATTGCCTTCAAAGCCAAAATCAAAGAAATTGGAGATTTGTCTAGCCTAGTGAAAGAAAAGAAAACAACTCTTGATCATTGTCAGAGGAAGCTTGACATGAATCCATTAGACTCCATTACATGACAAGAGCAAAAAAATCTTCTTGTAGAATATGCCCAAGCAGCCAGAAATGAAGAATCCTTCCTAAAGCAAAAATCTAGGGTTCTGTGGCTCAAAGAGGGGGATCACAACTTTTTTCTTCCAAACTATGGCCAGTAGAAGGAATAGGAAAAGAATGTCACTTCAGACTTCTGATGGCTCCACAATTGAAGGGGAGGAAGCTGTGGGTAACGAGGCTATCAACTTCTACAAGGATCTTTTGGGGAAAACTAGAGGCACCATTCTCACTCAAGAAAGAAAATCCTTCTTTGAAAGTCTGGATCTTGGCAAGCTTTTTGACCTTCAAGGGTTTCATTTGGTTAGGGATGTTGAATCTGTTGAAATCAAAGAGATATTATTTTCCTTCAATGACATGAAAGCCCTTGTCCGAATGGTTTTAATGCTCATTTTTTTAAGAAAGCTTGGCCCATCATTGGAGAGGAAATCACTGAAGCTGTTTAAGAATTCTTCAAGCATGGTAAACTCTGTAGGGAACTTAATTCCACCATTCTTGCTCTTGTCCCTAAGGTCTCAAACCCCACAACTATGGGGGATTTTAGGCCAATTCTTACTACAAACTTGCTCTACAAAGTTATTTCAAAAATCATGGCCAATAGAGTTAGAGAAATCCTTTCACAGATTATCAACCACAGCCAAACAACTTTCATACCTGGGAGGAAAATAGGGGATAACATCATGCTTGCTCAGGAACTCTTCAGAAACTACCACAAAAATGATGGGGCCTCTAGGTGTGCAATCAAGGTCAACATCATGAAGACCTTTGATTCTTTGGACTGGGATTTTCTGCTTGATGCTTTTGAAGTTTTCAAATTCTCGAAAAAGCTAAGAAAATGTATTCATTCTTGCATCACCTCCCCCTCTTTCTCTATTAACATTAATGGTCGTCTTGTGGGTTACTTTCCAAGCTGCAGAGGTCTTAGGTAGGGTGATCCTTTATCACCTTACCTCTTTGTCATAGCTATGAAGATTCTCAATGCAATTATGCAACAACAAGCATGCTCTAATACCCAATTCAAATTTCATTGGAGATGTAAGAAATTGAAGCTTACTCAACTTTCATTTGTTGATGACCTTCTTCTCCTCTATAAAGGTGATTTTCATTATGTCAAAATTCTGAAAGAAGCTTTTGATCTTTTTCAGAAACTTTCAAGACTCCAAACTAACCACTCTAAAAGTGAGATCTTCATGACAAGAATTCCCCAAGATACTAGGCCACGAATTATTCAGTTGTTGGGCTTCTCTGAGGGCCAACTCCTTGTTAAATATCTTGGAGTTCCCCTTGTTTCCACTAGACTCAAAGCTACCCAGTGCTCACCATTGATCGAGAAGACTGTTGGAAAGGTTGGGAGCTGGATCAATAAGTCCCTTTCTTTTGCAGGAAAACTTCAGCTAATTCAATCTATCCACTGTAGCATTCATATCTTTTGGGCTTCCAAGCTTTTTATTCCACAACAAGTTCTTGATTCCATTGAAAAAAAAATTGAGGTCTTTTTCATGGAAAGGTACTAATTTGAAATCTACCGAGGCCAAGGTTGCATGAGATGATGTCTGTAAGCCTAAAAAAGAAGGGGACTTGGGAATCAAGAAACTCAAGGACTTGAATTCTGCCCTTATGTGCAGATATATTTGGCTCCTCTTTAATGATAATTAAAGTCTCTGGGTCAAGTGGATTCATACATATCATCTCAAAGGAGGAAGAAATAATATTTGGGAGGTAAAGCCACCCTAAACATGCTCATGGAACTGACTTAACCTACTTAAGCTAAGAGATACTCTTAGAGCTCACATCTACCATGTTATTGGGAATGGTGAAAGCACTCACTTTTGGTTTGACAATTGGCACTTCAATCCATATGTAACACTAATGTTGTGAAGATTCTAGTATTCCCTTGAGTGTTAAGGTAATATTTATTATGGATGGCAACCGTTGGAACTGGCCTTCCACAATCTCCTCAGCTTTTGGATATCTCCCTCGCCATGCCTAATTACCTTCCTTCTCCACTTAGAGAGGACAAAATCAAATGGTCTCCCTCCTCAGGTGGTACATTTTCCACTTCCTCAGCCTGGAGTCTCTTTAGATCCCCATCCTTAGAAGTCCCTTGGCAACTCCTTATCTGGTATAGCCAGTCAATCCCTAGAATGTTCTTCATTTTGTAGCTTGCCATTAGATCCAGACTCAGCACCAAAGACAAAATGCAATTTTTTTCTGCTGATATTAGTTTGGAAAGCTCTCTTTGTAACTCATCATCCGAGTCACATGCCCACTTATTCTTCGAATGCTATTTCTCTCATTCTATCTGGGCTCAATTGCTTCTCCTCAGTAGGCAGCAAATGCAAAACATGTCATGGTAGGGGATTATCAACTATGCAAGCCAGCATTGGAAAGGTAATTCTATGTGCACTACCCTCCTAAAGCTCAGTCTTGCTGTTTCTATCTAGTACATTTGGATGGAGATAACCATTAGAATTTACCAAGGCAAGTCTAGGGACCACTCCTCCCTCCTCACTCTCATTGTCCAAACCATTAGAGACAAAGCTGCTTCTCTCAGATTCAAGCCCACCAACAGAAACCTATGACTCGCTCAGTTGTGGCAGATCCCCAATAATTGTTTGGGTTATTCCCTTCACTAATGCATTTTGTTGGAAGTTTGGAAAACCATCCTCAGTTCCCCAAGAATTCAATAGTTTGACTCTTAATAGGTGATTCATAAATACACCTTCCAACAAAAAGGGAAAAAAAATAAATACAGCTGAGCTCTATCACCCACTTAATTTAAGTTACTAATTTAATTTGACAACAAATTAATCTATATATCATAATCAAATCCAGTAATTTTATTCAATACGTAGCAAGGAAATGGTGGTTAAAATTTGAACTACAATCTACCTTATCCAATGATTAAAACAAATAAACAAACAAATACGTTTAGATAAATTTTTTATATGTCGAACTCATTTTTAAAGTTAGATGGAGAACATGAAAACTAGGTTAAATAAATTAATGAGTTATCAATAACTAATAGCTTGATTGGTTATATAGAGAAAGACTATATAGTATCTTTTTTTTTCCTTTGTGGTTGTTAAGAGTTGTAATTATACAGTCTCATTTGTTGTCAAGGGTTGTAATTATTCTACTTTTTTTTAATTTGTATAAATTATATTATTGAAGTCTAATAATTTTTTATATTTTATGAATCTTTAAGTATCAAATACAATTTTGTAAATTGAAATATATTATTTTATTTTTGTAAATTGGGAGAAAAAAATTTAAGTTTTTTGAGTAAATTGTCCACCCTAGACAGAATTTATGGCTCCGCCATTGAAGACAAAATGTGTGAGCCTCTAAGAGACAAAGAGAAGGAGGAGAAATGTATGAAGGGGATCACAAGGCAAAATATGAAAAGTAAAATTTTGGAGAAATGTAATTATTCACATTCTGATTCGTAACTGATGGAATCGTTGTAGCTTCAACCATTAATTCTAAGAATTTGTAGAGCTACAAAGAGAAGTTGTATAGTAGTAAGACCATCTCCAATGGAAACTCAAATCCTTACCTAAATTTGAATTAAAAAAATTAGGGGGTAAAAATCTTGATTTGGTATAAATCTCTCCAATGGAAAAATTCAAATTTAAAGAAAGATAAACTCAAATTTAAATGAGGACAAACCCAAATTTAAATGAGGGTGAAATATGACCATTGAATTTTTAAAGAATGGTGAAATTTCACCATTAAAGATTTGGGTATATGACAAATTTTAATTTGGGTACAAAAAAAGAGTAAGGATTGGACATGCTCTAACAAAGAGAAGCAAGAAGTCTAATTCTGAGAGGTTCTGCAGCAATGACCGTTTCACTTAATGTACAAGCACCTCAATCGACAACCTCTTCAATTGAGTAGATGATTGCGAGACATGAAGGAGTTCCATATTTGGTTGAGAAAAGCCACAGTCATCAAATAATTAGAATGACACAATTAGTTAAATCCAAAAAAATTAAAATGACATAATTGATTGATTATTGCATTGTTGAGGGGTTAAAATGAAAAATAAAAATTTTAAAAAATAGTTGACATTTAAAATATACTAGTTAGTGTGCACGTGGAATATTTTGAATTAGATTTTTGTTTTCTTATTCTAAGAGAAACAACTCCTAAACTTTTATCAATGTTATCTTGATACCCTCAAATTTCTAGGAAAAAAATTAAGGTTTCGTTTGACAACGTTTTCGATTTTCAGTTTTTTTTTAAAAAAAACAAAACTTAAATGGTTTTCAGTTTATAAAAAATGAAAACTGAAAATCTATTTGGTTTATATTTTCTGTTATTAAAAAAAATGAAAACAGAAACAGAAAACTTGTTTGATAAACAATTCTAAATTATTTTATGAACAACTTATTTACACCATAAACTTCCTTGCTAATTTAACTGTTAAAATAACATAATATAATGATAAAAAATTAAGACATAACATAATTCATAAACATCTATATTACAAATATATTTCATAATTTACAAACATCCAAGATAACAATTCATATATACCAAAAATCATATGTCTCAATGTCCAACACTTGCCCACAACTCATTGGCAATGTAATCTCGCTCACGAGCCATTTGACGAATCTGAGTTTGACTAATATCTACTTCAAACGGGGTCTGTGAAGTCGATCCTGCATTATCATCCACCCTTTCTTCATTACTGAACACATCAAATAATTGATCTTGAGCAGCGTGCATTCTAATGAAATTGAGAACTGTACAACAAGTTGTTGGAATGTATTTTTGTGTTCTTACAGAGTAAGGTGCGTTTGTTTGAGAATGGAAAATCAAGCCTTTAGCATTCCACAACAACGCTCAATGACATTCTGAAGTGATGAGTGACGATAATTGAATAGCTCTATCTTACTCCTTGGACGTCGGTCACTATCTCTATAGTCACGAAAATGATATCTCTCACCACGATACGGTGACAAAAACCTAGGCATGTTCGTTCGTATATCCAGCATCAACAACATAATACTTATCTGGTAAATGGTACACATACACCGTAAGTGATAAGTTATAAATTCTACGAATAGAAAGAAAGGTTCCAATGAAGAATATTACTTCCTTCAGACATTGAAAAATTATTTTTTGGATTGTTAATAAACTTAATAAATACTCTCGAGTTATTAGCGGTTCCTTCCCAACCACTCATAACAAATGTGAATCGCATGTCAAACGAACATGCACACATGACATTTTGTGTTGGTTCAATTTTCTTACCACGATATAGAATTTGTTTACTCACTGGTACACGTGCGTCAACATGAGTTCCATCTATAGCACCGATACAATTCTAAAACATAATAGAATGTTAATATACCTAATGATGTGTATTACAAATAATAAGAAATAAAAGATACATTATCTTAAAGAATGGATAGTAATTCGGATTTTGTCGAATCTGAGATGGAACGATATGGAAATCATGAGGTCTGATAATGTGCACTCTAACTCGACAAACTGCTTTCAAAACTCGATGAAAGTATGTGGAAATAGTGTAAGCTGAATGTTGAACTCTCTCTGCTACTAAACAGAGTCTCTCATTATGAGATATAATCAATTAAAAAATAGCTACTTGTTCTTGAACTGTCACATACCTAGAGTTTGTCAAATTCCCCTTACTTTTTAGTTCTTCACAAAACAAAATAAACACATGGGGGTCCATCCTAAACTGATCATAGCACCTGTCCTCATGTCCATGCAATATTTCTAGAACATAGTCATGACCTTTAAGTACTGAAGTTCTACATGGTTTTTTATCAAAAATTCTATCAAGTTCCTCTACGAGTAATAACATTACACACATAACTATCTCATACATGCGTGTGTGGCGGAAAGTGTTGTTGGAGTTGCCTGATCATCGAAAGAGGGGTGTAGTCATAAATCTGTGATGTGTTAGGTCATGGTTGTTTTTTTTTTTTTTGTGATGAATTTATACCATGTTTTGTACCTTTAACAGACTACTTTCAACCTTTGGTTGTTGGTCAATGTGTTTTTTTTTTTGTTTTGTGATGACTTCAATGTTTTGTGGAATAGTATATCGTTGGTTTGATTTAATCATTATTTATTTTGTATAAGTCTTATCATCAATGTCCTCAAGAGAGTTCAAAGCGTCGATGCAGTCTTTCAACAAGCCTGGATGTGGGTCAATTGTAGTCACCGAATCAACTATAGAGTCTGCACAAGTCGATGACGAACCATCACTTGCCATTCTTTTCTCATAGAACTTTGACCTTACCTTTGCAGATTCAACTAACATGTTTAGTGAATTGGTAAGGGCACGAGTACAAGAATTTTTCTTCGTACACTGACTACGATTAGGAGTGATAGAGCGACTTAGATTACGATTGGTAATAATTGAATTATCATCCACATTGTCATTGGCATTTCCATATTTTTCATCATTTTTTGGGTCATAATTGGGGTCATGTTCATCATTAGAGGGAGGTTTGGTCGAAGGGCAAGCATGTTCACCAGTTGTCGTTGTATCACCATAGATTCTACACAATGCATCATAATGTGGACAACCTTTTTTCTTGAATTTTTTGGCTTTCTAATTGACCTAACAATATAGGATTATTATAAAACACATTCTAGTAATGACCATTTAATAAAAATCATATCACATTTGAACACAATAAAAATTTATACCTTGAACAAATTTTTCCACACATCATCTGACAGAGTCACTGTCGCTTTCTCTGGATCCCAATCAACTCCCGTAGTTCATTAACGAGTTTGTGGAAATCACCCCTTACTCGCCTCAACTGATTAAACTTATTCTTAAGTTGCTCATGGTTATATGAATACCCATTTTGACTTTTTAGTTTCTCAAGAATGTATTTTCATGCTTCTCTATTGAATGTAATAGTACCTCTATTTTCTTTTTCAACCTGCTCATCCATTAAATCTACAAAAATTGTTTCACTCTTAGCAGGCCATGGGGTATCAAATTTAGTGGATTGAACCTCAACCACATCGTCACTACCTACATTGCTTGTATTGGTATTCGCCATCTACAACCACACATTCCAGTAACATCATATGTATGGAAAAAATTGATGAAATCAGATATTTTTAGTGCATGGACAACAAATTCAAAGGCAAAATCATGGATTAAAATAAAATAAAAACAAATATGATCAGATCATTAAAAATGTTCCAATCTTCAACTTCTAACCCAATGTACGACCTAAAGCAAATCAAATCTAACACCAAAAAAAAATGTAATACAAAAAATGAAAAACAAACAAATTTGAGGTAATACAAAATATAATGTAAAGTGAATTCTATAAAGCAATAGAATGGACAGAGAAATCCTAGAAAGTTGAAAGTCCAAGATCAATAGAGGTGGGAGAGAGAGATGAGGAAGAGGATTGCTGCCATGTGCAAGAAGGAGGAAGGTTGTTATTAAAGGTGTATTGCCTTTGTAATGTCTTATTGCAGGATTAAATTGCTTCCATGTGTACGTTTCTACATTTTGATGCTGCTGGGCTGTGAAGATAATTATATGGTTTTAGTCCTTTTGAAGGATTAAAGCCAACTCACTGTAATTAGAATTATTTTTAATTCCTTTGTTTCTTCTAATTCATTAATTCCTAGAATAAAATTTTTCTTTTTCCAAAAAAAAAAAAAGAAACAACCTACAAATTGAGAAACAAAACTTCAAAAATAAAAATTACATGTAATATAAACCCAACAATCCTCAAAACCCATATGAAATACACCAACATAGGAAGGTTAGGCAAAGGAAAATAAACCAGCATATATGATGAGCTTAAATTAGCCAAAACTTGTAATCGAAGGCTTGAGAAAGCAAACCCACCAATATACACTAGAAAGCATGCAGCAACCCATCATTAGTACATTAGATCCAACAAGAATGTAATCCACCAAAATTTGATACATTCCATGACAAAAATATAAACAAAAAAAAATTCAGTAACAATAAGAGCAACCATCACTTCCAAGTTCCAAAAAAAAAACCTAAAAAATATAGAACAATAATAGAAGTAAGTCAACAAAGAATAATGGACATCTTTCAAGTTCTATCAATCCACCAACCAGGTGATACAAGAACTCAAATAAATCTCAAAATAAAATCCGCAAACCCCATATTCATCAAACCAACACAGAACCCCACATGAAAAAAAAATCAAATAAACACATACAAATGCCTACACAGCTATCGATCAAGAAACAAAACTCCCCTGCCCCTGAGGTCTCTGGTTCGAGGCGTGCTACGGCGCCCCTTCGTGTCCAGGCCTGGGTGTCCGCTTGCTATGCTAGTGGGCCTCGGGTGGTGCTGCGGTGACGGGCTTGCCCTCTCGGACAATAGCTATGGCTCAAACCGAACATTCTGTGGCGGGTGGAAGCTCCTATGGTCACGCCCAGGGGGATAATTGCCGATGGTCGCCCCCTTCCACCATTTTATTTATCAAAAAAAAAAAATACATGTAATATAAACCCAACAATCCTCAAAACTCATATTAAAATTTTCTATTATTGCCGTTAAATATCACAAAAAACAAAAATTTTTGATCAAAATAAAATTTTTGAAAACACTAGATCTAATGACTTACCTTGGTGAGAGAGCGTTAGATGGGAGAGAAGAACTTCTGGACGCCTGGTGACAATGAGCCAAGAGAGAGAGAGCTTCAGATGAGATGAGAGTGACGATGAGACGAGAGAGACGATGAGATACGAGGGATTAAATAACTTTGCTGGAGGTTTTTTGGTAGCAGTCTTTATTTGTTCTTAACAAGAGTCGATGGTGTCATCTCATTAAATTGAATTCCACCCGTTTTTGGCTTTTTTTTTTTTAATTTTGGAAACGAATTTTTGTGGTTTCCAAAATCGGAGGCAAGTTTGAAAACAATTTTAATTTTTTAAAAAATAAAAATAGTTACCAAACGAGGTTAAGTTTCAGGTTTTCTAAAAAATTGAAAACAAAAATGGAAAAATTGAAAACAAAATCGTTACCAATCGGACCCTAAATTTTTTGTTTCAATTTAATTTATTTCCTATCATTTAAAGAACAAAATGGGTTTCTAATTGAAATTAAGAGGTTGTCAAGACTCCTTTGGCAAAGAATTTTCTTCATTTTTTCCACTGCCTTGATCAAGTGTAGTGTAGGGTGGCCGAAGTTATTTCGTCCTCCTGGCTTGCTTAGATTTTTTTCCCACTTCCCTATTATAGTCTGTACACCTTGAGATACTTAGTCAGCAAGGCTGAGACTAACAACAAACCAAATAAATTTACCTCCTAAAATTATGAAGAGTGAGTGCATGAGCATATCTAATGGTTATATTATATTAGACTAAACAATAGGTAACTACAGAAAACTTATGTTGTCTTAGTATACAAGATTTGCACATCTTAGTAGATAACAATATTCTTATGTTTTGATAAATTATTTCTCTGTGTTTTGTGGTTTATCATATATTCTTGAGAGCCTATATTTGCATTGACCAAATCCACTAAACTCGCCCTATTTGCCCAACATTTATCTAATCAAAATCAACAAAAAATAGTGAGATTGAATAAAATTATGCAAATTTTAGTCATACCTCATGTCATATCCTCGTCTTCATATGTTATCCATCGTCCGCCCTCTTGGATATTGAGTTTTTTTCATTGTCAAAATAAACAAACCTTAATTAGAATCAGAAAATAAAAGAAACATACACAGACTACAGAAATAAGCACAAAAAGTGAGATCAATTGGTTGGTGGAAAGAGAAAAAAAGAAAATAATTCACATAATTATAGAACTTAACAACTATAGGAGTTTTTTGGCTTTTGTGTTTCGGTTTTTACAAAAGAAGAGAGAATATGTATGAAACAAAAATGTTCAAACCGGCTAATCCATGTTAAGTTAGAATTTAAAAGGTCAAAAAGTAAATGAGACAAAGTAGAAACTTTTACCGTATGTGTTGGAGGAAGGATTAAAAGTCCAATTATTTGATGGTAAAAAAGTGACTTTTTATATACTATTATTTGAACAATCATGTACAAGTATAACAATCAATCAATAGAAAATTAAGTGGCAATGAAGTGGTTGCAAAAATAGAATTAGTTAATGGTTGTATTATAAACTAAATGGTTGGTGAAAAGAATTTGGGAGAGAAAGAGAGTTATCAACATGTGAAATAAATAAATGCACACTATAAAAAATAATAATTTGTGTAGAAGTGAAAGTATAGGAACGGTCATTTGGATATTTAATTAATATTTGATAATTAAATACATAAAGATATAATTGGTTTTGACATTTTTAATAGGGATATAATAGTCAATCAAAAGTTTTTGTAAACCCCCACATGTTATAGTAATATAATGATAAGGGTTTATAGTAATTTAATATATGTAATGGCGTAGGAAATAATAATATTGTAAATAAGAATTAAAGCTAGTTTTAGCTTGTGAATATATGAAATAGTTGTAATAGAACTTCTATCAACTATGTTTGGTGTGTAAGTTTGGGTTAACATTGGAAGGGTTTAGAATGGATTGAAAATGAAAAACGAAGGAAATAGGCAAAACTGGGCAAAACCATACCGGTACTGTGTACCAGTACTAAACCGTACCGGTACTGTGTTTCGGAATCATTTGGTCCAGTGAGTTTACCGTACCGATACTGTGCTCCGAAACTGTACCGTACTGGTATTGTGTACCGGTACTGCCGAAAGAGGTCTGACAGTTAAAAGTTGCGATCTTAGTCCGTTTTTTACCCTATAAATACATTAAGACGTCTTTTTTCACTCCATTTCGGTCCCTCTAACCCTAGAAACATTTAAAAAGGAAGAGAGAAGGAGAAAGCTTAATATCTAAAGTGAGAACCTAGAGATTTAAGAGTGATTCAATATTCAAGCCTTAGTTATTCAAGAGCCAAGGTAGGAGTTTCTTCTTATTCTCTTTCACTGAGGCTAAGGCTAATATATATATATATATATATATGGTGTGT
>CM042184.1:11719099-11745864 GCA_023539305.1 Ilex asprella
TGAGGCTAAGGCTAATATATATATATATATATATATGTTTTGACTCTTATTAGTATGTATTTACTATGAGTTCTTTGTTTCTTGGTTCCTTTGCAATTACTGTCGTGTTTTACATGAAGTTAGGGTTGTTACTCATTTTTCTTGCTTCAAAAGTCTAGATTTCAAAAGGGATGGATTTTTCCCTTAATTTCTTCTTTGTTCTTGATTTCAAAAACTCTAGTGTTTGATATTGTACAATAAAATGATATTGATGACGATCTCTTGTGTATTTTCTTAGATTATTCTACCGTATGACACATGTGAAAATTGGAGATTTTGGTAATGATGTGAAATTGTTGGTTAATTGAGATTATCTGCCCTTGACTATGAATATTCCTATGGACTGCTGCCAACATTTCTTGAGTAATGGGCTTCGACACATGACTATACCTCCACACACTGAACTTCTCCCCAACATCCGATGAGGACTTATGTATCTCATTATCCGAGACATCTTCAAAAGTAGAAAATTCATTCTCATCCTACTCATCATTTAAATCAACAATGAGTTTTTTTGTCTTGGAAAAACCATACTGCATGTCTTGTGCCTCGGTAATATGATTTGAATTTGAAAATTTTGGAGTTCTTTTGAAACACAGTTCTAGATTTTGGACTTGCACAGCTACCTTAGGTGGAATAGTTTCTACTAAACCATTGACATCTTGTGCCTCATCGGTATTTTTGGATTTATAAAATTTGGATCTTCATTGGAACCATTAGCAATATAGTTTGGACCTGAATAATTTGAATCCTCGGTGGGCTCTGAATCAGAGTTGGCTTCCAAAACTCCATGTGGGCTGGAATCCAGTATCTTCTCGGGATCTTTTTGCTGTGTGTTTTCCTTTGTCTGGATTTTCCCTCCATTATGATCTACGTTATCTTTGCCTGAATGGTCTCCTTTATTTGGCATATCTTTTTCTCCAGCTTCCAAAGATCTTCGCTCCTTAATTTCGGAGTTAGAGCTACCATTTTTGGAAGTAGAAATTTTCAATTCTCCTCCCTTATTCTGCTGAATCCATATTCGTTTATTCTTGGTAGTCAAATTGGGTTGCCTCAAATTATCCTTATCCTTTCTAAACCCAGACTCTCTTACCTTAGTTGCCTCAAATTATCCAGATTCCTTTATGTCTTGTACCTCATCGATATTGAATAATTAAATACATTAGGATACAATCAATTTTAATCTTTTTTTTTATAGAGACATAATAGTTAATCAAATTTTTTTATTGGCATTTTATAATAGCATATAGATAGATATGATAGTGAAATAATGTATACTAGTATTAGATAAAAACTATGAGGAATTAGAACCTTAAGAAAGATGGATGAGAAAAACCAAGTCATCATTAGATGCCTCTGTTTTTTCATAGCATCATCAAGCTCTATGTATGTGTTTATATGCCGTTAGTGCAATTCTGCTTTTTAAATAGAATTGTAGTAATTGTGCTTTAGACCAAAAAAAACAAAAAAAAAAGCTGGAAAAGCTTAAAATAACATTTATGTTTTTAACAGCTTTCTTCTTTTTTCGTCTTTTGATTTATACTTTCTTTTGTTGGTTCAATTTTTTGTTTCTTTTTCTCTGATGTTAATGTGTCTATTCAATCATTATTGTGCATAATGGTGTGATGTTTAATTTATTGGTGCATGGGGCATTGAAAGAATGAACAAAAGAAACAAAAAATCTTAGGAAAGTTGGTAACAAAAGAAACTAAAAATTTGAACAATATTGACAAACATATATATACCCTCATTAATGGTAGTGACTTTTCACTTTTTGCCGGTAAGGGTAAAGAATGAACAAAGTTACATGCCTTCTATCAGTTTAGTTGTTCAGGATCTTGGGATTGATTTATTTTTTGATCAATTCTAACAAACAGAAATTATAAATAAAGTAGAAGGTGAATGTGGGACTGAGGAGAACCCTAGAAAATGGGAAATTCTTAAGAAGAGGGGAGATGTCTTTTTGTCCTATGTTCAGATTGCTACCTTAATTATCTCTAAGTCATCTAAGGGCCTCGACAAACAGACAGAAGTCTATGGTTCAGATTTTATTTATTTCTTTTGCTTGAGTACTAGAGAACTGTGTTATTTGATCAGTTAGTAGATGATTCTCATTGAAACATGAAAGGCTCATGACTTACTTTCATGAAGCTTACTCAAACAACATCCTACCATAATTTCCTATCCCTATATTGCATCTCTTTATGTATGTGTGTGTGCACGTGTTTACACATATATATTCAATATTTGTCAGTATATAAAATATTGAATCCGAGTTGGGTAAAATTTTGTAAGGCAGGGGTGGCTTGAGGACATGTGAAGCCTACAACGATAAGGGACAATGAGGCCTATTATTTTCTTAGTAATAATTTAAAATTTATTATTTTGAGTTTTTGAGATTCAAAATTAATTACTTTTTTTGTGTTCTTCGTGAAACTTATGGTATTATATGATCAATTACCAGTATAAATACATTCATAATTCATTGTTATCTTTTATTGAATAATTTCACTCTCTTTTAATTTTTACATGATTCTTAAGTTATTTATATATGCAACATTAATTCACCTAATGTTTATTATGTTTAATTTGCTATGATAACAACTTTATTGAATTTTTTGATATTAATTAGTTTTTATTTTAGATCCTTTATGAAAATGAACAATTTAATTAATTGTTGTTTTGTGTTTAAGTGAGAACAAAATCAAGTTTGATAGAAAATGCGTTCGATTTATTTTTATTTGTGGAAGTGAGAGAGAGAGAGAGAAATTATGCTTTTTTTATCGAAGTATTAACCATTTTTTATCTTTTAATAAATGTGTTTATGTGAGATGGATTGCACTTTTTGACCAAAATTTTAAATTTCATTTTGTTGACTTAATCTTTCAAGAGTTTTTTTGTTTAGTTAAATTGTTGTGGGTTTTAATCTTTTATCTATACTAGTTGATGCACACGTGCGTTGCACGTGAACTATTTTTAATTATAATTGAATTATAATGATGTATATATATATAAGTATCATGTGTTCATACATCTATAATTGATTTAGCATAAAATGTAAAAAAATATAAGATATCAAGGAAATTTAGCATAAAATGTAAACAAAGTTAAAAAGGTGAATAAATATAGAATGTAAAAATAATTAAACACAATTAGAAAATTTACATCTCATATTTCTTTCTATTCAATTTCATTTATTTAGTTTGAATCAATTCCTTATAGAGGGCATACAAATGAAAAATACAATTTCTCATTCTTTAAAAGAAGAAATGTTTTAATAACAAAAAATAAAAAGGCAATGTTAATAACAATAATGTTATTTGAACCTAATTTGCTGACATCCTCCATCATAACCATTGAATTGATTGTGGGTCCTAACAAATACTGGAGTCCACAGTCAATCAAATGATTATAAATGATTAGGTCAACAAATTAAGTTCACATAACATTGCTTATAACATATAAATGTGTTGAAACAAAAAACAACACAATTCTCAGTCCAAAGGCATCTAATTATTTGTCTACTAATCACTACTCATACTCTCAATCTCAATTGTCAATCTCACTTTATTTTTCCTGCCTACTTTCTTCTCTTTTTGGCCATAGGCAATGTAGAGAAAAAATATTTTATTGGGCTATTTTTGCTCTTTTTTTTTTCAACCACCGTTTTTATTTTTTATCTGGGTGTTGGTCCCTTTTTGTTTTGAAAATTTTATAATCCAATCAACATATAAACATAACAAATATTTAGGAGCTTCATCTTTTGGTTATTTCACTTTTTTTTTTTGGAAAGAATGACATTATAGCTTTTAGATAAAGGATACTTTTATATAAAGGGTACATGGGTAACTGATGGACTGAGTTTCATAGGAATTGATCGTTTACAAAAGGATTAGGGTATTTTAGATAGAACATTATTTGTTAGTGGACTTTTCTACTAACTTGGGCCAAATTTTCAACTTAAGTACACTACCCTTTTGAGGTTTCCATCTTCAAGAAGCTTCTTAGGAACCTATCGCGTCCCTCGCCTTTTCTACGGTATCCATCACTTTTTAACCATCTCATCCACAATTTTAAATTCATCTAAAATTTGAGTTGTTTGCACAAAAAAAAATCATGATCTAAGAAATATAATCACTAACAACAACTATTCATGATTTTTTTTGGGTAAGTAACTATTCATGGTCTCTTAAGACTCAAAACATACAAATAAGTATCATCATTTTACAAGAGTAGATATAATTTGTTCAAGAATCTCGTGAATTTCAAGATCCATTATCTAAGCAAAGGTACATGACCAATCCAATTATCCAGCTCATCCTGTAAGAGTAGTAGGAAAAACACTAATTATACTATTGAAAAAAGTAAAAGAAAAGCAAAATTGAATATTTTTATCCAATACGTAATAAACAAGTGGATTCTGACTCACCAAGGATTTCTAAGAGGCCAAAAAAGAATAGGAGCTCTTAGTTGAAAGCTGCATTAGATCATAGAGTTGCTACATAAATAAGTTGATCTAATGTGTGTGTTGAAAATATGAAATCCATTACATACAGGGTGAGGGTCCCTTTCAACGAGTGATCTATTGAACCAATTATTATAATGAAAGTGATGATATTTGAACAAAGAGATAAACAATAGACATGAGAAAAAAAAAAGATTATATAAGAAGAGAGACAGAGACCTCACAGGTTTTTACACATAGTTGAGAAGCTTTTCAGAATCTTTGAAAAGAGAGACGCCACAAAATTTGTGTTGATTTCATCATGAAGTTATTGAAGCTAAAGAACCTAGTTATCAAAGAATTTCTTCAAACAAAAGCACTGAAAACAAATTTGAATCAAAGGCAACAAAGCCAAATAAGAAATACTTGCATTATTTATCACATCACAAAATAATGTTTTCGTGTCTAAAACTCACCCAACTTTATGTCTGCTTGTTTATTTCTGTTTGTTGGGATGTAATTCAAGCTTCCATTCCTCAAAAATAGCATATGTGGTAGAGTTTTGAGATTGTAGAAGGATACATGAGAATATGAAATGCTTCTAAGAATATGTAATAATAACTACATAAAGAGTTTCATAACAGTTAAAATAATTACAACTAATGAAAAATTGTTTGAATTTGTAAGGTCACCCTTGTACCTCTTGTTAATAAATGATCAACTTGACATTTAAATTCTTATTTAAATATAGATATAAATTGTGACATTAAATCTGTAGAATAAACATGACATAGTTGTATTGTTGGAGGGTAAAAGTGAAAAAAAAATGTTTTTCATGTATCTAGACTTTTTAAAGTAGTATAGATTACATCATTGAACTTTAAAATTTGGGGCCTTATTTTTATTTGGAGGCCAAAGTCATGTCGTAAGGTAGAAATCAGTGAAAGTTCTGAAAACAGCTTTTGAACGCTCGCCTCATATGACTAAAGGCGAAAGATGTAAGGTTTGTTCTCTGTCTGCTATGAATTATGCTAATTAATTTAGTTAAAATAAAAAATTAATGATGTCTTCATTCTCCCCATTTTGCTCCAGATTTCTTTTAAGAGCTTCCTCATTTTATACCTTTCATACTTGAATCACACAATGTTGGGACAATTCGTTTTAAATCTACTAACTGTTTTTAACTATCATAAACATATACAGTTGTGTGTGTACATAAATATAATAATCTCAACGGCAATATAACGAAATTAAACTCAGAAAAACAGCAAGAAATAGAATAAGAAATTTTGGCCTGTGAGAATCTGAGGGTCACGTCAAGGACGATGTCCTAAACTCGTTATTGCCTCCCTACGTGCAGGTTCTAACCGTCAATAACAACTTCAAGATTCAAGCTAAAATGTCTCACAGAACGCCTTATCTGATATGCACTTCGATAGTAGACAGAATATCAAATCCTTATCAGTTGCCCAAAAATATATGAAAGTTGTATATATAGAACGAAAGAAGAATAATAAACGTATCGAGTTTTCCCTGGGAGATATATCCATCCAAGACACAAAGTCCTGTATAAATAGAACTTCTGGCTTTTTTTTTGACTCGCGAATGGAGATTTTATTGATAAAAAATTAAATTACACCTAGCTAGGGGGATGTATACCTTACCCCTTGATGCAATCTAATTATAATTTAAAAAAAATTGAGAAAATTCTAATCCTAATATGAATCAGACCAATGCTGCCTTTTGAAGTTCCAACTGAAGTGTCAAGCAGCTAAACAGTCTCATGAAAACAGTGATTGAATCAACTGCTTTACCAATTGACGGGTACAATAGGAAAAAGACAGCAGACTGCAATTATGAGCTGAGCTAAGAGATGTAGGCATGCTGTGCAGGAGCAGCAGCTTGAGATGAGTCAATGGAGCTGAGAGTGTTAGGTGCTGGTGGAAAGAATGAGCTAGGAGTATTTAATTAAATGTTGAGACAGATCAGGCATCTGAGGAGGCGCCTGATATAGTAATTGAACCTCAAAATGATAAACACTCGAGAGTCATTGAAAAGCTATCATTGATAAAGCATATACGCCTAGGAAACTGAAGAGACGCCTGTTAAGTTAACTGCCTTATGAATAAGGCGGCTCAAAGGCAATGGGAGAGACTCTGAATGGCAAAGGACCTCCTGGAAAAATGTAACTGAGAGCAAAATGGAGAAATCCCTCTTCCCCTGCAACAAAGAAAAGAGAAAGGAAAACAAATCCAATCTTGCAGAAGATAACAGACAAGGCAAAGAAGATGAATATTCGGCTGGTGATAGATGTCCTCTTCTTCCCGTAGAGACGAATGGAGAAGGCTATTGGAGACAAACTGGTGAGTAAAACTGTCATATTCTTTCTATATGAAACTTCTTTACTTTTGTAGAGCCTCCCCCTCATATTTGAGTGGGAATGGAATAAAATATGGATTGTTATATGTTGACCTTGTTCTTGCATATTGTTCTTTATTTGAGTCGTTATGTCACTCCACCTGCAAGATCTGAAATATGATCTGTCTTTATGAGTCTTAGCCTTAAATTTCTGATTTGCCTTCTATCCTACAACATCAGAAGTCTAGTAGTAGTAGGAAGAGTATCTGGAGACGAATAAGTTGAAGAGACTCTAGTCAGAGCACCCTGATTAGCCAATGAGTCTACTACAGTGTTACCCTCATGATAAGAATGCTGAATTTGATAGTCCAAACCATAAAGAATAGAACTAATTTGATGAAAGACATTCCAAAATTTCCAAGAAGTCCGACTGTTGTTCTTGACCATATCCACCAGTATTTTAGAATCAGATTCAATAAGGAATGAATAATCCAACAATCCAAAATCTCTTATCAGTCGTAACCCATCCAATAAAGCCCTCAATTGTGCCTCCATATTAGAACAATGACCATAAAAATAAGACCCTGCCAGAACAAATTGCCTAGTAGAATTCTGTAGAATGGCCCCTCCTCCTGACATACCTGGATTCCTTTTTAAAGCTCCATCTATATTCAATTTCATCATTCCCTCATGTGGGAACCTCCAAGCTATCCATTTAACTTGCTTTAAAATTGTATTAGACCTTCTCACATTAATGGCATCTAATAAAACCAGATATTTCTTTGAATCCAACGCCTTAGGATTGATATTGTGTACCTGTAGTTTCCAGAAGTGTATATTGTACTTTAGCAGAGAAGAAGAATGAGTATTCTGATTTTCAAAAAGCCTCCTACACCTTTCCTTCCATAGCTGCCAATAGACCAGTAAAGGTAAACCTCTCAACAAATAGTGTGCCATAGAAGATTTCTTGTAAATCCTGATCAACCTCATAAACCTTGTAAGGAGCCCTTCCTGAAAAATAAGCTAAATACCCAAAAGCTTAGATAGCATACCCCAAATTGAAGTTGCATATTGACAGTTAATGAAGATATGAGCTGCCGATTCACAATCCTTCAAGCAAAAAACACATTTACTAGCCAAAGCAACCCCCTTAGACTGAAATACAGAGTCCATAGCTAAAACATTCTTCAATATCTTCCAACCAATAAGCTATGCACTAGGAGGTGCAATTTGTTTCCATATATTAGAAGCATGAACATCTTGTGGACCTGCACTTCATATTAGGTTCCATGTTGATTTAATGGTGAAATTCCCCTTTGTAGTATGTTGCCAAATAAACTGATCCCCGCTATCTGACAATTCAATTTGCAAAGCAATCACATCCTGTATAAGTTGTTCATCCATATGTTGTCTCACTCTATTAAAATCCCATCTGCCTTGAACAAGCACATGTGAAAGATAGGGAAAATTCAAAGGAGCAGAAGAGGCTCTATGAATTAGTGGCCCCAATTGTGACTAGTTATCACACCAGAAATCTACTTCATCCCCTCTACCTACTAACTTCAGCGAATTATTAACAACCTTCTTAAACCATGGATATAACATTCTATAAGCTTTAGAATAACTATGTCTTGGACTCCTCAACAAATGCCCCTTATTACAATACTTATCCACCAAGAATTTAGCCCACAGAGACCTCCCATTAAGCAAACCCCATACCTGCTTCATTCTAAATGCCTGCTGAACCTCTTCAAACTTACGAAATCCCAAACCTCCTTCCTCCTTGGGCATGGTAATATCCTTCCATGAACACCAGTGCTTCTTCTTGGTATTTGTTTTTCCAGACCATAGGAAAGAGGCCATGGTTGAATTCATTCTTGAAATAATTCCTTTGGGCAGGTTTAACGAAGTTAACATATGTATTGACATGGAATTTAAAGCTGACTGTATCAAGACTATCCTCCCCATATTCGATAGGAGTTTAGTATACCACCCCTGTAGCCTTGCCTGAAACTTCTAGAGTAAATCCTCAAAATAGATAAGTTTAGCTCTTCCTTTAATAATTGGACATCCTAAATAGGACAGAGGACACTTTTTAAGAGGAAAGTTTGCCACCCGTGAGAGCATAGTCTGCCGAACATGTGGAAATCTTAGCTGAGCAATATAATGAACTCTTCGCTTTATTCACCTTCTGTCCAGACGCCTCTTCATACCTTCTAACAAACTTCATCAAATTCATCATTGACTGTTTATTTCTTTTTAAAAAGATAAGTGTATCATCTACAAAAAGCAAGTGGCTGAGAAATATTGTCCCTCTTCTTGTGTGGAAGTGTTTGATAAGCCCTTTATAAAAGATCTCCGTCATACCCCTACTTAGTACCTCCTTTGCCAGAATAAACAGAGTAGGAGATAACGGGTTTCCTTGTCTAAGGTCCCTTGTCTTCTGGAAAAAACCATGCCTAACCCCATTGATAGTCGAAGAAACAAACTGATTATGAAGACAGTTATTGATGACATTTTGGAATGCAGTAGAGAAACCAAAACTATTCACAATTTTGAATAAAAAATTTTACTCTAACCTATCAAATGCTGTCATCATATCCAATTTAACAATAATATTACCTGCCTCCACCTTCATATCCAATTCATTCACCATAAATTGAGCCATGTCAATGCTGTCCCCAATATTCCTTCCTTTGACAAATCCTTGTTGCTCTTCTGGAATAAGTTTAAGAAGAATTTCCCCAAGTCTATTAGCTAGGATCTTAGTGAATACACAAAATTACATAAACTTATCGATCGAAATTCATCAAAAGAAGCAAAATTTTCCTTCTTTGGTATAAGGGATAACAATGTAGCATTCACTGATCTGGGAATATCTCCCCCTTGAATGAAAAAATTTGCAGCAAATAATAAATCCATCTTAATTAACTCCCATGCAGCCTTAAAAATTTGACCCAAAAAACCATCCGATCCGGGTGCGCTATGAATGGACATCGCAAAAATAGTCTCCTTAAGCTCCGCTAACGTAACATTTGACATTAAAGAAACATTGTCTTCGTCAATCACTGTTCTGGGGATAATGGTAAACAACTCCTCCTCCATAACATGTGTTTCAGTAGAGTATAGAGCTGAGTGGTAATTCACCGCACACTCCACAATTGCTTGATCATCCTCCAGCCAAATATCATTTCAATCTTTAATTTTAGAAACTCTATTCCTCATTGCTTTACCTTTAGCCATTGCATGATATAATTTATCATTTCGTTCTCCCTCCATAGGCCATTTCACATTAGCTCTCAGCTTCCAAAATATCTCCCCCATTCTCAAAGCTTGTTCCAGTTCTTTTCTCACTTCCAACAAAGCCATATAATTTGCCTTGGTATCCGATCTTTCCACTTGCAATTCAATCTGAACTAGACTCCTCTTCAACTGCTTTATATTCTCAAAAACATTACCAAAAGTATCCTTATTCCATTTTCTTAATTGAAATTTCAAAGTTCTAAGTTTCAAAAAGAGGTTCTCAATAGGGTTAGATGAATAATTTGCAGGCCAATAAAAATCAACTAACTTCATAAATCCAAGAAGTTCAATCCACATGTTTTGAAATTTGAAATTAGAAATCCTTGCTTGAGAGTCTATCTCCAAAATTTGGTAATTAAAGGGCAATGGTCAGAGTTCACTATGCCAGCATGTTCAACCACAGTACTTACAAATCTACTCCTCCATTCCACACTTACCAAAGCCCTATCCAGTCTCTGCCACATTCGTGATCTACCTTGATGGTTATTGCACCTTGTAAAAGTAGATCCTACATACCCACAATCTTGCAAACCCATAGAGCTTATAAAATCAGTAAACTCACTCATAATTGACAAACTTGGAGTAGCACCACCTTTCCTTTCTGTTGAAGAGACAATTGTATTGAAGTCACCAACCACCATCCAAGGGGCATTAAGAATTGGTAGCCCAGACAAATGAGCCCATAATTCTCTTCTTTGTATATGGTCACATTTAGCATAGACAAAGGAGATAAGAAAAGGCACTGAACCCATGTATGATACCTCCACCGTTAAAACCTGCTCATGGGCATATTTTAAGGAAACCTTCACCATGTGATCAAAACTTTTGGTGACTAGTCGTTTGAGGAAAACGTCTGGTAACCAACTCCCAAGAGGGCAAGTCTTTTGGGTTTTAAAACTTTCCAAATTTAGCCCTATATTTTATACATAATATCCAACACACAAGTGAAGAATATCAATTAGTCGCAGCATAGTTGAATTCAAATTCTAATGGAGGAGAATTGAAAGTACTGATTCAGAGAGAGGATACTCTATGTAGGGGTGGATTCACAGTGGGGGCAGCTGCCCCCACTGGAATTTTAAAAAATTTTGGGGATCAAGTATAATTTTAAAAAATTTAGAATTTATTAGAGATTTGCCCCAATTGAATTTTTTTAAAAAGATTTAAGGATAGTTATGTTATTTTGACAAATATATGAGTCTCACTTGTAAATATCAATGAAAGATGAGATCAAAAATTTGGACATTTAAAGATTAACTAATATGCTACGAAATAGGTTGGTCATCTCATTTGTTTTATGTTTATATATTGAACTAAATTTGGGGCCTGTAGTCATCTTCTTTGTTTTATATTTTTATATTAGAATTAAAAATTAAGGTTTGTTGTTCTCTTTTGTGGTTTATTTTTTAAATGTTGAATTGAAATTAGTGTCTATAGCTCTCTGTTGTATTTTATTTGTTACATGTTGAATTAAAAATATAAAATTGGGGCTTGTAATCATCTCTTATGTTTTATTTTTTATATATTTAATTGAAACTAAGACGTGTTAAAAAAAAATTGAAATTAGGATTTATAGTCCTATACTTATTTTTCTATATTAAAGTAAAATTAGGACTTGTAGGCCTTTTCTATGATTTATTTATTTTATATATTTAATTGATATTTGGGTTTATAGTTCTCTCTATTGTTTTATTTTTATATGTTGAATTGAAATTAGGACTTGCAAGTCATCTCATTTGTTTTATTTTTATTTGTAAAATTGGAATTGAGACTTGCAATCCTCCATTATAATTAGACTAAATTATTTTGATTTGGTAGTTTGAATAGTTTTATTGTGATAAGTTAAGTACTTCATATACCTAGGTTTATATTACTAGAATAATTATAGTTTAAGTTAGTTTTGATTGTTTGTTAAAATTTAATGATGAATATTAAGTTTGTGATTGAAAATTTTAATTTTTGAATTAGTTATGAAAATTTTTCTTAAAATTTAATATATGATTGAGTCCAATTTTGCGGTTGAAAATTTTTTTGTTAGGTCTTATAGATAAATCTGTAATGAGTTTTTTTTTTTTGTTGGCTCTGTTTGCATATCACTTATGTATATGAATTACGTTTTTAATTGGTGTTCTATTAATAAAACTATACTTTTGTGAATATTTTAAATTTTAATATTAATATAGTATAGATTACCCCCACTAGAGAAGAAGTCTGACTCCGCCCTGACTCTATGTGCATGTCACCCCGGTCAGATGATGGCAATGTGCCTCCCTAAAGTGCATTCATGGCATCATTTGCTTGTTTAATACCCTACCAATGAGAATTATGTTAGTTGAGACTTTACGATCATTACTTTCTTTCAAGTGGGTCTCATTTTCTAGTTATTAGGGCACAATTCAAATTATGAATTTTTTTTTGGCATTTCTATTCTTGTGTTGATGCATTGTTCATGTACAATTTAATGATACTACTCTCAAAATATTGTTTTCAAGTGAATTGGTTTGAGAATTATATTTTTAACAATAAGTTTTGATTGTATTATTGTTTTCTCATTACCTATATTTATTTATTTGAAGAACAATTATGTGACTTGGAAACTACTCAAAAACATAATTTTTCAAAAATTCAATAAAAAATATTTTATTCATATCAACATTTTAGCCGCTGCAATAAGTCACTGCTAAAAAACAAGGTAAAAAGTGCACTTTTAGCCATTCAAGTTTTATTCTTACTTTTAGTGGAAATATAATATATTTTATTAGAAAATTACATTAATTTGCTGTGATAATTGTTGTACCTAATGTTTTACCTTTAGTGACATTATTTATATAATGGCTAAAATTTTTACTTTTAGTGGCAATTTTGAAATGTTATAGCTAAATTATTTAAACACAACACATATCGTCATAGTCCGGTGACAATAAAAAAATTGGCACTAAAATATATAGTAACAAGCTTTACACATTTAGCAGCAACAACAATTAGCCTTTCAAAATGTTAGTTATAAGAAAAAATGATGAATATCCTTAATCACGATACTAAACCTAATCCAATACTACTCCTAAATATCCCTTAACATTAGTGGATTTATGGTTCATGTTATCCAACATCCTTTACTTTATTACAATCTAAGAAAAATACAGGATTAACAAATAAATTTCCTTGAATATAGCTAGAGGGAGAAGTTTAAGGTACCAAAAAGTAAGGTTATTAAAATCGGGATCCTATCTTGGATCGATGAGGAAGCTTATAGGATCGGGATCGTACGATCGGATTGAGAATTTTAAGATCCTATAAACTGAGAGAATGAGACGAAAAATATATGTAGTTATAAAAAATTCTCAAAAACCAGAATTGAACAAGGCTAATGTAGAGGCGAAAAATAATACCTCAAACACTCGATTTATGATCTTCTGAAAAATAGAATGTTATGCCTTATCTCCCAATCTCTTTTCTGCAAAACGAACAAACTGCCCAAGATCAAAGTGCTTCGATCGAAGACACTCTGATGCTTAAGTCAGTAATGGAATTGTAAGAATTGCTAGAAGACAAGGAGGATTCAGCGTACCTTACACCTTAGCTCCTTCTTCTTTTTATAGGTAATTAGCCCATTAGGGTTTCCATCAATTTCGATGTCAGGCGGCACCCCTTCCTTTCTATGTGTTTCAATTTGTGAAGTTATTGATTTTTCTCCTACAATCTCTCTCGATATATTTGATTTCGTCGATTTTGTTTATCTGATTGCCTAGATTTTAGGCAGTTTTTTATATTTGTGTCTACTATTTGAAACAACTCGGACAATGAAGGCCGAACACATCCAATACTTGTCGAGCATATTACTCGCCTTGGTTTAGTACGAACCGAGCTCTTCTGTTGCTGATCAATCACCTCAGTTTGGTACAAACCGAGCTCTTACCTCGTTCTGCTTACATATTTATGAGCTTGGCAACAAAGAGAACGGAACTAGTCCTGGGTTTAATGAATCATTAACGAGCTCGGTTCGGATGAAAGGCTTAGCAAGTGATCAGAATTTTGGTCATGTGCCTTGTCATGTCAACATCACGTGAGTACAATTAATGCTGCAACACATGTAATAACGGGGTTTAACCCCTTCATTTTTCCCCAGAAAGCGTCTGTCATACGTTTGCTTGTCTGTCAGCCGTTTTCTTGCTTTTCTAATCATTATTGCTTCGCATTTCGTGATATCCCTCTCATTTTGGCGGCAGATTCTGAGTTATATTTTGTCTTTTGAACTTTGTCTTCCATATAAAACGTTTTTCCTGAGTGTTGACAGTTAACTTTAGCCCCTGCTATAAAGACTTACTGTTCTTTAGACATTTCGTCTTCTGTCAAACCTTCTCTCCTCTGTACTCTTTCCTTCATCAATGGCCCCTCTTACTCCTTCAGAGGTCCTTGCCTTCAAAATCAAGTATAACATCCCCGATGACGTTGAAGTTACGGTTGTTGGGAAGGAGGAACCCCTGATAGGCACCAGAGAGTCAATCCCTATCCCAACCCGCGTAATTACTGAGGGAGGAGTACGATTCTCTCTTGACCCTCTTCTGATATGGGTGCTCTCTGCTGCCAAGCTTTGTCCCCTCCAATGTTGTCTGAACTTCTTCCAAATCGTCATAAGAGTCTATTCTCTAAACAAGATTCTGAACCTGAGTTTAGAATTGTGGAAGATACTCTACTGCTATATTCTCAAGGCTACTGGAGATAATTACTATCTATCGGTGGGGAAGAAGGACCGTTATTTGGTCACACATCTTCCAGACTCCAACAAAGGCCATGAAAATGACACTGTTTTCGATTTTGGGAATTGGGAGTATGCTGCTGGTGCTGTTCCATCTTATCTATGTTCGTATAAAGAAGGCACACCAGGCATTTGATGCGTTGTCATCTGATAACCTTTTTCTCTTTTCTACCTTTTTTAACTTGGGTATTCCTCTTCATAGGTGAAACAGTCAAGGGCAAAGTCCCAGAATCTTCAGTTAAGCTGGATCAACTTCAGAAAGTATGGAGTTTTAACGAATCACTATTCTGTCGAGCCGTCTATACACTGCTTGGGTATACTCCGGGCTATGCGTCTTTCATCGCCGTTCCAAGCCGTCCCAATGCTACTTTGGTGGCATATCGGGACGCCATCTAGGATGTTCGGGAGAAGACGCCCCGAGGAAAGAAGAGGGCTTCTTTAGCGGCTTCGGGTCGTAGGACAGTGAAGAAATTTCTGGACTTCCTAGCGACCATTGACCCAAGCCCAGCTATTGAGTCATCGGAGATAACACTCGAACACCCTATTGTTGTTGACGAAGAGCCTTCGACCGAGGTCCCTGCTGGGGCGGTTGAAACCGGAGCCGACGTGTTAAATGACGAACGACCATGTGAGCCGAAAAACTTGGACACTTCAATTTCTTTCGAGTTCGATCCCCCTTCAAATGAGCCTTTAGTGCCTGAAGACGATTCTATTTTTGAGCTTGCTGAAGATCCAGCTCCAAAAAGGCGAAGGGTTTCAGAGTCTGAGCAGATCACCTCCCCTCATCCGTCGACCACTCCTTTCCGACCAGTTCTTCAGGCGAAAAGGAAAGAGATAATAACAAAGGATTCTGCCATAGAAGACTTCAATGTGGCAGTTGGAGTGGCTAGGGGAGTGATACTTCCCCGATATCTGGCGATGAACGAGGCTTTGACTGATGACGAAGTTTCTCATCAGGCAATCCAACACATGGTCTTGGTAAGCCGCCTTCTCCTTTTTGAACTTTTCCTTCTAAGTCTTCTCTTAAATAATTTTTTTAAGTTGGTCCCATCTTTCTCAAGGGTTTGCAAAAAGTTTACGAGGTCGGAGCTCGAATTGCTCGAAAAAATAAGGCGATGAAAGACGCCATCCATGCCCGAGCTACTACTTTAGCAAAAAAGGAAAGTACTTACGAGGAGTATGCCAAGCTTTGTGAAGAAGTGAAGGTTCTTCAGGCTCAAAACCAAAGCCTTTCTGAAGAGACCAAGAAGCTTACTTCCGAGGTTGGACAATTGAAAGAGTCCGAGCATGAAGCCAATATGGAGCTAACCCAATCCCAGCTCGAATACTCAAACCTTCTTGAGGAGTACGATCAGTATAAGTCCGAGGCCAAGGAAAGGGAAGATACTGCTTATAATGAAGGTCTGGAGAAGGCCGAGGAAGACTTAGAGCTGCAACTCCCCAAGATCCAAGAAGTCTTCTTTAACAAAGGTTGGCAGGCTGCCTTAGCCGCGGTTGGAGTGCCTCCATCTTCTGATCTTTATTCAAGGAACTCTCTTCCTAGTTCCTCTCAGCCATCTGCTCCCTGAAAACAGTTCTTTTTTATCTTTTTATCCTTTTCTGATGTAACAGATGTGATCACTTTTTTGGTGTGATGCTTTGTAAAACTTTGCTTTGAGTGAAGATCACTTTGTTTTTATTGCAATTTTTCACTTAGTGCCTCGCAGGGAAACCGTACTTTCTCTTAATACAGTTTACTCGTGGGCTCGGTCCACATAAAAACTTGACTTAGTATCATTGTTTTCGAATATAAGCCTACTAGGCCCATCCTAGGGGAGCTCGGCTTCATAATTAGATGCCTTTATAAGACATGGAGTTTGGGCCCCTTGTTCGGCCTTACTGTAGAGCTTGGACGATCTATAGGAATCTTTTTAAACTTGAGAAATTTCAGTACTTTAACGTATGAGGTTCCAACGCTGTGAGATTTCGCTCTTTATTTGGTCTCTCCTCACATGTTGATAACAAGTAGGGAGCTTTACTCGGCTCGGTAGGTTTACTTAGCCTTTTTGTGGACTAAGTATTTCTAATGCGCACCGACCCGCTAATTTTAATGGACTCTAACCCATTCCTAAATGGCTTGCACCGTCGTGCCTAGCCAAAGGTTTTGGGTTAGATCGGGTGGCTACGCCTGATTTAAGCTCTTGGCTTCTATCAGAATTTTTGCCTCTCTGCCTTAGTAGTAGGATGTTTAACAAGTGGGGGAACCACAATTATGAAACTCAAGAATTTTGATTGACGATTCGGGAGTAAATACATAGATATTCCAAGGGGTATCTTTTAGATTTTCGAAGGTACTTCGGAGTTCTATGTAAAAACTAAAAAAGGACCCCCTAGAAGTAGATTTTTCTGAGGTTTGCAACATTCCAGTGGCGAGGTACTGCCCGGGAGTCAATGGTTTCGAGCTCATAATATCTGCTGCCCTCGACTCTAGCTACTCTATAGGGACCTTCCCAGTTCGCTCCGAGCTTTCCATGGATCAGGTTCTTGTTTACATGCTTGTTGTAAGCTCGGGACATCTAGTGACGATACGAGGCCATTCTTATAACGGTTTGTTCTCTCTTCTCTTCGGCTAGGTCCAGATCTTGAGAGATGACAGCATGATTGGTACTGCTTTTGGCCAGTTCGGTCCTCAAGGTGGGTAATCAGACCTCTAAAGGTATGACAGCCTCCAACCCGTAAGCTAATGCGAAGGGTGTTTCTCCTGTGGACCTTCGTGGCGTTGTTCGGTACGTCCATAAAACACTTGGGAGTTTGTGGATAAGAGGGTGTAGAATAGTGGTTCCGAATTTCGTATTGCTGGCAGAAGGTTCTGAACGGGCCGCTATCAAACTGCGTACCATTATCAGAAGTAAGTGTATGTGGGATGTCGAACCTCGTGATGATGTTCTTCCAAACAAACTTTTGAATATCAGTGTCTTTGATATTTGCCAATGGCTCGGCCTCAACCCATTTTGTGAAATAATCAGTGGCAACAAGAAGGTACTTCTTCTTACTGAGTGCCCAAGGTAGGGGTCCGACGATATCCAGCCCCCACTGTGCGAAGGACCATGGGCTAGCCAAGGGAAGGAGTTCATAGGATGGCTTTTTCGGGATTGTCGTAAATTTTTGACACTTCTCACAGCGCCGAGCAAACTATTGTGCGTCTTTCTGCATATAGGGCCACCAATAGCCTTACGAAACAGCTCGGTGGGCAAGGGACCTTCCTCAAGTATGGGCTCCGCAGCTTCCTTCGTGTGTTTCAGAAAGAAAGTCAGGAGCTATACTGGGGTGTACACATTTCAAGTAGGGGCCTCCAAACGAGCGCCGGTAGAGTTCGTCTTTCGGAGATAGCCAGAATCTGGCTGCTTTCAAATGTAATTTGTGAACTTCCCTTTTATCCTCGGGCAAATCACCATTTCTCATAAAACTTATTATTGGGTCCATCCAGCTTGGCTCGGGGATATTGCACAACATTTCCGTTCTAGTCAGTAATATGCTTGGTTCGGCTTGAAATTCCACAGTGATAGATCTTTCAGAGTTTTGCTCAATTGTGGAGGCTAGTGATGCTAAGGCGTCGGCGTGCGTGTTCTTTGTTCTCGAAACTTGCTGGACTGAATACTAGGGAATCTTACTCAGTTCCTTTTCTGCGATGGCTTGACATGCTATCATTCTTTCATCCATAGTCGTGTACTCCCCTATTATCTAGTTTACAATTAACTATGAATCAGAAAATATTTGGAGCCTTCTTGCCCCCAACTCAACTGCCAACCTTACTCCAGCTATCATGGCCTCATATTCTGCTTCATTGTTGGACGCATTGTAGTCGAGCCTGATTGCTCTCTCCAGTGTACATTCTTCGGGACTTACAAGAATGATTCCTATTCTGGCACCTTTTTGATTTGAGGCCCCGTCCACCGAAAGGATCCATTCTCCATTGAGGTCACTTCTTTTATTACTAAGGCCTGCTCTTAAAATGTTGTTCGGCTGAAATTCAGCAATGAAGTCGTCAACTACCTGGCCCTTGATCTCATTTCTGGGTTCAAGGCGGACGTCAAACTCCCCGAGTTCAACGACCCATTTGGTCACTCGTCCGGAAAGGTCGGCTTTAAGAAATAATGACCTCAACGGCTTGTCAGTGAGCACTGTGATTTGATAAGCCTGGAAGTAATGTCTGAGTTTCCGTGCTGAACTAATAAGGGCTAGAGCAAGCTTCTCTAAAGAGGTGTATCTGGATTCGGCATCCAAAAGCATCTTGCTTACATAGTAAACATGTTTCAATTGTCCCTCAGCTCTTCTCATTAGTGCCCCGCTAACGGCGTGCTCGGACACGGCTAAGTACAGATAAAGTCCTTCGGACGAGGGAGTTGACAAAATGGGGGGAGACGCCAGATATGACTTTAGATCAGCAAATGCTCTTTCGCTCTCCTGGTTCCAAGACGTTTCCTTCATCCCCTTGATGGACTGGAAGAAAGGTTTGTACTTGTCCGATGCTCGGGATATGAATCTCCCGAGTGCTGTTACCATTCCTGTCAACCTCTGAACTTCCTTGATATTCCGAGGTGGCTGCAGTTTGGTAATTGCTTTCACCTGTTCGGGGTTCACCTCTAACCCTGGATGTGTAACGAGAAATCCCAAAAAAAATTTCGAGCCTACTCCAAAAGGCACACTTAGAGGCATTTAACTTCATATTATATTTTCGCAGAACCTCGAAGGTGGCCTTGAGGTTGGCACAATGTGAAGCAGCCTTCCGACTTTTAACTACCGTATCATCAATATAAACTTCAATAGTATTGCCTATCATGTGCGTAAATATTTTATTTACTAACCTCTGATATGTTGCTCTAGCATTCTTTAATCCGAACAGCATTGCTTTGTAGCAGTACGTCCCATCCGGTGTTATAAAGGCAGTCTTCTCTTGGTCCTCTTGGGCTAGGGGGATCTGATGATATCCCCTGAATGCATCTAAGAAACTCACCTGCTCATGCCCGACTGTTGTGTCCACCAGCTGATCTATCTTTGGCAGTGGGAAGCTATCTTTTAGACAGGCTTTGCTTAGGTCGGTGAAGTCTACACAAACTCTCCACTTCCCGTTTTTCTTTTACACTACTACGGTATTTGACAGTCAGGTCGGATATTTTACCTCTCTAATTATTTTTTATTCCAATAACCGAGACACCTCCTCCTTTACCGCCTCCCGATGCTGTGGGGCTGACATCCTTAACTTTTGCCTGACGGGCTTGTAACTCGGATCGATGTTTAGATGATGACATGTGACCTCCGGAGGTACGCCGAGCATATCATTAGTGCTTCATGCAAATACATCGGCATACTCCCGAAGCAGGGCGATGAGATCAGCCTTCTGCTCGGGAATAAGGGCTATTCCTACCATGAAATACTTTTCCGCATCTCCATTCTTGTCTAAAGGTACTTTAGACAAGTCTTCGATAGTTCGGTTCGAGACTTCTTTCTCTGCGCCTGAAGGTACTTCAGGTTTTTTGTCGACAGTCGGGCAGTGAAGATCGCCCGAGCTGTCAACGATTGATTGCTATTTTTTCGGCTCTTCTGTCAAGTTGTCCTCTCGATACTTATCTTTTGCCTTTACCGAGGCCAAAAGACAAGTCCTGGAGCTGACCCGGTCCCCTCGAATGTTCACTATTCCATCAGTTGAAGAAAATCTCAACATTTGATGATATGTCGACGTGCCGCCTTCAACTCATGCAACTAAGACCGTCCCATGATTGCATTGTACATTGATATCGTATCTACTACCAAGAACTCAGTCATAACACAAAAAGGACCGGTCTTTACAGGCAGGGTGATCCTCCCCTTGGGCAAGACCGTTTTACCACTAAAACCAACGAGCAGCGTGTTCGAGGGCTTGAGGTCTGCTTTCCTTAGCCTGAGCTTTTCGAACAGATCCACGTATATGATTTCTGACAAACTCCCGGGATCAATCAAGACTCTTTTAACATCAAAATTGGCAATCCGAATCGTCATCACCAGAGCATTGTTATGCGGCTGGTGTACTCCTTCCAGATTTCGCTCAGTAAAACAAATAACTTCTGGGGACTCTTCCATCCTGATTCTTTTGTTTGTAATCTCTGGGGTCAACCTTAACTCATAGACCTCTCTTTCTTTTGCTGCTTTCTGAATATAAGCCCGAGTCAAATTATTTGTTGACATATTTGGGTTGGTGGTAGCGTGAATCACCTCAATTACACCAGCTGGCATGTTGTTGTCATCCTTTGGCTCGGATCCTCCTTTGTTTTCCTGTCCACCCTCAATGAACTCCGAGAGGTGTCTAGCCTTCACCGAGCTCTTCTGTTGCTGATCAATCACCTTGGTTTGGTACAAACCGAACTCTTACCTTATTTTGCTTCTAGATTTATGAGCTTGGCAACAAAGAGAACCGAACTAGTCCTAGGTTTAATGAACCACTAACGACCTCGGTTTAGATGAAAGGCTTAGCAAGTGACTTCAGAATTTTGGTCATGTGTCTTGTCCTGTCAACATCACGTGAGTACAATTAATGCTGCAACACGTGTAACAACGGGGTTTAACCCCTTTAGCTAATATCTATCAAAATAAGAAATTAAGAATTATACAATAAAGATCAAACTTATGGTATGATTAAAATTTGATAAGCTACAATTTGAACATTAAAGGAAATTTAAGATCAAAGAGGAACTGTTAATCTTGTGAGGACGTGTAAAAAGGATTAAAAGAATTCAAGTATTTTTATCGGTAAATTTTAAAGAAGAGAGAAAGAGTAAAGACTAGAAACTTGAAAGACTATTAGATAATAACTTTTAGCTATTCGACATTAAAACAAAAAAAAAGTATAAAGAAATAAAAATAAAAGACCATCTGACTATGATTACTCACTGTGAGAGAAGCTTAAATCTAATATTTACTTTCAACTTTTCAGTAAGAGAAACAAACGAAAAAAAAAGACATTTTTTGAAAACAAGCTTTTCTTATCCTTTGAAATTTCTCAATAGACTCATAGTGCATAAGATATTCACATTTGTATTGAGTACTTAACTATAAAATTCGAAAAGTATGAATTGTATTGCTCAAAAACTAGATACGCTTGCCAAACAAAGTCAACAACTTAGATCAGTAAAGTCGTAGTTCGGATCGGGATCCTAAAATCCTATAAGATTCAAATTGCAATTCATAAAGATCTTACAAAATTGAGATCCTGCATGAGACTTGGATCAATTTACTTATATTGGATCGTAGGATAGTGAGATCATATGATCCGGACCGGGATTTTGATAACTATGTTGAAAAGTTTTTTTTTGGGTGTCGCACTGTCATTACAAGTTTGGTGGTTTATTTTTACAAATTTTAAGGATCATTTACAACTTTTGAGAGTCATTTACAAGTTTTGACTATCATTTATAATATTTGAGTATCATTTAGTGAAAATTGGGGGTGAGTCTTACTAAATGTACTTGTTTAAAGATAAGTCCGACAAGAAAACTTATAAGGGGTTAAGTCCACTTTTAAAATTATATATACTGACTTAAGTCCACTCTTTTTTTTTATCTCAAAAATACCCCTAACGGTGTTAATCTTGGACAATTATGAAAAGTTATAGGTTAGATATTTTGAGATATATATGGTAACAGTTATATTTAGTTTTTTATAGAATAGAATATATCATATTCGGCTGCATGATTTACGTTAAAATTAATGGGCTATTATCTCAAATTCAGTTCAAAATTTTTCATTAACAGATTAAAATTCAAATTTCAATTTCTGAAGCACAAGAAGTTCGTTGTCTGTTACGTCAAGCTTCTTTCTCACTGGAAATTCGAACGGTTATTTTTTTCCAGGAAACAGGCGGTGTCCTTCTTCACACGATACCTCTACGTCATTTTTGTTTGATAGGATTTTCGAAGGTGATACAAGCATCAATTGGGAGTTCTAATTTTGTTGTGATTCCAGGTTAACTTATTGGTTCTTTATTTCCTGAGATATGTTCATTGTAATTGGCTGATTTACATAATATGATTAACTATTATCTGCTAAGGTATTTTCATTGTAATTTACTGATTTACATAATATGAATACCTGTGCTGTTTGGAGATAAGTCCGGCATAAATTGATATTCATTTGCCAAAAATTCTATGTTACTTACTGGAAATTCGTATTGCAACATTTTTCACCGGAGTTTTTTTTTTTTAATTTTGAAATTAGGTACTAAGTTTATTTTTCATGTTACTATTCGTGATTTTATTGCAATTATAATTGCTTATTTTTTATTTTTGTTTTCCCTTTGTTATTGCCGAAATATAATGTCACTTTTCAGTATTCGTATCGTGATGTTCATTATCAGAGTTATTTATTATTTTTAATTAGGTTATAGGTTTTTTTTAATCATGTTATTGGTAGTGATTTATTGGAATTAGAATTGATTATGTTTGTTTTTCTATATTTTTCCATTTATTTTTGTTTTATTGGTTATAACAAATGGAGAATAACATATTGGTTTGTTGCAAGTATTCTTCTGAGTCTGTTGTGCTAAGAATTTCAATGCATTCCATAATTGATGATGTGTTACATGGTGTTTGTGACAAATTGGAATGGTTTGAGTGTCAATTGTGTTGCCCTGTCGTACGCTATTACTGGACATCTGATTTGTGCTTTGCAAAATGATCATGATGTGAGGAACATGTTTTTAATTGCACGATCTGTTCAACTGAATTTTGTCGATGTTACTATTGGTGTTAAAGGGAATGAGGTTCGTGATTTAGAGGGTGGGGAAGTAGTGAAAAGTTTTGAATTAACTGTTGACCCTATTAACCGCGAGGATGATCTTCTCCCTAGTTTTTGTTCTGACAATGAGAATTTTTGTTGACTGATGGATGGTCAAATGAAATAATAGAGATTGGTCAGAAGTTTGAGGGTGGAATAGCTGATTTTCAGAATGTTTTATGCAAATATGCAATCGAGGTTGGTTTTTAGTTTAATTATGTGAAGAATGAAAAAACAAGGGTAAATGTTGAATGTGTCATGAAATATTCTGTTGGGTGTGAGTGGTTTGTTGTTGCTACACTCCAGTGGATAAATGGATAGTTTTACATTGAGAAGTTAAACAATGAGCACACGTGTGGTGTGGCTGCACGTACGACAAAGAACAAAAAATTGACTTTTAATTTGGTTGGAGGTTTTATTATTGACAACGTCCGACAAAAACCTGACACACAACCAGTTGATGTGAAAAGTATATTTCATACAGATTATGGTTTGACAATATCGTATGATCAAATTTGGATGGGTGTCAAAAAAGCAAGGGGTATGCTGTTTAGGGATCATTCGTTGTCATACCAACAATTACAGTGGTATGTACAGGCTGTTAATGAAAGCAATCCAGGTAGTCTTTTTGTGTTGGAAGATGATTCGGACACGCATCGTTTTAGTAGGTTGTTCATGTCATTTAAGACATGTGTTCATGGATTTAACTATTGTCGACCCATATTGTTCATTGATGGTACATTTTTAAATGGAAGGTATAAAAGTGTTATTTTGTTTGCAACTACAAAAGATGGCCACCAAGGTGATTTAATTTAGTGTTAAATTTTTAATATTTTTCCTTGTATGTTACTATCTTTGATGTTACTGTTTGGGTTGATATATGTATTGCAGGTTTGTTTCCTTTGACTTTTGTTGTTGTTGATTCGGAGAATAAGTGTAATTGACGTTAATTTTTAGAACAATTAGTTGAGATTGTTGATAATACTAGGGACCTTACAATTATGTCCGATCTCAACGTTGGCTTGATGGAAACAATGCCAAAGGAGCCGTTGCTGATGATTTTCGACGTGAAGAAGGAGCCGTTGCTGATAAGTTCTTGGAAAACCTTCCATTTGAGAAATGGGAGAATGCTTTTTTCAAGGGGAAACGTTATGGGGAGATTTCTTCAAATGTTGTTGAGTTATTCAATGCTTGGATCACAAAGTCACGTCACTTACCTGTCACAAGCATGATTGACACAATAAGAGGGCAGATTATAAACCAAATGGGTTGCCGCTTGCATACATCGTCATAGAGGAACGACATTAATTGTCTAAATATTGAATTCAAAATTCAAGCTGCTTTTACTGAGTGTCGTTTCTGGTTTGTTAGGGTGTCATCAAGTCATGTTTTCAAGGTTAATTCATATCCTTCAGTGACAGTTGACATAGAGAATTGCACGTGCTCATACCACCAATAGCAGATCAACGATTTACCATGCACCCATGTTGTGGCTGTAATTCAAAAGAGTGGAAAGAACATTAATGAGTTTGTTGATTACTTTTATCAGGTTACTACTTACAAACTGTGTTATTCTGAACTTATATACCATATTCCAACACTCGGTCGTCTTAACTTTTCAGCGGTTGACGTTATATGTTGCTACTATTGTCAAAAAAACAACCAGACCGTCCAAGAAAACGTAGATTTAGGTCTAGAGGCGAGTTTGTTAGGAAAATTCATTGTGGCTGTTGTGGCCGTTTAGGTAGTCATAATAAAAAGGCTTGTAACGAGTCATTGTAATATTCCGTATGTTTTTTTGGAATAAGATGTTACTTTTATTTTTTTTAGCTCATATGGGTTCTCATTTTACACATGGCAATACCATGGGTTATCCAGTGTGATAAGTTATTAGTGTAACATTATTCTTGCATGGTTTATATGTTTCATGTTACTGTTAATGTGACCCCAATGTTACTATTTAATGCTCATGTTAGAGAGTAACCAATGTTACTATGTAAAACAGTTTTTTAGTGATTAATTAATTTGGAGGAAATTTAAATAATGTTACTTTGTTTGGGTAACCACGAATGAAAGTGTTTGCAACTGTTTTACAAAGAGATTATACAAACAATTCTCAGTCATGTGGCTAACAACATTTACATTCACTAAGAACTTCATTTCAGCATTCTAAAATAAAATAGAATCTTTAATTTGGAACAACTTTTTGAACATGTTACTGTTTGTGTTATTATTTGAATAACAATCTGGACAGAGTTTCCTTTGTTCGACAAACTTTCCATTACAATCAAATATTAACCTAACGTCAATTACAATCAATTTTTAACCAAATATCAACCATCCAACGAGATACAACCAGCTTCAAACCAAATATCAACCACCCAATAATTACAACCAATTTCTAATCTATCCTACAATTAGCCTAAAAAATGAATAGCTTTGCCACACATTAGTACTTCTTATTTGCTTTTGTATCTCTTTCACAATCTTGCTCTTATCTTGTAATCTTCAACAGTCCTTGCATTCCTATGGTTTATGAATGTAGAGACCATATCGATCCAAAGAGCGTTCAGTTGAGGTGGTTTCAATTTCTCTTCTATTGGTTGTCCACGAGTAAGTTGCTGCATTAAGTAACACACGTACAATCTGCAGTCGAGCCTGCATTCATGTATTTTTGTTAATGATATTTAATTTAATGTACTTAAATGTATACTATTTATTATTTACATACGGGTCAACTCGTTGTTGAAGGCATTTCTTATATGAAGATATTGGACATTTGATGTCTTGTGTGCTGACAACAATTTCGTCATTTGTCCTTCTTTGGATGTCGTCTCCACGTAGTCTTTCTGTGTAACACCCCGTATTTTCTCTTATATAATGTATAGATAGGTGTAATAAAATATTGGGGTGAATGTGTGGATATGTATAATAAGGTAAGGATAAACCATATACATGTTTAACACTAGGATAAATCCTAGAGACGCATATTGATTTGAGAGTTTGAGTTTCAAAGACGTTGAAACATGAAAATGGGGATTAGAGGAAATTCTAAATACTTTTAGGTCGAGATAATGTTTT
>CM042184.1:11745964-11758464 GCA_023539305.1 Ilex asprella
TTGTCCTATGTTCAGATTGCTACCTTAATTATCTCTAAGTCATCTAAGGGCCTCGACAAACAGACAGAAGTCTATGGTTCAGATTTTTTTATTTCTTTTGCTTGAGTACTAGAGAACTCTCTTATTTGATCAGTTAGTAGATGATTCTCATTGAAACATGAAAGACTCATGACTTACTTTCATGAAGCTTACTCAAACAGTATCCTACCATAATTTCCTATCCCTATATTGCATCTCTCTTTATGTATGTGTGTGTGCACCTGTTTACACATATATTTGTCTGTATATAAAATATTGAATCCGAGTTGGAAAAATTTTTGTAAGGCAGGGGTGGCTCGAGGACATGTGAAGCCTACATCGATAAGGGTCAATGAGGCCTATTATTTTCTTAGTAATAATTTAAAATTTATTATTTTGAGTTTTTGAGATTCAAAATTAATTACTTTTTTTGTGTTCTTCGTGAAACTTATGGTATTATATGATCAATTACCGGTATATATATTCACCTAATGTTTTATTGTATTATTTCACCTAATATATATATTCGCCTAATATATATTCATTGTTATCTTTTATTGAATTATTTCACTCTCTTTTAATTTTTTCATGATCCTTAACTTGTTTATATGTGCAACATTACACAAGATGGATATCTCATTCAGTCTCCAAAGCTTATCTGCAGGGCGTTGCATTTCTTCCATTGCACGAGATGGATATTCATCTTCTACAAATTCTCTCAGGGTTCTTTCTCTTTTAATGGCGCTAAATCTCTCACTAGATCTATGTCATACATCTCTCCATCTATGTAGAGAACTTGGTGACTGTTGGTTTAGACTGCTGGATTTTCTGGTTTTTCTCAGACCCTTTCCACGACGGCTTCTCGTCTACCTTCTTCTAAGGAAGAGTGCTATGCGTCCTTTCAGTTTTTCCAGTTGTCTCTTGGTGGTACTCTGATCAGCTGGTTGCAGTAGCTGATACAATCATTGTTCACGTGACTGTTCAGCTACTGCCCACAACTTATTCAATATAGAGCAGCTGCTCCTTTTCAGTTGGAACTTCAAGAATTGCATTATAATTAGATGGCATCGAGGGGTATACGTCCCCCTTCTTAGGTGTATTTTAATTTTTTTCTTTTATTTAAACAATATATATATATATATATATATATATATATGTGCAACATTAATTCACCTAATGTTTTGTTATGTTTAATTTGCTATGATAACAACTTTATTGAATTTTTTTGATATTAATTATTTTTTATTTTGGATCCTTTATGAAAATGAACAATTAAATAGTTGGTGTTTTGTGTTTAAATGAGAACAAAATCGAGTTTGATAGAAAATGCGTTCGATTTATTTTTATTTGTGGAAGTGAGAGAGAGAGAGAAAGAGAGACAGAGAGAGAGCCTAATTATATTTTTTATATCGAAGTATTAACCATTTTTTATCTTTTAATAAATGTGTATATGTGAGATGGATTGTACTTTTTGACCTAAATTTTAAATTTTATTTTGTTGACTTAATCTGTTAAGAGTTTTTTTGTTTAGTTAAATTATAGTGGGTTTTAATCATTAATCTATACTACATCATTGAACTCTAAAATTTGAGGCCATATTTTTGTTTGGAGACCAAAGCCCATACTTTTTTGGCTCTATTGTTGAGCCGGTAATGTTTTAAGGTAGAAACTAGTGACAGTTCTAAAAACAGCTCTTGCACGCTTGCCTCATAAGACTAAAGACGAAAGATGCAAGGTTTGTTCCCTATCTGCTATGAATTATGCTAATTAATTTAGTTAAAATAACCAATTAATGATGTCTTCGTTCTCCCCATTTTGCTTCAGATTTCCTCTAGGAGCTTCCTCATTTTATACATTGCATACTTGAATCACACAATGTTGGGACAATCCGTTTTAAATATACTAACTGTTTTTAAATATCATAAACATATACAGTTGTGTGTGTACATAAATATAATAATCTCAACGGCAGTAAAATTAAAATCAGAAAAATAACAAGAAATAGAATAAGAAAATTTGGCCTGTGAGAATCTGAGAGTCACGTCAAGGACGATGTCCTAAAGTCGTTATTGCCTCCCTGCGTGCAGGTTCTAACCATCAACAACAAATTCAAGATTCAAGCTAAAATGTCTCACAGAACACCTTATCCGATATGCACTTCGACAATAGACAGAATACCAAATCTTTATCAGTTGCCCAAAAATATATGAAAGTTGTATGTAGAGAACAAAAGAAGAATAATAAACGTATAGAGTTTACCCTGAGAGATATATCCATCCAAGACACAAAGTCCTGTATAAATAGAACTTTTGGTGACTAGTCGTTTGAGGAAAACGTCTGGTAACCAACTCCCAAGAGGACACGTCTTTTGGGTTTTAAAACTTTCCAAATTTAGCCCTATATTTTATACATAATATCCAACACACAAGTGAAGAATATCAATTAGTTGCAGCATAATTGAATTTAAATTCTAACGGAGGAGAATTGAAAGTATTGATTGAGAGAGAGGATACTCTATGTGCATGTCACCCCGGTCAGATGATGGCAATGTGCTTCCCTAAAGTGCATTCATGGCATCATTTGCTTGTTTAATACCCTACCAATGAGAATTATGTAGTTGAAACTTTACGATCATTGCTTTCATTCAAGTGGGTGTCATTTTCTAGTTATTAGGGCACAATTCAAATTATGACCTCTTTTTTTTTTTGCATTTCTATTCTTGTGTTGATGCATTCATTGTTCATGTACAATTTAATGATACTACTCTCAAAATATTGTTTTCAAGTGAATTGGTTTGAGAATTATATTTTTAACAATAAGTTTTGATTGTATTATTGTTTTCTCATTACCTATATTTATTTATTTGAAGAACAATTATGTGACTTGGAAACTACTCAAAAACATAATTTTTCAAAAATTAAATAAAAAATATTTAAAAGGATAATTGTTTTTTTTCGGAAGGTAAAATGTATTAATAGAACCAAGTGTAATCATCCACAAATGTACAATGAAGTCACATAGGGAACAAAAACAAACATTAAACCCAAAAGCCTAGGCCTCAAAACACAAGTATGCAAGAGATGCCATGAGTAAGGGCATCTCCCACATACTTGTTAACAAAGAATACACTGGAAAACAAACAAAGAATGAACCCAAACAACCCAACAAAGAGGCAGTACAGATCTTCTCCCAAAACAAGCCAGCAACATTCAAGCAGCCAGCTGGAACAGGTGCCAGCAACAAACCAAAAGACATCATCACCAACCAACCGAACCATGCCAGCAACTTCTAGCAAGTCAACAACGGACATAACCACAAGTTGGACAAACAACCCATTAAAGAACATGGAACTTGGTGAAAAAGAATTGGGGGCGAGCAGAGCAAATTCAGCACCAACCCAATACACCATAAAAGACCAAGCAAGCCATTTGTACTAAAAAATCAGCACCTGCGAGCACAAAAAATCAGCACCAGCAAGGCGATTGCATCAATAAGAATATCACCAACAAGGCATGTGAAGAAGCAAATCAGCACCCCATAGCAAGCCAACACACCAAAAAAATATATATATAAAAAAACCACCAGCCCAACACACCAAAGAAGCAGCACCAGAATGACAGACATCAAGCAGACAGCCCAGCCAAAAAAGGCCCCCCTCCAAACCACATCCCAGCAGCAAGCAACATAATAGAGCTAATGGAGACATGTATCAGGCAAGTTCCATTGAAGCAAGGTCAAGACATTTGGTGGCTGCGCTTGAATTTCAAGGTAAGCATCCTCTCCCTAATAGTCTGCTTAATCATCGTGCAGAGTGTATGAAAGTCCGCAGCCTGGTTTCTGAAGATTCTGGCATTTCTTTCCTTCCATAAGTGATAAACAGTAGCAGAAAGACTGATCTTCAAGATAATAGTGGTCATCTTCTTGCCTTTCCACTGTTGGGCAGCCCATTCAATTAAATCAGGCCATTGCCTTTGCTGTCCTTGCTGATTGCACTGGAGAAGAATAGGGTTCCAAACTCTAGAGGAGTAGTCACATTCAAAGAAGGGGTGGTTATGAGTTTCATTTGCTGTTCTACACAGCACACATTGAGTGCCCACATCATTTGAGAAAGCTTGGATTCTATCTTTAGTGCTCAATCTCATTTTAATGGCTAACCAAAGGATGAATGCCATTCGAGGAATAGACTGGATGAACCATACCAATTTATGCCAAGAGACCATACCAGTAGCAATCCTCAAGTGATCCCATGCAGATTTTGCAGAGTAAATCCCACCGATGGATAGGGTCCATCTCACAGAGTCATTTCTGGATTGATCAGGAAGGTAGGTTGGCATGTTGTTAAAAATATTATGCACATATAGATGAGTAGAAGTAGCTCTACTCCATTGGTTGTTTGCAATAACTTTATTGACTCTTGCTTCCCTTGGGATTCTTGCTTGTTGCACTATATTTGGGCTGCTACTTGGTAACAGGGGACCATATGGATGCCAGTTGTCATGCCAAAAACTTGTGTGTTGCCCATTCCCTATAATGTGAACCATTATAGGTCTTAGGAAATCCCTGAGCTTTAAAAGGTTTCTCCAAGTGTGTGAGCAAATCTGGGGGGTTTTAAAAGGATAATTGTTGTTGCTGCTAAATGTGTAAAACTTGTTACTATATATTTTAGTGGCAGTTTTTTTATTGTCACTGGACTGTGACGATATGTATTGTGTTTAAATAATTTAGCTATAACATTTCAAAATTGCCACTAAAAGTAAAAATTTTAGCCATAATATAAAAAATGTCACTAAAGGTAAAACAATTGCTATAAAACAGTTATCACAGCAAATTAATGTAATTTTTCAATAAAATATATTATATTGCCACTAAAAGTAAGAATAAAACTTGAATGGCTAAAAGTGCACTTTTTACCTTGTTTTTTAGCGGTGACTTATTGTCGCGGCTAAAATGTTGATATGAATAAAATATTTTTTATTTAATTTTTTAAAAATTATGTTTTTGAGTAGTTTCCAAGTCACATAATTGTTCTTTAAATAAATAAATATACGTAATGAGGAAACAATAATACAATCAAAACTTATTGTTAAAAAAATAATTCTCAAACCAATTCACTTGAAATTGGGGAACTGCTTGTCACCCAACAAGGAAGGTTTAAATTTCACTAGAGGTGTGGAAAAGAGTCCATCTCCCATCTTTGCTTTGCGGATGATCTTATGGTCTTTTGCAAGGGCACTCTTGATTCTGTTAAAGTAATTAAAGAGGTTCTTCAAGTGTTTGAGGTCTTTTCAGGACTCAAACCTAATATTTCCAAGAGTCATGTCTTCCTATCTACTGTGCATCCTGATATAAGAACAGCGATTGTGTAAGAGTTGGGATTTGAAATTGGGGAACTGCTTGTCAAGTACCTTGGGGTTCCTCTTATTACTACTAGACTTAAGGCTATTGACTGCCATTCTCTTGTTGGTAGAATTACTGAGAGGGTTAGCTCATGGAGCAGCAAGTTCTTATCTTATGCAGGGAGGGTCCAACTGATTAATTCAGTTCTTTTTGGCATTCAATCTTACTGGTCCTCAATGTTTATCATCCCAAAGAAAGCCATTATTCTTATTGAACAGGTCTTGAGGAGGTTTCTATGGTCTGGAGCTGACTTAAAGCCTGGAGGTGCAAAAGTGGCATGGGATACTGTGTCTTTACCTAAGCAAGAAGGGGGCTTGCGGATTAAAGGGATTGAGGATTGGAATAGAGCTGCTATTCTTAAGCATGTATGGAATGTTATTTGTAGATCTGGTAGATCAATATGGAAGGACTAGGTTGAGACCTATTTGCTAAAGAGGAGATGTTTTAGGTCCGTTAAGATTCCTTCTAATTCCTCGTGGGCTTGGAGGAAGATTCTGAGCCTGAGGGATGTTTTTAAGCCCCTTGTTAATTATAAAATTGGTAATGGGAACACTGTCTTTCTTTGGTTGGACCCTTGGCATCCTGAAGGGCCAATTTATGAAAATAGGGGGGATGTTGTTATGAGAGCCTCTGGTCTGGGGATGGAGGCAAAGTTATGCACCATTATTGATGGTAGGGAGTGGGCTTGGCCTTTGGCTGATCATGTAGACCTTCTGGAGTTGAAAGGGGGGATCCCTGCTGATATGAAACCAAATCCAGATAGTGAGGACACCTTACAATGGTTACCTTCCTCCTCCCTTGATTTTAGCACCAACTCTGCTTGGGAACAACTCAGAAATAAAGGGCAAATTCAAAACTGGCACAGCATTGTTTGGTTCTCTGGAGCTGTGCCCAGGTATAGCTTTATTCTTTGGCTGGCAGTTCAAGAGAAGCTAACTATCCAAGATAAACTAATTTCTTATGGTATTATTCAAAGAGCTCAATGTGTATTTTGTTGAGAGGTGACTGAAACTCATGCCCACATTTTCTTTGATTGCTCCTTTACAAAGAGAATCTGGTTATTCTTGCAGAGCAAACATAATGTCCAATGGCCTAGCTTGGAGTTGAGGTCTTTGGTTACTTGGTTTGCTATTAATGTCAAGGGGAAGAGACTTGGGAAACTGATTAGCAGACTTATCCTTGCAACTGTGATCTATGTGATTTGGAGAAAAAGAAATGCTAGGATTTTCAGGAATGACTTTAAAGATGTGGTGACTATCTCTAAATATGTGGTGGATTGCATTGGATTCAAACTTCACCTGAGTAGAGGTTACAAAAAAATTGTCCCCAATCTTTGGTTGCACAAACAATGGGCCTTGCCTGTGGATATTTTTTACCCTCCTTGAGGGTTTTTTCTTTTGGTCCTGTTTTGTTTCTTGCCTTGGTGACTGTTGTTCTGCTGGAGTACGCTGCTGCTGGTATGCTCCTGGACGACTGCATGTTTTTTGGTTTGCTCTGTTTACCTTTATTTGGCTGTGTTGGCTCCTGTCTTAGGGTCTTTGGTGTGTTGTTGGGGCTGGTTGTAGGCTTTGAACTGATTTGTTGTGCTGCTGGACTGTTTTTTGCGCTGCTTGTCTGCTATGGACTGCTCTGTTTTGCTGCTTGTTGTGCTGTGACTTGGATGAGGCTTGTCTGAAGCTGCTCGACTGATTCTGTGTGGTCTCTTGTTGGGTTTTTCTTCTGTTCTCTTGCTGAATTTTTAGCTGGAATTGTGCCTAGGTGATTTTGGTTTGTTGCTGCTGGCTCCCTTCTTTGCTGTTTTCTTTTTTTGATGTCCAGTCATGCTGGCCTTGTGTTTTTCTGGTTTTCCTTTGTGGAATATGCACTGCTTCCTTTTCTTTGTTTTTTCTTGGGGATGGGGTATCTTCTTATTCTAGCTTTAAGAAGATCAACCATCCCGTTGGATTTTACATATGTACATGTTTCCATTGTTTACGATATTACCTTACTTACCGAAAAAACAATTATCCTTTCAAAATTCTAGTTATAAGAAAAAATGATGAATATCCTTAATCACGATACTAAACCTAATCCAATACTACTCCTAAATATCCCTTAACATTAGTGGATTTGTGGTTCATGTTATCCAACATCCTTTACTTTATTACAATCTAAGAAATTAAAATACGGGATTAACAAAGAAATTTCCTTGAATATAGCTAGAGAGAGAAGTTTAAGGTACCAAAAAGTAAGGTTTTTAAAATCGAGATCCTATCTTGGATCGATAAGGAAGGTGATAGGTTCGAGATCGTATGATCGGATCGAGAATTGTAAGATCCTATAAACTGAGAGAATGAAACGAAAAATATATGTAGTTACAAAAAATTCTCAAAAGCAAGAATTGAACAAGACTAATATCTATCAAAATAAGAAATTAAGAATTTTACAATAAAGATCAAACTTAAGGTATGATTAAAATTTGATAAGATACAATTTGAACATTAAAGAAAATTTAAGATCAAAGAGGGACTGTTAATCTTGTGAGGACGTGTAAAAAGGATTAAAAGAATTCAAGTAGTTTTATCTGTAACTTTTAAAGAAGAGAGAAAGAGTAAAGACTAGAAAGTTAAAACACTATTGGATAAAAAATTTTTGGCTATTGGACATTGAAACAAAAAAAGTTTAAAGAAATAAAAATAAAGGACTATCTGTCTATGATTACTCATTGTGAGAGAAGCTTAAATGTAATATCTCCTTTCAACTTTTTCAGTAAGAGAGACAAACGAAAAAAAAAACATTTTTTGAAAACAAGCTTTTCTTATCCTTTGAAATTTCTCAATAGACTCATAGTACATAAGATATTCACATTTGTATTGAGTACTTAACTATAAAATCCAAAAAGTATGGATTGTATTGCTCAAAAACTAGATACGCCTGCCAAACAAATTCAACAATTTGGATCGGTAAAGTCGTAGTTCGGATCGGGATCCTAAAATTCTATAAGATTCAAATCGCGATTCATTAAAATATTACGAAATTGGGGTCCTACATGAGACTCGGATCGATTTGCTTATATTGGATCGTAGGATCGTAAGATCATATGATCCACATCGGGATTTTGATAACTATGCCGAAAAGTTTTTTTTTTGGGTGTCGTACTGTCATTACAAGTTTGGTGGTTTATTTTTACAAATTTTAAGGATCATTTACAACTCTTGAGAGTCATTTACGAGTTTTGAGTATCATTTATAATATTTGATTATCATTTACAATTTTTAGAGGTCATTTACAACTTGAGGTTATTTGTGAACCATCCTAAAACTTGCAGGATAGATCCCAAATGACTCACAAAAGTTGTATTAAACTCACAAAAATTATAATATAATCTTAAAATTCATAATTTTTTTCTCATAAATAAAATTAAAATTTGTAATTTATAAAATATAATGCTACGATATCAAATTTTTTTGTTCAGTGCCGTAGGCAGTGCCCTACTAATTCAAAATGTCCCTTAAAATTGGCTTTGCAATGGGCCTTTCAAACCTTTTCGCTCCCCCCCCACCAAAACTGCCAAGAATTGCTGCCATAACTCATGTGAAAATTAATCACTGCCCAATTAAGAGACCTTCCAAACTTTCAAGTAACCTTGCCGTTGATTTGCATTGACTTTCTTATATATTAGTGGACAATGTTATTTAGACTTAAAAATCTGACTTGATAATCTGACCTGATTTACTTTGACATTTGAATTGATTGTAGAACCCATAAAATATGGAAGTTTGACTTTATTTTCTGACCTTATTATTCTCTGCTATTAAATTGACAAGGGACCTCACTATTAATTGAGACTTGGTATCAATTAAATATCTATGATCTATATGTCAACAAATAAAGTCATTAAATTAGGTACAAATAGCATTTTCCAATTTAATTTCCAAGAAAACTTGCTTGTCGCTGCCAAAAAAACTGGAAGATCACAATGGGATATTCACTGGGTGTGGGGTTGATGTCGAATTCATGCAAATCTCGTAAAATGATTTGGTACTCAAAAAGGAAAATATTATTTGAATATAATTTGGGGTCCTAATCATGAAATCTAATATAATGTAATTATTAGAACTCACAATTAATTCAACAATTACATTGAATTAGATCTCTAAAGAACGCTCATCAACTATTACCAGCTTCTCTTCAAGCCCGAATAAATAAACATGTAATGCAAATGAAAGGCCTAGCCATTACATTTGAAGATTATTGAAGTGTGTGGCGGTTTTACCTTCGCACATACTTTAGTGAGGTTCCTGTAAGTAATTTGGGACAAATAATTCCAAAAAACTAGTTAGTGGACTGTCCTAAAGTTTATTAAAGACATACATGGTTTGGGAGCCTATATATTCTGCTGGGTATTAAGCATCTCCAAGAGGCTAGCTAAACTCTCTCCCTTAGCTATTTTAGATAGTTTTTTTCTAAAATATAGCTCCAAGAGACTAGCTAAAAGGCTATCTAAAATAGATAACCTCAATTTTACTAGATAGATGTAGCTAGTCCTATTTGTGGCTATCTAAAATAGATAACCCCATTTTCACTATATTTGTGAGTATATTTCATACATACATTCAGATTTATCTTTCTTTTATACTTACATTCAAATCTTAAAAAAAAAAAATTTGTGGGTATATTTTACCCAATCATGTGGGTATTGGTTTACTTGATGGGTCTTGCCTGATTTGGTACGCGTCGAGTTCGTGTCAATATTGTGTTAATAAAAAATTATTTAATTTGACAACAACTAATATAATACTATTTTAAAAATTATAAAACTCTTATTTGTTATCTACAATACTCGTTAAATAATTATTTTTCTATCACGATACCCATTAATAATGTTATTAGTCGAACCTTAATTTGACCCATTTATTATTGGTGTTAACGAATCATATTATTTTTGGGTTCGTGTCGGGTTCCGTTCGAGTCGGATTCACGTTCAAGTCAAAAATTGACACCCCTAGTTTACTTGTTAATTTGTTTGTATTGTTGATCATTAGTTTTTTAAATTTTGATGATGTGGCGTAACACGTCATGTGATGTCATCAATATTGTGATGACATGGCATACTAAATAATATTTTAGATTTTATTATTGAAAGTTAATTGAAGTGGTTAGTTAAAATAGATAGCGTTGTTGGAGTAAGTTTAAAAAAATGGTTAGTTAAAGTAGATAATACAATATTTAAATATATTTTGAGTAGCTATTTTAGATAGTCCTCTTGGAGATACTTAGGGCTTGATAAAGCCTTTTTCAATATTTTCTAGAATTCTTGGTTAATTTTATCATCATTTATAACTAGTGTTTTTCAAATAACAGACAATATTGTTATAACCTATCATTAAAAAAAATAGTTTGGACAAAGTCATTAATCGACCAAATCAAAAAAACAAATCATTCAACAAAAGAAGCCATCAAACGACAAGGGAAAGGGAGGAAGACATGAGGAGTGAAGGGTTAATTTCACTTTGCATCACGAAAGATATTTCGATTCTCAATTAATATCCTCAAACATTAAAAATTTTAATTTGTTTTCTCAAATTTTTGAATTGGTACGAATGTGGACCTAACTCACTACTGTTCTGCTTTGCGTCATAAATTGAAGCAAGCGCAAGTGCTTCGAACATGGGTTATACATAAATTCTCAAACTATTAGTGCATCACGTATGTTGCACATGATAGAGTTACCTTCCATCTGATTAATAAAACCATATTTTTTAATATACAAAATGGTGTCGAATTGATTGTAAACGAAGATCTGCAATAATAGACATATCTTATTCTTAGACCCAAAACGCTTGCATCTCACATATTTCAATTTATAAATTGAACGCATGTTGGGTCAGGTCAGCATTACTACTAATTCATATCATTGAGACAACAAATTAAAATTTTTAATGTTTGAGGATATAAATTAAGAATCGAAACATCTTTCAAGGTTGCAAAGTGAGATTTAGCCTAGGAATGAATACAATCATTTGTGGGTTTAGTGGTTGATTTAATGGCCACACACTCGTTTTAAACCTTAAAGTTGCGAGTTCGAATCTCGTAGTCCTTCTCCTTGTAATAATATTTGAAAAAAAAAATACTACCACTGGTTCCAGTAAGGTAAATGAATACCTTGGCTAAATGCATTTTATGATGGAAGAATTGCAATTTTTCACCTCTACAAGTACAAAAAAGTGAAAGGAAAAATCAACCATGAACAAATTGAACTTTGCCATGAAAAAATACCTACAAGCTACAACAAAATTGTTGAAGTATAAATTTGATTTGGTTCAAAAGATGAAGGCCAATACAAAAAGCTCAAAATAAAAGATATTTTGGAAGAAGATGTATATAGTTTCTAGAAGAGTTCTAGAATACTTAGATTCTAGAAGATGTCTAAAAAAGTCTTGAGAAATATCTTAGATATTTATTCTATGTAAAAATCTAGAACCTACTTAGTTATTATTTTGTAAAGAAATCTAGAACCTTCCATGAGTAGTATAAATATGGATAGGTTCTAAGCCATTTTGTACCAAGCCCAAAAAGTTTGTATTCAAGTATAATATAAAGTTCTTTTCCACTCTTGTCTTAGTTTGTCCCTCTTTCAGAAATCCTTCAAATATAAATAACCAAATAATCCTCCTCTTTCAACAAAGTGGTATCAGAGCGAAAGCGTGGTGGGCCCATAACCCACAGGTCCCAGGTTCATATTGAGAAAAATGTCCACCCAAGTAGTCCCATTTCCTAAGTAAACCAAAGATAACTAAAGTCGTTGGAGCATTCAAATGAAGACCTACTTCGGTGGAGAAGATGTATGAGACATTGTTGAGAAAGACACTAAAGGGGTAGGTGTAACTACCGATAAGCAAAAGCATGATGCCAAGGTGAAAGACAAAAGGACTTTATCATTCATTTATCAAGGAGTAGATGATGCCAACTTTGAGAAGATTGCAAGTACTTCCACCGCCAAAGAAGCTTGGGAGATCCTCCAAAATTCCTTCAAAAGAGGGGACAAAATAAAGCGAGTTCTTCTCCAAATTCTTCGAGATGAGTTTGAAGCTTTAAAAATGAAA
>CM042184.1:11762149-11781387 GCA_023539305.1 Ilex asprella
CCCCAAATTCAAGCACCACCAGCGAGGACCACCACCACCACCACCCAGCGACCACCTGTTTGTATTTCCAGTGCACTGCTGACAACTCCTTCACCACTTCCGGTGAGTCCTTTATTTTTTGTTGAATGAAAATTATTGAAATTATATGAAAATTATTGAAATTATATGAAATTATTGAAATTCTATGGAAATATTGATTATTGAATTGAGGTGATTATTGACTGTGTTATTGAGTTAGGTAAGTTGGTTGAGTTGATTTTAATTGAGTTAGTGAGTTGATTATTGGTTGAGTTAGTGATTATTGATTGAGTTGGTTGAGTAGATTATTGATTATTGAATTTCTTGTGCTGATCAGTGCCACATAAATTTCAAATTGTCTTGAATTTAGCAGTTTAAGGACATAAGCAGCAAAATAGAGGAGCTCAAACCTTGCGAATTGCATCTAATTCATAAAGTAGGACTTGATAAAATTGCCCTTCACTCACACCATCTCTGCTCAGAAAAATAATCTTAAAAATATGCTATAATCATGGATTAAGAATTGATGCAGAGGCAATTTAAGCAGTTAGCAATCTGATAAACCGTACAGACATCCTTCACAAATTCATTAGAGCATGTATGTAGGCATAAGCACAAAGACACGTTTACCAACTATTTGTATGTCGCATAGACATACGCATGCACATCCTTTACATGCATACACATAAACTAGAAGTGCTAATCATGTGAGGTTGAATGAGATCATGACACCAAAGACTACACCGTTTGAAAGTATTGACTGCCAAATGTGTTAAGGCCACCACCCTTGGAATACATTGTATTGTTGCATGGTGGATTACATAGGCTCTTTATGCTCCAAAAGCTTGCAAGATTTTATGACTCGTACACCCACAAAATATATATAATCATATATTTGGTTTCAGCAACTGGGAACTAAATGAGATAGGAACTGACTGGGCTTCAAAGGATTTGGCTCCTCTTGAATAAATAAATCAAGATTACTTTCTGAAATTAGACGATTAAGCATACACAAAACAATTAATTAAGATGAATGCTTCCACTAGTATCGCAACTATTCCTGCTGGCTTACAAGTACATGGGTTTCCTACTATGATCTTCTTTCATCATGGTATCTTCATGAACAATCAGAATGATTTAGTCATTTACTTTGCGTCAAAATGCATCCATAAATTCTACTGCAGTAAACCAAGGCACTGTTTGGCTGGAGTGTTAGATTAGAAGATGGGGAGAAGGTTAAATCACCAAAAAAGACAAAAATCTGTAACCTTTTACTGACTGTAATGCCAATGATAGAAGTGGCAAAGGTTGTGTCTGTGTAGTGTCAACGACATTGGAGTAACAATGACAATGCAGAGTAAAGAAAAAGAAGACAGCCACTGCAGAAGGGTTGGCTGTTGGAATCACTGATTTTATTGTTAGATGTGGTAATGACAATGGAGGAGCTAATACAAGCAGCTCTGCTAGATGTTTACGACTGATTGGTGACATCCAAAAAACATCAGCACTAGTGCAAAAGTGACTATTGAACGTGAAGACAAGTAAGTGTAGATGGTAAGTGCGGCCTAGGTTGAGACTTTGGTGGCATTAGGTGGTCATAGACGCAGAGCAGGCATATAGCATTTTAAGGTATACTACCTAATGAAGACCAATAGATACTTAAGAATTGGATTTCAAGCTTCTGCCACAGGAAATTGAATTTCCAACTGCTGGACTGGAATCTGTGACAGTAATCAATAATCAATAATCACTAATCAATACCTAACTTTTTGCCCAAGTATTGGAGTGAAAATAGAGCTATTAGTATACAATTATACTATGTATTTAAATAAAACTAAAAAATCAAACAAGGGTTCTAAGTCAATCATAATAGAACATAAATTTTACATCCATATATTTATGTTCTATTTTGTCATTTATTGACTTAAAAGAAAAAAAAATCTAGTTCTAAAAAAATTAATAGTTAGTATATAATTATACTATCTATTAGAATAAAACTAAAAAATTAAATAAGGGGTTAAACTGTAATTGACATAATATTTTTTAGCTTTAATTTAGGCAGTTTGATATTTTAATTTGGTCGTTTAAACAACCAAATTAAATTTCAATAAACTGGCGGTGGAGTGATGTGTTAAACGTCAAAAATTTATATTGTTTTAAATTATAAACAATTATTAGCCCAATACTTAAATAAGTAACAAAAAAAATTATATATTTTTAAAATATCACAAATTTTATAATAAAATTTTTTAATTAAATAAACATTTAACATTTTACTCATACAAAAAGGCAAAAAACCTATCAATAAGGACTAAATTAAAAAGTCAAACACAACAAAATAAAGAAGCACAACCTGAGTAGCAAGGTAGCTTCATAGAACCTGTTCTTGGTCTACGACAATACCAACTAATATAAGTTCTAAATTTTAAATTTCACACAAACCAAAGTGTCAAAATTATAAATTTCACACAAACCAAGGCAAATGAATGGCAATAAGACAACAAATTGAATAAGCACAACTCGATATAAGAAATTAACAATATCTCTTTATTGTCAATCCAATACACCCCATCTATCCATCCATCCATATATATAGACAGAAGGAATAAAACTTGCGGCAACTCTATGCGATGGAAGAAACTTGCAATATCTCTTTATTGTCAACCCAACACAATAAAGAAAAGTTGAAGCAAAAAAAAAAAAAGTCGTAATCTAAGTTGTAGTTGTAATTTTAAAGTCGTAATCTAAGTTGAAGTCGCAATAATCTCGAATGTAATTGATATAAATCATTCCCAATTTTAAAGTTGTAATGTAAGTTGAAGCAAAAAAAATTCAATTGATATATAATCATGTCCAATTTCAACCCAATAAGTCATAATTTATCCAGTTCAAAGAAAAAAATATTCTACATAATTTACAACAAGCAATTTATATTTGTATTCGGTCATAAAATATGCTTGTATACCAATAAAAGTCAATGCGATGAATAAACGTTTGTATAAAAAAGCTGAACCTTAAGCAACAAACTAAACTACCTACATAGTATTAAAAAAAATGAACTCACCAGATTAAACCATCAAAAATGAACTCACTAGACTAATCGACCCTTAGATTTTTAAAGTCACAATTAAAAACAAATCTAAATACAACATAACTATAACCTCCATGTATAAACCACTGCTATGAAAATGAAGCAAAATTTTAACAAAGGGAAATAAGAAGAAGAACAATGCAAAGACGACATAGAGGCCTAGTAGCAACCAATATTTCAAAGAAACTCACCAGATTAAACCATCAAAAAAATTAATTTCAAAACCCACATTGACAAACCATATCAAAGAGTAACTGATTGCTATATCAAAGAGTAACCGTATGTAACTGATTGCTTTTAGAGTAACCATATCAAAGATAGCAGTTTTAAATGAAAAGAGTAACCATATCAAAAGATGTTCTTTATCCAAGCTCGCAATCCACATGGTAGTTTATATATCCTGGTTGAACCTTTTAACGTTTTGTGGCATTTCAAACGAAGCTAATTGAGAATTTTAGCAATAATGTCATTTTATTTACTCATTTAAGTATGTGATCCATTTGTGCAATAATGAGCCATAAAAATGTCATAATTTGTGGTGGTTGTTGGCTGGCTGGCGGTGGTTATTGGCTGGCTGGTAGTGGTTGTTCCCGATTTACTTGGATTTTGCTTTTAATAAACAAGCCTGATGTATATATTATTTTTCTTTAGTTAAATTCCTATATTACAAATCAATTGTCGCAAAGGCTTAAAGTGTTTTATTTTGATGGAGGAGGAGAATTGACAAGTTGTCAACTGCAATATTTTCTATCTATTCATGGAATTCATCATCTTAAGTCTTGCCTCGAGACCCCTCGACAAAATGAAAATGTTGAGATGAAACATAGGCACATTACAGAAACTGCTCTCACCATTCTAATTGGAGGATCTCCTCTTAATTGAAGCTTTTTTTTTCATACTTCTCTAGAATATTCTTCCACAAACGTTTTTTGTTGTGTATGTTATCTCTTACTCATCCAATACTCCAAACAAAATTATGAATAAACATGAAAACTTTGAAATTATTAATCAAATCTCACCGACCATTATTCATTGTAACTATTTAATAGATTGATACCTACAATCTATTAAATAGTTAGAATGAATAATGTCATTTTATTCACATTTTAGAGATAATTACACTCAAACCCTTTGTAGGTTATCAATTTCATGTCTGTCTCTCTCAATCTTAATCGAAGTTCAATATTTATTTCTCTTAGACATCAAACACCACATTTACTTCAAAATAAGCATGTTGATTTTTAATCAATCAAAATAACTCCAGTATAGGCATCCTTGAGTTGGAAAGTCCTGATAATTTTGCTAAATTTGTAAATGTAATTCAAGTACTGCCTTGTTAGCCAAGAAAATTGTCTATATTGTTTGGCTTTTTGATAACATGTTTTGCTTCTGATTCAATAGATTATAACATCTAAAGAGATACCCTCTTATGGGGAATGTTGATTTAAACTTTCATATAAAAAGTAGTATCTTCATCTCTCTTAGTATCATACAAGTATATTTCATCCTTTTAGGTTTTGTAATTGATAATTTCTTCAAGTATTAATCGTTTCTATCTATTCTCAGGTTCTTCTGAATTCAAAACTTATTCCACAGCCGATAATAATTGAAATGGCAGGAAAACAAGTTACAGTTTTGCTATATTAGGGTGGACAAATGAATTATGGCTTGGAGGGTTTATCATACAGTTGTCCTCCCAAATGTGGTATTGTTATCAATAGTGGTACACAACTGCTGAATTTATTAAGTAAAATTTACACTGTACTGGGGTTGGACAGGGCGCATAAGAAGTTGAAGTTGACATGTAGATACTCTTTTACAGTTGGAACAGGACCAGGACCAAACATAAATAAATATGTCGGTTTGGAGATTGTTAACGATGAACTAGTGAGCTCAATGGTTAATGTGGTAATTGACAACCCCAGTATTGTTAGTGTTACTTTGTACGTGAAAACGGAGGACATCAATGTTGACATAGGCAGTAGTCAAACCAGAGGGTGCATTACCACAACTGTCATGTCTTACACTGAGTTGCTTAGGCGAGAGATGGGTCAATTGTCATTTTCAACTACTGGTGTGATGGGTGAATGTTCTACTCCCGGTGGGATGCAGGTAATGGCTGAGTCTGGGCAGTACTGTTACAGCCAACAAAGAACTAGAAACACGACATTCGGTGGGAACTCATCAAATAATTCATTGAGTCAAATTTTTGAAATGGGTGAGGGAGGAATTCAATTGGGTGAACAAGATGATATTTATCAACCAATAATGCAACATTGCCCAATGCAAGAATATGAAGAAATGTGTGCTAATGATCGTACAGATGTCTCCGATGATGACGACTACGAAGAAGAAGAGTTTGAGGAAGTAATGATTGCGGAGCCGGATGACGAAGATGAGAATGTTGAAGACTCTGAGGCTGTTCAGGTGGTGGAGATGCATAAGCCTTACTCTACCTCATTTACCACAACTGATTGGTCAGTATACTGAAGCAGATAGCTTTGTACCGTCAGTTGAATATAATTTGTGGGATCCAGTGAAGATGAAGTTGGCGAAGGGCATGGTTTTTAAGGATAAAAATTCATTGATTAGAGCTGTTAAATGATATTCAATCAAGCTAAATCACGATTTCATGGTGGTCGAGACTAGCACAATTGTGTGGACTATACAGTGCATCATGTACATGCAGTCTAACTGCACGTGGAGACTACGTGCTTGTTTTAGGAAAAAATTAAAAATATTTCAGATCACAAAATTTGATGGACCACATACTTGCTTCTACCATAGAATGAGTCATGACCATCGGCAGTTAGACTTTGAATTCATTTGTCATAGCATATTGGGACTCGTGGGTGATACACCACAAACCAAAATGTCGACAATTCAAAAGAATATAAAGGAGAAGTTCAAGTTTGATATTTCCTATAAGAAAGCATGAATTGCGAGGAACAAAATAATTGCTAAGAATTTTGGTGATTGGGACTCGTCATATGACATGTTGCCAAAGTTTTTGGGTGCCATCAAGAAGTATAACCCTGACTCAATTGTGAAATGGCGGTAGTACTCTGAAACTCCTGAATATAATATTTTTTTGCGAGTATTTTGGGCATTCAAGGCGAGCATTCAAGGGTTTAAATATTATCGACCTGTTGTCAGTATTGAGGGGACATTTCTACGTGAAAAATACAAGGAAAAATTGTTAGTGGCGACTGCTTTTGATTCTAATAAACAGTTGTTTTCTATTGCATTTGCTATTGTGGAAGAGAAGAATACGTCTAGTTGGGGTTTTTGCCTTTATTACCTTCGGCGGATTGTTCTTAGACAACGGGAAGGGATATGTTTAATTTCTGATAGACACAAAGGGGATTCTTGCAGCTGTGAACAAGGAAAATTATGGGTGGCATCCACCGCATGGTTATCATCGTTTCTGTCTGCGACATGTTCGTAGTAACTTTAATACAGAGTTTAAGGATGCGCATTTGTACGATCTAATGTGGAGGGCTGGAAAGGCAAGATAGGTTTGCAAGTTCGATGATTTGATGACCCAGATACGCAACGTCAAACAAGAAGTGTATAAATGGTTGACTGATATACCATTGGAGAAGTGGACATTAGCACATGATGGTGGACGACGATATGACATCATGACAACCAACATTTCAGAGATTTTCAATAGTGTTCTTCAAGGTGCTAGGTATTTGTCAATAACTGCTTGTGTGCAGTCTATATTTTATTGTGTCACTAAGTATCATTTTGAACGTCGAGAACAAGTGACAAAATAGAAAGAAAATGGGATGGAGTTTCCTAAGCGTGTACTGGAACGATTAAAACATGCACAACAAATGAGTCGTGTCCACGACGTGACACCATTTCATAGGCAGCGTGGTCTTGCTGAAGTGTCAACTGGCGGTGGTCATAAGCAAGTTGTGTGTCTTGAAGAACGTTCGTGCACATGCGAAAAATGGGCAATTTATAGAATTCCTTGCTCGCATGTGTTGGCTATATGCTCTTATCTTTAGTTGCATTTTCAACCCTACATAGATCCCATATATACCATCGACACTTTAGATAAAATTTGGGCGCCTGAAATGTTTCCTCTTGAGGATGAGCATTACTGGGATGATCCTCCACGACCGAAATTAGTCCCTAATCGTAACCAACGTCGAGAGTTGATTGGCCGGCCACGGATGATGCGTATACGGAATGAGATGGACTTCCCACCAGAGGGTCGTAATCAGATACATTGTGGGTTATGCGGTGAACTGGGTCACAATCGTCGAAAGTGTACATCCATAAATACGCGGGCTCCAGCTTCCATTCAGTAGATTGTATTATGTTCTTTTGTAAGCTTCATATGTTGTTGTATATTATAATCATTTGTGTATTGGACTTTTTGATGATATTATGTTGTTAACTAATTTTGGTACAATGAAGCTTACTTTTAAATGTTTGATGTAATGTTTTGTTTTATGGTTGATGGTGAATGTTATTTTGTGTATATTCATATAGTTATTCATCATGAACATCGATGGACGGCGATTATTACATCCTACTCCACAAGACCACTCCGTTCTGGCATTACAGTCTGATCATCGATCAGAGTATATCTTGCAGGGCATCAATCTGCCTCCGTTGCACTATAGACGTAGTGATCGCACCGCATGATAGTTACATGTCACCGATGAGCGTGTGCTACGTCATTTGGTTACCGTCGGCTTTTATGGGACGCACAAGATTGCATCCAAACGGTTGGACCATTCACTAATCACAACGCTTGTTGAGAGATGGCGTGTCGAGACGCATACTTTTCATCTTCCGGTGGGAGAGGCGACTATCACACTTCAGGATGTTGCTGTTCACATAGGCCTACCGATTTATGGTATGGCAGTGTCTGAAAGAGATAGTTGTTCGGTAGATACGACATGGTCAGCATTATGCACCTGACGAAGGGGCTATAGACGGGTCTTCACTCAGACTTTCAACATTGCGGGGGCATTTGGATGGAAGTGTCCCAGTAGATGCAGATGATGATTTTATTGCTTCTTATGCCAGAGCGTACATCTTGTTGTTGATTGGTTCATACATTTTCCTAGACAAGTCTTTTAGCAAGGTGAAGTTGATGTACCTTCCATTACTTGTCGATCTTACATCAGCTAGTCAGTACAGCTAGTGTAGCGCAACATTGACCTGCCTTTACCGTGAGATGTGCATCGCCACTAGACGTGATGCTAAGGACATCGACAGCTTGCTTGTTCTAGTACAGGTACATGCAAACTTATGTTTCAAGTTTATGCAAATATAGATTATTTAATGTAATGACAAATGTATGTGTTACACTATAACTGTTTGATTTTTTTATATAGTTATGGGCATGAGAGCGTTTATCACATATACGTCCACAGCGATTACTCCCACGTGATCCAGTAGATGATGTACATCCTGCCGCTGCCCCAGCTGATGATGTACCACCTGCACATGCACATGCACCGGTACATGGTCCTACTCTTGATGACCTACCACCAGGGCCTCGTGGTCAAAGGTAAGCTATTTTATTATTCATTAGTATTTTAATGTACATCCAACTAATCATATTTTATTTTTGCTATGCAGCTGGGATGTTGCATTTTTTGAGCAACACACGCCTACTCATGTGCTCAGACATTATAGAGATCAGTTGGATCAGATGAGTGATGAGCAAGTATACTTTCCAAACCCACGTTGTTGGATGTGTTGTTGTTCGTTATTGTTGGTATGATTGGTAGTTGATGCAATATAATAATGCAACAAGTTATTTTGGAAACTCTGCCGAGATTTTTATTATTTGGGTACATCTAACAATATTCATTATTTTTATAATCCAGATGATATGGCAGCCCTTTGCTGATGATATGCTGGCCACTCTACCAAAGTATTGCTTATGTGGGTGGGGCTTATGGACTACACGTGCCCCGCTTATATGTTTTGATGTGGTAGAGTGACATTTTTCAGACCGTGTTATGCGACAGTTTGGATGCAGGCAGCCCATACCAGCGTCGTGTGATTCTAGTCGTGAGCTGCATGCGACTAATAGGCGTGGCAGACATGGATATGACTGGACGATCGCTCATCAGCGTTATATCAGCATGTGGGATCAACGGCGAGATGCTATTGTTCATGGCGAGCCTACGGTCGACATGACAGATACCACTGATCACTACAAGGAGTGGTATCGACACATCACTAGGCTACTTATCGGACCACCGATGCCACGCCCTGAAGTTGGTTTTCAGCCCGTCGACGGTATCATGGAGCTGATGGTATGTGTTGTTTATTTAGTATCTAAACAAAATGTGATACAAAAATTATATAATTTTTATTTTAATAACTTTTTTTATGCAGGCACAGACAATATCACAGGTTTACCACACAGCTTATGATACAGTTAGTGGGGAGCCTGATATGGGGAGATATCAGATAGCCATCAGGCATATGGAGGACATTAGCTATCGGTGTTTGACAGCACTTTCTGAGCACGGCCGACTTGTGCATCCTCCTACAGACAGTCAGCAGTCATATGGTGCAGCCCCTGTTCATGCACGACAGCGGGGAATACGTATACCTCGACCACCAGCTGCACGCGCACATAGGAAGACTCCCCCACCGGTAGTGGATATTACGGTGACATTATCAGAGGTAGGCCCATCGGCTACATATGGTGCACAGACTGTTGCTGAAGCAGGCGCATCTACACCAAATGTCTCAATTTTGGGTTTTGACATTCCTACATCGGTTGTTCACTAGCAGTCTTCATCACCGCTTGATCGTCCTACTGTTACATCATGTGAGCCATCGCTGACCTCTCCTAGTGTTGATGCATCGGCGACGCCATTCACACCTACATTAGATCCAGGAGTTACAGCAGATACATCACTCTCACCTGCTGTGCCATGTATTGTACATATTGTTCCACCGATGCCCACACGACCTAGTTCTCCTGTGCCATACGATGACAGCTCCGATGATGCTGAGATTCCAAATGAGGGAGTTACACAGGACCCATCACTCTCACACATACCTCGAGGTAGAGGTCGGGGCAGAGGTCGGCATGGTGGAGTCATAGAACATATATCGCCTTTGCTTGATGGTTAGCGGCCCAAGCGGCAGAGGAGACCACCACCTTGTGGGACATAGTCTTGTTTTTTGATAATATAATTTGTACAAAATTTGTAAATATTATTGTTGTATATAATATATGTTTGTGTTCATAGTTTCATGTAATGTTATTTCATTACTGCCTTTCAGATTATTTATTCAATACTCTTAAGACATGTTTGTTGAATAACATAGCATAAATGATTGAAATTTAGATGGACATTACAAACTGGAGTAGTACACCATATTTCATAGAAACAAAATACATAAACATATTACAAACACAAGTACGACGATGAAAGTGTAAATATTACAACATAATATTTTCATGACACTTCTTCATGTGTCTTCATTTTTGTTAGATAGGTAATGATCAGAAATACATCCATCTTCACCAATTAATTAGTAGCTTAAAATTTCTTCTTGCATCCTCTTTTCTGCAGCACGATCGCTTGCTATACGGCGCAGATTGTAACGATTGCAACGGATTTCCATTCGATTGTTCTCAACTCGAATGCGAAACAATGCTCGCTCTAATTCTTGAGGAGTATTATTTGGCATACCAATGGCAACCTGTCGAGGCCTTCTTATGTTGCAGCAATGTAAATCTAAGCTTAGATTTTCTCTTTTCGTCAAGCGATATTGTCATTTCGCCATCATTGTGTTCGTGGCTGTTAATGAATAACGTAATTGAGGATTCATTGGGTAAAAGAACTCATCCTCTAAAACCCAATGATAACCCAAAGTTTCAAACAGGGTTCTCGAACTAAAATTCATTGTTAGAGATAAATTTTGTCCATTGAACATTTAACATGCGTTCATATTTATAGGCCATTTATTTATGTGCGTATCCAAATGACATTCGAACATTATGTAGTCACAGTCACGGACTACACAATAGTATGCAGTCACAATCACATAGACTGACATCTAACCAGTTTTTAGTCACAATAACTTAGTGTGTTGTCACAACGACTGACAATGATGCAAGTGGCTATATGTACTAACATGCTGTAGTGTATACTCACGGGTATTGCAGATGAATCTTTATACTGTTTGACCATCAACTCACACATAAAGGTGACTACACACTACTGTACTGCTGCTGACACATTAGGTGTGTAGTCAAACAGACTGACATTTATCTAGTGTTTAGTCACAGTAATCTAGTGTGTTGTCACAATGACTGACAATGATGCAATTTTCAATAATTTTAACTATTTTTTATTTAGCAGCACTATTAATTACTGTCCACCTTATTAAGCATTTAACGTTTGTGTCTATGTCCTATTTACTTTAACCAATATTGTGAAATTATTGGTTTATTCAGTGTGTTGTCATATCTGAGTTATTTCATTGTTACATGCACTCATTGTCATATCATTTATCAACTTTGCAGTGTAATGTCCTATTTACTTTAATCTATAACGTGGCTTTAACAAATCAATGCAGTGTGTTGTCATATCCCTACTTTTTCATTGTCAAATCAGTTCCAAACTATGCAAATTGATGTCCTTTAACTGTAATTTTTAATTGTCAAACCGATCATATATATACTACCATTATATATGGTGTAAATGCACCACCACTAAACAAAATGTTCAGGAGCACATCAAATGCAAGTTCTTCTTCACGCAATAACCAAAATAGTTCATCTTCGGGTAACAAACGTGAACGCTCAACTTACAGCTCAACATCGTTGAACAAAGTTATTTCTATTGAATCATATACTGATTCTAGTGGTGTAACCTGGTATGGAAGAAAGCGTACATTCCGCAATGAACCAATCGACCCTTATTACCCATTCGGTCAAGCCGGACATGTAATTGTTGGGCCTACAACTGATTATCCACCTCTAGGAGCTCGTATCAAACCCACACCAAGATGGCGACCGTTTATGACAAACGTTGTGACCTTGAAGTATTTTATGGTTGGCATGGTATTGTGGTACCGAAGGCACGTTCGGCTGATATTTACAATTCACATAATTTAAACAATCATGACGAGGTCATTTCAAGGCTTGAACGTGAAAATGCTCAGATGCAACATCGTCTTGATCGTTTTCATGCACTCGATTATGCTAAAATAGAGCATTTTGATCCTGAATATGCAAAAATTGAAATTTTAGAGAATCTGTTACTTGTTTCTGATCTTGAGCTTTCTAATTTCTCTGATTTGGACGATGATGCGTATGACACTTTTATCCCATAATGTTTATGTGTACTCGATAATCCTTTATGTTGTTTTGAATATCAGCCACGTTGTTGACATCCTTTTTTTACCTGTCTTCGTTCTGAATAACTAATATTTTTAATAGCTTAATAAACATTAATGTCGACATTATCATCATTAAAAATATTTTTTTTGTATGCGTTTATTAATATATGATAAAATTTAAATTAATTATATGTATACGTTTTCAATTATTTTAGTTTGATATGCTAAAAAATATAAATATATTTAAATTATCAAAATTTATTTATTGAATGTTATTAAATTTTTAAATAAATAAAAAATATCATCCATTCAAAAAGAGAGGGACCAAAACTTTTTTAGGAATTAAAATTGATTAGAAATTGAGTAAAACTTAAATTTATTTGATGCATTTGTAATTTTATATAAAAAAATACAATAAATTTCATAGTTAGTCATGAATTTTACCTCCAATTTCAATTTAATCCATGAACTTTCACTTGTCTTATTTTACTCCCTCAACTATCAATGCTTTAATTGAAATAAAATTGATAATTGATGGATTAAATTAAAAAAATAAATATTTTAGGGACTACATTAAAATTCGACAGAAAATGATAGGAGTCAATTATGATAATTACCCAAATAAATATAAATTTATTTTTTTACTCAACCATTATATTTGGGACTAATGTCCTTTTAGTTAATAAAATAGGCGTGATGTTCTTTAGTTTTAAATATTAATATAATTTTTTTATTCAGGCATTCGCGGAGGCAGTAATCCTTTTAGTTAAAATACTTTGTCGGCTTGACAAACATTTAACATTTTAAAATAACAATCTCATAAAACTTTTATGTATTTAAAAATTATAAAAATTAATTTATTGAATTTAATTAAATTTTTAAATAATTAACAAAAACTCATCCACTTAGTGAGATAGGGAGCAAAACAGTTTTACGTATTTATGTATCATTGTTAGGGAAAATAACAACAGTAGGACAAACAAAATTTACGGCTGAGAAAAAATATCATAATTTTTTTATTAAATAAATATTTAACAATTTACTTAGAAAAATAAAGGCAGAAAACCTATTACTATTTTTTTTAGGTATTACAGAATTATTTAATTGAAATAAAACAATTAAAATTTGAATGACTAAATTAAAACCCAGCACAATTTAGGGGAGAGTTCTAATTAATTACACAAACAAATATTAAATAATTGCAGCACAAAGCCAGTCAGGTTAAAGACGTCAAACGAATTGGCGTCTTTAAATAGAAACGTCAATCCGTTTGACGTTTTTATATTAGTGGGTCAGTTTGTTTTAAAGACATCAAATGGATTGACGTTTTTATGTTGAATGTGGGCCACAGTATTTGGTTTAAAGACGTCCAATGAACTGACGTTTTTAATTAAAGACGTTAGTCCATTTGACGTCTTTAAAACAACGTGAGTTTGGGAATTACTTTGAAATCTACCATTATTTGGAATTTTTTTAAAAAAACACATGGTATTGTTCAAAAGCTCAAGAAAGTGCCACATTTTGCTTTCGATTATGGTTTCCTCAGTTGCTTCATTTGAGGAAATGATCTATATAAAGCATTAGGATATCCATTCACAAGGCTATGACATTCTTTCCAAGTATTTTTAATTTCCACCCGCCGATCATTGCAAACAACATATCATTTCTTCTCCACCACCATTGTCATGGCTGTCAAATACGGTGAACAATAGAACAACCATCACAACAAGCAGCTTCACTCTATTGACCCTATATTTGGTTAAGTAAGGTTTTGATGATAACAAACATTCTTGTATTATTAATCATTGTCATGAAAGTTTGGTTGTAAAGTGTTGAATAGGGTTGATGAGAAAGTTTGGATGAACAATGTACTACACCAGATATGAAGAACCAAAAGAAAAGATGTGCATGGGTTAAATGCTCAATTAGATGGGAAGATGAAAAGAAATGAAGAGAATGAGCATTGCTAAAGTGGTTGATTGAAGATGAGAAGAATTGGACGGAATGAGTATGAGAAGCTTAAGCAACAACTTTGTCGGTTTGGTAGTTCTAACTAGAGAAATTGAAGAAGTTCATGACCATACTTATATGATCCTCATTGAAGTTAGAAGATATTTATGTTTCTTGATAGTAAGATTGAAGGATTAAGGCAAAGAAATGAAAGAATCAATCCAAGGAGGAAGAATGCTTAAATTAATCAATTTGATTTAGTCTCGGTTGTGTGGAAATAACTTTCTACTTAAATGTCCAATTGACTTGATTCTTGTGGAATTGGAAAGAATACTTCAATGCCTATAACTTTGTTTGAAATAGGAGTTGTCAAATTCAAAATTTTTTGAGACAAAATTGGCTTGGAAGTTTAGATAAATGCACAACACCGGACAACTGAGAAGGAGATCTCAACTTCTGGATGAGGAATCCGTAATTCTGGCTGCGAATTGGAAGACCACAAAAACTCTCTGAAAAATCATGAAGCCTTTCAAAAACCTATCAGGAATGCTGGAATGCTTTCTAGGTGTGTCCTTTGGAGCCTCTAACAACTAGTTTTTTGCCATCTTCTCTTGTGCATTTGCCTCCACTATAAAAGTGCATCATGAGGCATGAAGAAGGAAGATTTTTGTAGACTTATTAGGGCTATAAATGAGTTACAAATTCATTAAAGAGTGCTTCCAATGGTGATGATCTTGCAATTGAGATTTTATTAACTTTTGTATTATTTTGTCTTGTTGTAAACTTTGAGAGTGAACATCTTGTAGAGATAAGAGAGAATTTCTTGTATTGATTAAGATTGAAATTGTAAGGGCGTATCCTCACCTATAGAAGAAGACGAATGTTCACCAAAGTTCACCAAAACCCGTCGGAGAACTATCCGGCCCCGAAGTGTACGTGAGGGTCACCCCCCAGTGGTGAACCTCCCTCTGCTAAATGAGCTAAAAGATCACCATCGAATCACGATGCAACTAATAAAGTAGAACTAGGAGCTGATGGAATGGATTCAAGCTCATCAGCTTCCTCTGTTCCCCCTAGCACGTCAGGAACCTCCTCCGCCCCAGACAGATCACGACGCCCCTTATCAGGAGCGGTAGACTCCCCCAAATGGAATCACGGAGCTCGAAAGAGCACAACGAAGAGGAGGCCCACAGTAGGGCCAAAGCCGCTTACCGAGAAGATAGACCCCACCCCCTGATGGATGTCGTGGATCCTTTACTAGAGCAAAGACTTCGTAAACTCTAGCGATAGGTGGGCAACATAAAAGAGGTAGTTAAGGGAAAGACCCCCGATACCATCGACGCTTTGGTCCAGTAGACCAAGTCGCCATTCGCCCTTGAGGTCCTCCATTTACCTCTCCCATAGAAGTTTTGGATGTCGTCGATAGAGGCGTTTGATAGAACCAAGGACCTTGTCGACCACTTGAATTCCTATAAAAACTAGATGGAACTTCAGGGTTACCCATATTCAATTCGTTGTCGGGCGTTCCCCATCACCCTCAAGGGGTCGACAATAGCTTGGTTTAACAGGCTATAACCTACATCAATCTCATCTTTTAGGGAGTTATCCATACAATTCGTATCACACTTTATAGAAGCAAGGACGTACATGAAGTCGTCCTACCATCTACTGAGTGTCAGATAGGGACCAAATGAGTCCCTCCAAAACTATGTACAACGCTTCAACTAGGAGTGCTTGAAGGTGGAGAGTGTGGATGACAAGTTCGCACTAAACACTTTCATGTCTGGACTTAGAATACAGTCCAATGACATCCTCTTCTCGACAGCCAAAAATCCTCAGGTCACTATGGTCGAGGTACTGGCCAAAGAAGAAAAGTATATCAACGACAAGGAGGCCTTCCGCTTGAAAGGGGGCTTGACACTGGCAGAGGGAGACAAGAAAAAGAGGGACCGTAGTCCCAAAAAAGAGAGAAAACACAAGCGATCCCCGAGGAGGGATCATTCCCCGAAACTAGGAAGAGAGTCTCCTCCCAAACAGAGGGGCAACGTTCTAGACCCCCTAGGGGCTCCACCGTAAGAACTACAACCCCAATTTGTCCCAGCGCAGCTTTCACCTCTTGTCACCTCCATTGCTCAAGTCCTCCATGAGTTCCATAACGAGAGGTTTGTTTGGTGGCCACAACGAATGAAGTCCGATCCCTGAAAGAGAGACGCTACCAAGTATTGTGAATTCCACAAGGACACGGGCCATGAAACGAATGACTACATCCCGCTCAAGAAGAAGATGGAGTACTTAATCTAGAGGGATCACCTGCGCCACTATGTGGCAGGTGAAGGGAGAGCTCAGAACAATCAAGGGCGGGGTGCCAGAGCAGCCTTCGAGCCTCCTCAACAACACCAATAAGCTCTTGGCGAGATTCGTGTCATCTCGGGAGGATTTGCAGGCGGGGACGAATCTAGCTTGGCACAAAAGGCATATGTCAGGAGAGCCAGTTGTGGACTTTCTAATTCAGTTCCAAACCAGTTGAAGGAATTATGATACGGTTCCAAACTTGACTATTTTATTCGGTTCCAAATGTTGTTTTCTCTAAAGAGATACACTTAATATGTATAAGTTGCACCAGTTATTCACTGCACCCAGTGATTACAAAGAGATACAACAAATAGATACACCTAATAGATGTACCAAAGTGACACACCTAATAAATGTACCAAAGAGATACACCTAATAGATGCACCAAAGAGATACAAGTGAAATCCAAAGAGAAATGCTAAAATAATACACCTAATTGATGCACAAATTGATACAAGAAAGTAATACACGAAAGAGATACCTCAAACAGATACACCAAAATAGAAACACTAAAATAATACCCCTAATTGATGCATAAAATTGATTTAAGAAAGTGATACACTAAAGAAATACATCAAATAGATACACCAATAAGGTGTATCACAAAAAAATAAAAAAAAATTATAATTTCAAACAAAAATAATCAAATCAAATATTTACATATTTAAAAATAAAATAAATTATCAATGAGAAAGTGAGATAAAATAAAGAGAGAGAGAGAGTAACAGTGAGATAACATAGGGGGAGAGAAAGGGAAAAATATAGAGGGGTTGTGATATAATTGTTTCTAAGAATCGGTTGTTGCAAGAGGTACTCTTGTAGAATGGCTTTTTTGGAATTTATCCATCAAAATGCACTTATGCCCAATAAATTTTCATTAGTATCCTTTTAATCAAATAAGTCTATACTTATATACCGACTTCTATTTTTCCCTAAATAATTCAAAATCAAGTGAAAAACTTTGTATTTTAGCAAGCTAATGCACTTACCCTAAAAAAAGGGTTTTTTAGGTGTAGGTACAATTTTTTAGACTTATTTAGGTAAAAGTGTATAGATAAGTTGTTTATTCCATTAAATACAATTTTTGTAAAACTTTTTGTGTTTAGGTACAAAATTCAAATGAATTAAAATCCTTTTTACCTAAACACCATTCCTTAAATTATGCTCTCATCATTGATATTTATTTGAGGAAACAATTATGTAAATATTAACAATATCAATGGGAGGTAAAATAGGGGCATTAATGATCAAAACTCTTTTTCTTCGACAACAGGATTCTTTGGCCAAGATATTTTGTTAGATATTATGTATTGTTTGTTGTTGAGATGTAGGGAAAAAAATTTTTTTTAATGAGTGTAACTATATTTTAATGGGTGTAACTATTTTTTTAATGGGTGTAACTGTTTTTTAATGGGTGTAACTATTTTTTTAATAGGTGTAATTTTTTTTTAATAGATGTAACTACTTTTTTTAATGGGTGTAACTATTTTTTAATGAGTGTAACTATTTTTTTAATGGGTGTAACTAATTTTAATGAGTATAACTATTTTTTTAATGGATGTAACTATTTTTAATGGGAGTAATTAGTGTAATTGTGTTGTTGTAATATTAATATAAATAGAGTAAGAGGAGAGAGAGAGAGAGAATATGCTCTTATTTTATCTCTCATTGCTTAATTGTAGCAAAAATATATGGAAGAAATATAAAAAGTTTCAACCTATCAATTATTTACTGAATGACAATATTGACATTTTTAAAAAATATGCACTTTAACTCAAATAAGATTTTGAGTTGTACTTTTATCTAAATAAGTCTAAAAAATTGTACCAGCTTCTAAATTACCCAAAAAATAAAGGCGCATAGCCTTAATTATGGTTCTCCTTCTAGTGGGTTGGACCAAGACTTGGCCCAACGGATTGTCAAGCTTTCAGACTTTCCCGTGTGAGTTATTAATTTTTTTTTTTTGGGTAAATGAATGAATTTTATAACAAAGCAAAAGCTGTAGTGATTACAAAGCAACAGCCTACATAAAACAAAGCAACAGCCTACATATCTCAAAATGAGATGATCAAAAGAGACAAAGCAACAACCTACATATCTCAACATGAGATGAACAAAAAAGAAGAAAAAAAATCTGGCAAGGGTGCTGTGTAGGTGACAGTAACCTTCACAGATTAAAAATTAGTTGAAGAACAACTTCATCCTCATGTACCAAAACAAGAGCTAGGTAGCCTCCAATCAATTGCAAGTTCCCTATTATTGGGGGTATTCTCGATTTTAAGTGAGAAAAGTCTGTACCTTACAGTAGAGAGGATGTTCTGCTGGATATGTAAAGGATCCCTGAATTCATTGTTGAAAATTCTTTGGTTCCTTTCCCTCCAGATCACATAAACTGTAGTAGCCAAGCACAGTTTCCTGACTGAGTTAATAAGAGATTTTCCTTTCCAATCATTTGCATAATGTTGTATCAATTGCTGCC
>CM042184.1:11781487-11812472 GCA_023539305.1 Ilex asprella
CTTCATCCTCATGTACCAAAACAAGAGCTAGGTAGCCTCCAATCAATTGCAAGTTCCCTATTATTGGGGGTATTCTCGATTTTAAGTGAGAAAAGTCTGTACCTTACAGTAGAGAGGATGTTCTGCTGGATATGTAAAGGATCCCTGAATTCATTGTTGAAAATTCTTTGGTTCCTTTCCCTCCAGATCACATAAACTGTAGTAGCCAAGCACAGTTTCCTGACTGAGTTAATAAGAGATTTTCCTTTCCAATCATTTGCATAATGTTGTATCAATTGCTGCCATGGAAGCCTTAAGAATTGCATATAGCATTTGGAGGAGATAAATTCCCATATTCTTCTAGAGAAAGAGCATTGAAAGTAAAGGTGAAGGTGAGATTCAGGACTCTCCCTACATAATACACACATTGTACTAGTATTAGTAGAATAGCGTTGAATTCTGTCCTTAGTGGCCAACCTCTCCTTGATTGCAAGCCATAGAATGAAGCTAGTCCTGGGAATATTGTGACTAAACCAGACAATGTTATGCCAACTAACTTTAGGTTGTTTATTCCTCAATTTTTTCAATGCTGATTCTGTAGTGTAGATGCCATTACTATTGAGGATCCATTTGACCTTGTCCTGCCTATCCACGTTAGGAAGATAATTAGGCATTGAGGTAGTGATTTCCATAATTTCCCCATTATGCCTTGCATTGATTCTTGGCCAAACCCACTGGTTATCTTGAATTATATGACTGACTTTAGCAGAATGGGACAACCTTGTGAGAGACATAATCCTAGAAGACCAACATAGCAATAAAGGCCATGCAGGATGCCAGTTATCAAACCAAAGTGAAGTATTTCTCCCATCCCCAATTATGTTGAGGAAAAATAACCTAGCTGTGTCTCTCATCCTTAGAATCTTCCTCCAGTTCCATGAGCAAACATGTGGTATTTTTGCTTCCCAAATACTTTTCCCTTTCAGGTGATTTTTCAAGACCCAATTAGACCATATGTTGTTCTCATCAGTAACCAAATTCCATAGATGTCTTAACATAAGGGCCTTATTTCAGGCTTGGAGGTCTTTAATTCCCAAACTCCCTTCCTTCCTTGGGAGGCAGACTTGATCCCAAGCAACTTTAGCACCCCCAGCTTTGAGATCCGGACCAGACCATAAGAACCTCCTAAAAATTTGCTCAATATGTTTCAGCACCTTCTCAGGCATAATCAAATGACTGGCCCAGTAGATGGCTATATTGTACAATACAGAACTTATAAGTTGGAGTCTTCCAGCAAATGAAAGAGACCTGTTCACCCAAGATTTGATCCTTGCTTCAACATTCTGAACAAGTGCCACACAGTCCTGCAACCTCAACTTGGTTGTAATGATAGGAATACCAAGATATTTCAATGGTAAGCTTCCCCTTGAGAAGCCAAAGCAACTAAAAATATGCATCCTTTATTCTTCACTAACAGCTGAAATAAAAATGTGGCTCTTCTCTGGGTTCGCCCTAAGTCCAGACAAAACCTGGAATTTTTCCAAGGCATTTCTTAAAACTATAGCAGAATTAATATCACCATGACAGAACATCATCAAATCATCTACAAAACATATATGGTCAGTTTTGAGTCTATTGCATTTCCTTATAAACTTGAAGTGATGTGATTCCTGAATCTCTTTCTTTAAAATCCTTGAGAAGACTTCCATGACAATCACAAACAAAAAGGGGGACAATGGGTCGCCCTGCCTAAGACCCCTTGCACTTGGAAAATATCCAACCAACTCTCCATTCATGTTTATAGAGAACTTTGGAGTAGAGATGCACGCTCTAATCCATTGGACTACCAAAGAGGGAAAGTTAAGTGCTAACAGTGTCTCAAGAAGAAATCCCCAATCAACCGTATCATAAGCTTTCATCAAATCCACCTTAATCGCACACTTGGGGCTACCTTCCTCCTTATGGTAATTCCTCATCAGTTCTTGTACCAAGAGAATATTGTCCCCAATCCTTCTACCTGCCACAAATGCCGTTTGAGAGGGGCTAACAATATTTGGTAGCAAGGGTTTTAACCTATTGGCAATGATCTTGGAAATTATCTTGTATATAGTATTACAGCAAGAGATAGGTCTAAAATCACTCATGGTGGATGGGTTCTAGACTTTGGGCACGAGAGCAATGATAGTAGAATTTATCTCTTTAAGAAGTTCTCCAGTTATAAAAAACTCCTTAACTGCCAGACAAATATCCTCACCTATAATGGACCAAGCTTTTTGAAAAAAGTGCCCATTGAATCCATCAGGGCCGGGGGCATTATTCCCATTAAGGGAAAAACAGACATTTCTTATCTCATCACTTGTAACTTCATAACTTAGAGAAGATGTTTGTTCATCTGGCAAGGGTTGGATCAAATTCCTTAGGATTGAACGCATGTCAGGATACTGTGAGTTGGTTTTGCCTAATAGAGACTTGAAAAAATGAATGGCTTCAAGCTTCACCTCTTCCTTTTCTTCCACTAAAGAGCCATCATGCTTGCGGATAATAGAGATTTTTGCCCTGTTGAGCCTATTAGTGATTGATTTGAAAAAGAAGGCTGAATTTCTATCCCCTGCTTCAAGCCACTGTATTCTGGATTTTTGTCTCAGGAATTCTTCTTCCTTTTTGAGTGCCTCAGCAAATAGCTTTAGAAGTTCCTTCTCCTGATACCTAAGAGAGTGATCCGTAGGATTTCTATCCAAGTTCCTTTGGCATTCAGCTAATGCTAACTTAGCATCCATGGATTTCTTTGGAATATCACCAATCTTCTCTTTATTCAACTTCTTGAACTCAATTTTAAGTAATCTAAGCTTCTGACATACTTGAAATTGCTTTGTACCTCTGATCTGATCTCTCCATACGTGATTCACAATATCGAGAAAATCCTCCCTTTCAGCAATGAAGTTAAAAAACTTAAAAGGACTCTTTCTTGCCTTCTTAACCTTCCCCATCCTAACCACAGCTGGGCTATGATCAGAGATTCCTGCTGGTAAGAATTCTACTGTTGCTTGATTGTATCTATGAGTCCAACATTCATTGACCATCACCTTATCAAGCTTCTTGAAGGTATAGTGTTGATCGTCTCTTTTGTTCCACCAAGTGTGAAGTAAACCTGAAAAGTTAAGATCTTCCAGTTCAACTTGTTGTATAGAATCTTCAAACTCCTCCATGGCCTTTGTTCTCCTGTTACACCCCCCTGTAATCTCTTCAGAAGTCCTAACAACATTAAATTCACCCAATACTATCCAAGGTGATGTTGAGAACATCCTAGCATGGCATTCCAAGTCTCTCCAAAGTCTCCTCCTTTCTCTATCATCATTAGCCCATAAACAACTGAAACATTAAGAGTAGCCCTGCTCTCAATGTGGTAGACTGTGCAGTGTATGACTTGATCCATATCAGCAATTTTAATAACCTTCAAAACATTGGGGTTCCAAGTAATCCAGACTTTTCCCAAAGTGTGATTTGAGTAGTTATCTATCCAGCCCCAGCTCCTGGCAATTGTTTTCATGATACTACCTTTATTAACAGCTCTCACTCTAGTTTCAACTAGACCAAGAAGATCAAGATTATGTTCAAAAATAAACTTTCTAACCTTCAATTGTTTAGGGGGAGAGTTAAGACCCCTTATGTTCCAACAAGCTAAATTAATCATTTAAGTCTTGGAGGATGGTGCCCCTGGGCTTTGGCAGACCCTTTTTTTCCCCTTAAAGGAGATTTATGGTTGTGCAACTTTTTCTTTGTGTTCCCAAAAGGAATTCCATCAATGTTTATCACCTTTTTTGCCAATAAACTAAAATCATGAGAATCAGAATTTTCAGTTTCCTTTGGCATCATACCTTTTAAGTCCACTACCAGTCTGGCAAACTTATTACTAATACTTAGTTCCTCAACCTGCTGAGGTACTGTAGGAGTTTGATGTATTTCAGTGATGATTTGGTCCTCTGAACTTGTTTGATCACTAACCTTCTTGGATATTCCAGCTTGTAGTGCTTGTACAGCCAAATTTCCAGCACAATCCTTACTTATGCTGCCCCCCTGTAGCTCTAGTTCTTGTCTGTCTATCAGAATTTCATTGGTGTCATTGGTCCCCAATAATTGTCCAGGGTTTACAATTCCTTTCCCCTTGTCATCTTTCTCAGCTTTCTTCTTCCATTCTTGTTTGTAGGTTCCCATTGGGCAATTGAAGCTATTATGGCCAAAAACATTGCATTGAACACATGTTTTAGGCTTCCATTGATATTCCACTCTTATTTCCACAGCCCCTTTGTCATCAGGATGTTCCCCTTCCATACATAATTCAAATGACTCAATTGGTTCCTGATTAGCTTCTATTTCAACACAGAGCCTAGCGAAGGTGATTCTTTGCTTGGATTCTGTGAGCGAATCTGCATACAAAGGTCTACCAATAGCACTTCCTATATAACTCAGACCCTCCTCATTCCAATATTCCAAAGGAATGTTAAAGATTTTGACCCAAACAGGGATCTTAGAGTGTAGAACTTTAGTAGGTTGAAGTCGAGGTTGCCACTTTTGGAGTATGATTGGTCTACCTGACACTAACCATGGACCATTTTCAAGTATTCTCCTACTAGCCTCCTCATCCACAAACTTAAAGAAATAAAAACCTTGGTCATTTGCTAATACCTCCAATAGACCTTGAGAGTTCCAAAGTCTCTGTGCAATGAGTTTGACCACTGAGAAAGGAAGTTTTTTATCTATAATGTATCCATCAAGGCAAGCAGTCCACTCTTTACTTCCTTGCTTTGCAACTGACCGAGGGGGAGACACTGTTGTTTTGTTCCCTCCCACAAGGGGCTTAAAATATTTCAGGCACATAGATTTTCCGCTTGGCCCACTTGTATGGTCCATACCTTTCCCCTTACCCACTACTTGGCTCCAAGAAGTCTTACCAGCTTGGTTGACCAACTTTCTACTAATTTTTGTACTTTGGGAGGATAGATTTGCATCCATTACTGGCACAATCACATTTGGTGTAACATCCCTCCTTTCCCTTGACAGCTCACTAGACCCTTGGGGTAGGTGCTCACCACTTGGGCCATTCTCTGTTTTAGGGGCTTGGGTTTCACTTCACTTCTTCCTTGTTGTTCCCTCAATAGTACTTATAATACGGTTAGGAGGACATACCTTAACATAATTTTGGCTTGGACCATCAGAAACACTAGAGGCATTTTGACAAACATTACATGGGCTTTCCTTTGCAAGGTCTTCCTGAGTCTCCACTGTCCCGTTACTCATCTGTAACTTTACTTCCTTAGAACAAGAAGAAGCTTTAATTGGGGAGGAACCCCCCAGCTTGCCATTACCTAAGCCGTCTACTTCTTTGTTGCAAGAGTCAACTTTACTACATGGCCACTTAAGGGAAGTAGTAATGTTAGAACCATTAGGAATAGCAATAAATGCCATAGGATCACTAATGATTCTACCATCTGTGCTCGGACTATTACTGACAACAGCGTCACACTTGCCAATAGAAGTTGGGGTTATCATACTACATGATACAGCTGAAGGGGAAGCTGTCCCCATGTAGTTAACATCGGAGGGTTGGTAGAAGGATTCATAGAGTGGGCCTGAAGACTCAGAGAGATGGAGGAGGCAGAAGAGGCAACATCAATCTTGTTTGGATCTTTGGAAGTAAATGTCTCCTCTGCCATGGCTGAGCTGGAATGGTTTGTATACAACTATTGGAAAGCAAGATTGGGCAGTGGATTAGCAGAAAACGGGATCTAAGTGAATATGCTGGGAAAAAGTGGGAAAAGGAGGATTGAAGGAGAAATAGGGGAGGATGAATGAAGATTTCACAAGGAAATTCTAGGGTTCAAGGAGGTTGGGAAAAATCACAAAGAGCCATCTCTACTAATTATAGTTGTTGCCTTAATGTATTAACTTTGTCTGAGTCTTAATGTAAGCTGACCAATCTATGAGTGTGATCATAAATAATACAAAATTGTCCTCCATTAAAGTAATAGTAATGACCACAATCTAAATGGGGGTTTCACTTTGTGGCACAGATGAAACAAATAAGGAATGAGTACCAAAATTCAATTTTGATGATAGAATAAATTATGCTTGAGCCCATTTCACTAAGACCCATCAATATGAACCTAAGCTACATGATGGAAACCTACAATGGATTTTATATATGAAGCAATGGTTCGAGCAATGTTGACTATATAAAAAGATTCTCGATGTTGGGTTGACTATTGGAAGACTATTGATCGTCGATGGTCTATTCAGTTACATCATGATTTGCATATTGCTAGTAAGTATGGACTACAAATTTATGTTTTTCATTATTTGTATGAAATTTACATGTTATGTGTGTGGATAAATAAGTAGTCATAATGAACTAAAAATTAATATTTCTATTTGAGTAGGGTACTTCTTGAATCCACAATTGCAATATACTACTACTAGCTCTAGGGAAACAATGGATGGAATGCAGAAAGTAATACAAAGATTGAAGTCGAACATTAAATGTCAGATTAAGGCAATAAATCAGGTATGTAGTGTTTGTTTACTTATAATTTTATTTATAATTTGAATGACATGTTACCTAATACACGTTTCACAATTATAATGCATGTAGATGTTTTTGTCTTGGGATAAAGCAGAAACATTTGGATCAAATATTGCGCAAGTAGCTATTAACAAAACAAATCCTGGTAAGATAAGTTATAATTTATAATATGTAGTCGATGTATATTTATTCATTTGTGAAGTCATCAAAATTTATTTTATGCAGTTGAATGGTGGATTCTTTATGACTCATGTGCTCCTGAGCTTCAAAGTATATCAATCAAAGTACTAAGTCATACTACTTAATCTTCTGGTTGTGAGCGTAATTGGAGCACATGGAGTCTTATTCACACCAAGACGAGAAACAGGTTGAAATATGCTAAACTCTAAAAACTTATTTTCATTCACCATAACATGAAATTGAAAATTAGGCATACTGTGTGAAAGAACCAGCAAGAGATTGAGAATAATTTTAATCCTATCAATTTGGATTACATATTTCATGAAGATGATCCCCCTGAATCCATGGTTAGAAGAAAGGGAAGAACCATTGATGCCCTTGGACAAGGAAACTCGTTCTTGGATGAATTCTTTTGGTGAAGATGATGGTAATGAATACATACCTCTTTCCGAGTCACTTGATAACCAAGACTCTGATTCTAGTCCTGCACCGACTGAAAGCGATAATTGTGGTGGTAGTGGCAATGATGATGATGATGGTGGTGGTGATGGTGATGGTGATGGTGATGGGGGTCATCGGATTGCTAGTTTAACCAAAATATACGGTTATAATTGTGAGGGTAGCCTTCCAGCTCAGGGTGATAATAGTGGTCATTGTCGTGATTCATTGTTTCGCAGGGATCATGGACTTAATGCGGTTAGAATTGATCCAGAAACTTATGGTCAACAATCACGACGTTGAAAAAAATAAGCAGAAATACGAGAAATTAGTATGAATATGAAAATTCCTCATCTAGTGTTGCGCAGAGTTTGAGTTATCTCACCTTTGGTGATTCATCATATGGTAATGGTAATAAAAACTACCACTCACCATGCTATCTAGCTGAAAATTATAAACCCTACCCTTAGAGTTATTCTTCTCAACACTACCCTCCACTGTTACATCCCCAAGATAATTCTTTAGGGCTTTTGAACCCTAATAATTACATGACATTGCATACATATGGAAAAAAGTCGCAGCAAGATGAAGTTGAATTTGGAACATTTACTTATATGTTGCCCACATAATGGAATGATGATAGTAGAAGTAACCAAGATCAAACTTAATCTCAATCTCAAAGTTTGGATCCTCCATGTCGTTCTTTTAGCTGGTGAGATTGTTGAAAGGTAATTTTATAGCTTTCTCTTTTTTATTGTGTTGTACAATTCTGAAAATAATTTTGGTTCTATCAATATGGTTAAATAAATTGTTAGATTTGTAATTGTGCATTTAATTTGTTCAATTGTTGCTAATAGAAAGGTCACTGATGCATAGTGACTTAAGAAATATTATTAATACTTATGATATTTTATTATCATGTTTATGATACAATAAAATGCACTAAATCACTAAACACTCATATTATCATGATTTTAAGTTGAAACATGTAAATAATCATGTTATATGGGAGGTTGAGTTGAAAAAAAAATTCACGTATTCGGTTTCCATTAGCGTTACATAGCGTCAGTTTCATCCCGCGTCCGTTACAGTTACCGTTACCGTTATTCAGAACCATGGTATGACAAATTTTCACAATTTTTTGTGCGTGTGTGCGTGTGTATATATTTATATTATGAACTAAAAGTGCATATTATCTACTATTTTGCAGATTCACCAGGCCGAAATGGGTGTTAACAAAGCTTTCTAATGCTCTATGTCTACTGATCATCGGCTACTTCTTCCTGCATCTCAATGTAATTATCATTATTTTAAAAATGATCCTTTAAATTATGTTTTTAGGATAACCAGCATCCCAATGGCTGCCATGTCACAAATTCGAGCATTGTAATGTATAAGCAATGAAAAAATTATCTTGTTTAGTCACCAAATAACACAAAAATAATAATTGTAAGCAGCAATATGAGCAAAGACTTACTTTTCAATTTAAGCTTTTTATTTGTCCTTAATAAGTATACAAATTACAAACGAGCACCCTCTTATTCTCTTTTTGTCCGTCCTAGCTAGTAAAACGGCATGTTTCTTCACCCCATTTTATGTCTCGTGGACAGAACGTTACAAGGTAATTAGCTTCACCAGTGCAAGTGAAAGTGCTAGTTTTATCATCATATGCATAACTATAAGCCTGTGGGCAATTGCTCTTGAAAAACATGGAATACTCGGACGGCGGGCAAGTCTCGGGTGACCCAAAGCTGCCGGTGCAGCAATACTGCGGCTGATTGAAAGCCAAACATGCACTCTTGCAAGCAATCGCAACCCCATTTGCATTCCTCACAGCCAACTCCGGCGGACAATTTGCGTTCACATCGACGGGGCAAGCCGCCGAATTACAGGCACCTGAGCCACCTTGTGGAGCCACCGAAACAGGCAAGTTGAACCCATCTACGAGGCTGACGTCGTAGAAATCTTGTCCACCTGCGGCGGCAAGAGTGAACTCTACTAGGCTCGCCGGCGGTATTGCTCCGGCACCGTTGCAAGATATTTGACCGGAGCCACAGTCTCCACTTCCACAGGTGAATTTTGCAGTGGAGTCAGTTGAGCAGAAACCTCGGGCCCAAACCCGGCCTGTCCAAGGAGCTGGGACGTTGATAGATGATGATGCTCCGGAAGCTAACTCAAATCCGGTGGTAGATAATTGAGCGCCGCCACCGCCGGTCAGTGTCGCCGGCCATATTGTGTATGGACAGTGATTTGTGATTGTGAATGTTGCCGAATGAGCCCCAGAGAGGAAGAAGGTGGCCAAAGTGAGGAAGAAAAGCACTGGAACTGCCATTGGTGGTGAATAGGATCTAGAAACGATTTTGAAAATCAAAGTTCTAAAGTTTATATTGTTGGATGATTAAGCAAAGCATGAAATAAAAGTATGGTGAATAAATAAATGCGAAGAGATGCTATATTTATACACATCAAGTCATCTAAATGTATGACTTGAAATTTTCGTGTAATAAGATTGATGGAAGGGCTTTGAATATGAGTAATGCTACATATCCCAAATTTGTATCCCAAAAGTGCATCCCAAATTAATGGGAACCGTTGGATGAGTGGGTCCCAATGAAAAAAGTTGGTAGGACCCACTCATCCAACGGTTTCCATTGATTTGAGATGCACTTTTAGGATATAAATTTGAGATATGTAGCATTGCTCTTTAAATATTGACGGAATTTGTCAACAAAAATAAAAATTGAATGGGTCATAAATGAAGAAAATAACTAGATTTACATTCAATAATAAAAGCCTTTAATATGCATATTCCTTCAAAGGACTACTTGGTAAACTCATTCAAAGGAATTTTGTTAGAGGAGTCCCGCATATGGCTGCAAATGTTTATCTCTATCTTAATTTGATGTGCATTGATGTACGAATTGATTCAGGATTTTAGTCTAATCATGGATAAGTTAGAAATTTATGATAGAGAGGACAAATTTTAACAAATAAGGCATTAAAAAAAATAAACTAATAAATGGGTACAAAAAATATAAATATTAATTGGTAATACTTATTTTTAATACGTTTACAATCATATTAAATACTTAAAAGTTCATTAAACACAAAAAATTAAAAACAGATATACATAGCATAAACAACTAAAAAAATAATTAAATTTTTTTATCAATAATGAGACTAATTATTGTAACTTACAATTGACCTCAGTATGTTTTTATCATTTGAAAGAGTTACAAATAAATTTTACCAACAAATAGTTTTTTAATATATAAAATCGTGGTAACAATCTTTCAATTATGACCTTATAATTTACTACACAATGACACTCATTTTTATATAATAAAAAATTAACCCTGGAATTTTAAAAAAATTATAAAATAACCCAAAAATGTCCAAAACTTACTTGAACATGTCTGAAACGTGTCTAAAAGTTAAGAATAATACTAATTGCACTTAATTGAGATTTAATTGGTAGAGACCCAATGTTTTGTGACCATTCGATAGATTGTAGAGTTTATTAAATATTGGACTCACTATTAGGCTTAATATTACAATGCATTACGTCCTTATATTAGATGTCAATAACCTTATTCGAAAATTATTGATCATTTAAGTAGATAGCTGTCCAAATTGATACCACTAGAACCCAGTAATAAGGTGGACACAATAAACATGTCCAAATTGATATCACGAGCACACAATAATAATCATTTATGTCCTTTAACTCCCTATAAACAAGACAATAATGATGGGGATTGACACCAATTAATAGACCCACAAAATATTATTGACCGGGTCTTCCAATGTATGAACTTACTTTTAATCTTTTATGTAGAGAAGTCTAACTATCCACACCACTTTTCCTCCCTATTTTTATTAGGGTCCAACTCGGTCGGATAAAATAGTCCATTCGAGTTGAATTAAAGTTACAAAATATTTAATCAAACTCAACCCGAACAGTACGGCCTGGTGATCCAATAGCTTGCAATGCCTCGTTTAGTACATGTTGAAGCTTTCCCGCGAGTTATATGCGCGCAACAAGAAGCATTCTTTTCTTCTTTGATCTTTTTAGAGAACTACTCTTGCAGAGAGGCACTAGGTGTTGGGAAAATTAGCATAATTATACATAATTTTATTTAACAACATAATTATAAAAATACAATATAACAAGAATTCAATCAAATATATAATACAATAACATGCAATTAGAACATTACAAAATAGACAATAATAAATTAGGAACCTAGGTGCACCACACAAATCTGCACTTGACAAAAAATACTTATAAGTGAAGTTTGCAAAACTTCCTTCATTTGGAATTTCTCCTCTTAATTTATGTAGTTGAGGATGTTAGTCAGTGACAGAGCCAAAAATTCCATAATATGAACCTAATATAAAGTAATCTTAAAACAAATTTAGTTGAATCATTTGCATTAGTACACAAACCAAATAAACCCTGTGAGAGTTGAAAAATAAAAAATTGCCCAGCAATATTTACCTTTCTTTTACATTAAATTGGGTTAAACACGAGTATTTAAACCGGATTGGGGTTCGGGTTGGGATTGATTCTTAAAATTTGATACTCCAATCCAAGTAATATTCAAAATTAAATTTGAGTATTTAAACTAGTGTAGCCCCATAGAAAAAATAAAGTAGCGCAAGCATGATTGTTGTTCTACTTTATTTATTTTTCTCGGTCTTATTATTATTCTACTTTATTTATTTATTTTTTTGGCAAAATGACATGATTTTAGGCTTTATTTTAATCGAAGGATTGAAAGCCTATGAATACAATTTCATCACAAGTTTATGGCAAAATTACCATAGCAATAGCTCTATTATGGATGTCTTGTATTTTATGCTGGTGAAATATTTATATGAATGCCCCCAAAGACACGGCCAAAAGGCTCCAATTTCAAAACAAAGAAGTTTGTTTTTCAGTTCTTCTTTTGCTTTGGTCTTTGGCCTTGTCTGTCACTCTATGAACTTTTCATGCAAAGAAGTCTGCCTCCTCCCCCACCCCACTCCCCTTTCCTCCCTTTTTCCAAATTTCGTTGTGTCACCCCTAAACATGATTCCAACCTCAAGAATTAGTGTACAAAAGCTGAAAAATATCTCAAACTCTCAAAGTAGTGAACTTGGAAGTTCATTTTATTAACCGCAATCTTAATTGAAAAGTGAGTATTTCATTCTCGAGGGATATTTAAGTTTCGATTATTATAGTGATATTATATATGTAGTGTTTGACTATTGCTGGAATAATGTTTACTTTATGATTGATTTCAAGAATGAACTTATTTTTGAGAAGGTGCTTGATTTTAGAAAAATATTTTAACTTTAGTTATTTATTTTATTTTATGAATTGAAGAAACTTGATTTTTAGTTTTTTTTTATTTTTTTTACAACACTCAACGAGGGTACAAGATTAGGAGCCTTAGTCATGGGTTTAGGATACCGACAATCATTGAGAATTTGCTTAGTCATGGGTTGTTTTCTTAATATAAATAAATTAAGGTCATAGAGCAACAAAATACAAGGTCAATTTTTTGAAAAGTCGAGCTTGAGCCAAAAATCTAATGTCCCTTGTTTAGCTAGGTTCGAGCTCAAGCATGACATCATACTAAAAGGTTAACAAAATCGATTTCATTAACAACCCCATCGACAACAATTATATATAATAAAGTGATCTAAGATCTTTAGGCTTGACATGAGTAGGTTTGTGTACACAGGTCTTTTTGCTTTCTTTCTTTCTCTCTCTCTCTCTCTTTTTGTGAGAATATATTACCAACAGGGAATTTATGGATGTAATTTAGTAAATTAGTTTCGATCACCAATGACAGTTTTAGAAGTATCTCATCATTGTTGACCACACATAGACTTAAACAGAAAGCCAAGGAATTCATACTAAATAACATTGCTTGGAGATGGGTTTACAACATGCAAAACATAACGCTAAGGCCACATACAATACTTATTCTACTTGACAGGCGGAAATAATTTTTTTTTCTTTGGGGAGTAGACTTTCTGAGGCTGAGTATCACACTATGACCCCCCATTCTAGTCCATGCTTGTCACCTCAAAGTCTATAGCGATGTTATTTTTGTGGAAAATTCTTCCCTCCACTATACGACCTCTACTCTGAACCTGCTTAGTCCTTTTTAAGAATGGTAATTTTTTCTGAAAAATCATTTTGATTGTTTTGTGGCGCATCCACCTCCCTCTGAACATTAATAGCCAAATCACTCGATAATGAATAATCAACAACAATAGATTAGAGAGTGTGTGTGTGTCTTAGTATGTGTGCAAGGCAGAGTCAGGATGGTTATCTAGTGGGGGCAACTCAAAACTTGTTAAGTGCTCTAATCAGACTCTAATTCGATACCTCATCATTGACTTTTTAACAAACAACTTATATTGAGCTTAACTAACCAAAATAAACCAAACAAATTTAACGAAAATAATTTAAAACAGAATTGAGATTGAGGAACAATTTAATCAATCACTAGCAAATTATTCAAACCAATCAATGAAACATTTTAATCCAAAGTGAAACTTATAATAGGCAAATTTTCAATTGCTTAATTTAAAATGTAACCCAAATTAGAGTTTCAAGTAACCAATAAAATCGAATAATTATATGGTTGGAAAAAGAGCGATTAGTAAGCCAAGTTTAAGAGATGACTAATTTTGAATGACAACTATCAAAACTCATGAAGGCAATAAGCCTTCAATTCAACCTCACAAATTTTATTACAAATAAAATAATTATGGCGCCGTCTCATTAAACCAATTTTTTAGCATCAAACTCCATATTGTCCTCCTCACACTCAAACAAAAATTTCGTTGATGTGAGTTGCAACTCTACCGTGATTCTACTACACATACTTGAGTTAATAACGTATCGTGAAGCTTGCATAAAAAATAGCGCTGGTACTTACCAAAAAAAAAAAGCAATGGTAGAAATAATATAATTGTATAGGTACTGGGTAATCAAGGTCAATGTTCAATGACCAACCATTTCTTTTTAATTTGCAATAGTTCCAATAAGATATATAAAATTACAACCTCTTGATCTTGGGCCGTCCATAATTTTCTTAGGACTCACGCACAATCATTGTTACTAATCTACTTTGCTTGTTTTAAAATGGTTTTTGTTGTGGCATTTTAACAAACACTGAATGAACAGCTTGACAGAAAAATCACTATATTTTGTCATGGACCAGAATATCTATCTCAAAAAATAAAAAGTTATAATATATAAAAAAATTTTGAAAATCTTTAGAAACCTTTAACGGTTTATTGGTTTGCCTCTAGACAGTTCCCACATAATCTTCTAGAGCTCTCATCATTGGCAGATTTGTAACCAATGGGAATTTTTTTTTTTTTAATTAATGGGTTATCTCTCCATAGCTTCGACATTATCTTCTAGGGTTTTTTATAGGATGATTTGCATAACTTTGAACTAGATAATCACTCACATAATTAGTAATATAGTAGATTTGTAACAAGTGAGATTATTTTAGGAAAATTGGGACAATGGGTGCCTAGTTGAAGAGTACCTTGTGACCAGTGTTGTTGCGGTGTGAAGAAAGGGATGGGAACTTGACGGGAGCCAACAACCAAGTAGGTCGATTTGTTAATGAATAGAGCAAATAAAGCAAAGAAGAGAGACCGGGAAAGAAAGGATAAGAATTGAGAGTCGAAGTTGGACAAAGAATTGAAGACGAAGTTGAAAAACCAAGACGGCCAAGTAATGTTTTGATGTTTGAAAATTACACTCACTAATCCTATATTTTATGAAAATTTTAATGGGGGCAAGATTTAGAAATTTTTGAAAATTTTAAAATTTTACCTTGATCCCAATTTTTTTTAAAATTCCAGTGAGGGCAGCTGCCCCCACCGTAGATCCGTCCCTATTTGTGTCTATATTTTGGAGAATTAGAATATGTATGTGTATATTTTTAGTGTATTAATTTGTATGTATGTGTGTATTTTGATATATTAGTGTGCGAGGAGAGTGTTTTAGTGTATTAGTGTCTCAAGTGTTTTAAATTTATTGGTGTGCGAGGAGACTGCTAAGTGTTTTAAATTTATTTGCTTCAAAAAAACAATGTTTTTGCTTTTAGAAAAGAACACTCATTTTCTTAATTTGATTTTTAAAAGTTAATTTTTTGATACAAAAAAAAAGCTATTTTTTGCTTTTTTTTTTTATAACTTTTTTGCTTAAGAAAAAGGTAAAATAAATTTTTAGCCCTCAAACAATGAGTTTTGTGTGACTTGATCCTCATTTTTTGAATTATGTCAATTTAATCTATCAACTTCTCAATTTGTGTTACTTTGGTCCAATAAAAAAAATAGTAGTTTGAATTGATCAAGGAGATGTTCATGCAACTTGAGGGTCACTTTGGTCTCTCAAACTTGTAACTTGTATCGTTTTGACCTTTCAAGTTTATAGTTTGTATCACTTTAACTCTAAAGTTTTCAAGCAACGTATCTCAAGTGTGATCACATAACAATCTACATTAGTAAATTCTAACTGTCATTTTCAATTGGGTCAAAGTGTGAAAAGTTGAGAGTCCAAATTAACACAATTTAAAGATTAGAGATTAAATTGTCACAAAACTCATAATTTGGAAACCAAAAATACACTTTACTCTAAAAATAAAAAATAAAAAAGCAAAAACCATACTTTCATTGTCAAACGGTGCCCAAGTCTTCGTCTTCTTGTGGGTCTTGTAATTTGAGTCATTGGTGAGGGTGGGGACAGAGCTTTGTGTCAATCAATCCTGTCTTCCATTTGTCTCTCAGTCCTCTTCCATTCCTACGCTTTTCTTCGCTAAAGTGGCGATTGTGGGTTTTTATAGACTCACCGACTCTTTTTATCGGCGTTGAAATTTCTTTTATTTTTTTGGTATTTTGCCTGACAAAGTTGAAAGTCACCCTTCATGTTATAAATAATTGATAGATCGATTGTTGACGTAAATTTATTAAGTCTGTTGATACACACAGTAAATCTCACATATCTTGTTTGCTATTTTAAAATTAAATTACTATATTTCATATATCATTATTTTGATGCTTTTTATTAGATTTATTTATTTTTAATTGTTATTTTCTAAAATTATGAAAGTATTGGGCAGATAACAATGTAATGTTTTGTCCTGGACTCGTTGATGTTCGTCTTCGTCTTCGTCTTCGTCTTCGTCTTCGTCTTTTTTTGTCTTTTACTTTATATTAAGTATTATAGACTTAGTCATTCGTGACCGTGTGGGGTCAGAGGTCTAGATCAATCATATGATCATGGATACTTCAGGCACCAAACACAGTAATGATGTACTGATTATAAGTTGTGAGTCTTCGATTATTATGAAATGCTACATTATAACACTTTTAATACATTAAAAGTGCAATATAAAAAATTTAATCTTTCTTAAAAGTAAAAAAGTGAGATGATTTCTCAAATTTTTTAGGATGCAAAGTGTGATTCCTCCCTACATTTATGTAAAATGGTCATTTTAACCATTTATAATTGAAATATCTAAGAAAAGGGGGGAGCTACATTTAGTCTTTGGTCGTGCCTTTTTCACATCATCCTTTCCACCCCAATCATCCTTTCCACCCTTTTTTCCAAATTTCGCCATATCGCCCATGAATGACACTCCATATTCATTACTCTAATCTCAAATTTATTCCAACCTCAATAATTAGTCTACAAAAGCTGACAATGTCTCGTCATTGTGAGCTTGTAGTCCATTTGAACAATAATCTTAATAGGAAAACGGGTATTTCTTTTCCAATTAAGGAATACTTGGGTTGCAATTTTTATAATAGTCTTATATTTAATGTTCGGTTATTGTGAGTAATCTAATAGATATTAGAGGGAAACAATAATTAGTTCAAACATGTATATTGTTCGTTGCTTTAAAATGTCATAATTATGGATTTAATTTGGATGGTAGAATTTTCACTTTCAGCATATATGGTGAACTGCATTGGTGCTTCTTTGTTTTTTTTTTTTAAATTTTCGCTACAGATTAGTTGTAAATTCAACAATTATGATTAATTAAGTCATCAGATTAAGTCTCTAAATTAAGTCTAAAAAGAAATTTTCATATAGGATTACACAAATACGGGTTGGAATGGTTAGATAAATGACATTGTTAGAGGAGTCCCGCATATGACTGCAAATGTTCGTCTCTATCTTAATTTGATTTGCATTGATGTACAAACTGATTCAGGATTTTAGTCTAATCATGGGTAAGTTAGAAATTTATGACAGAGAGCACAAATTTTAATAATAAGGCGATAAAAAAATAAACTAATAATAAGTACAAAAATATAAATATTGATTGGTAATACTTATTTTCAATACGTTAAAATCATATTAAATACTTAAAAGTTCATTAAATACAAAAAATTAAAAATTGATATACATAGCATAAACAACTAACAAAATAATTAAATTTTTTTTATCAAGAATGACCTCGTGATAAAAAAATAAACTAATAATAAGTACAAAAATATAAATATTGATTGGTAATACTTATTTTCAATACGTTACAATCATATTAAATACTTAAAAGTTCATTAAATACAAAAAATTAAAAATTGATATACATAGCATAAACAACTAACAAAATAATTAATTTTTTTTTATCAAGAATGACCTCGATATATTTTTATCATTTGAAAGAGTTACAAATAAATTTTATCAACAAATAGTTTTTTAATATATAAAATCGTGGTAACAATCTTTCATTTATGATCTTATAGTTTACTACACAATAACACTCATTTTTATAAAATAATCCCAAAATGTCCAAAACTTACTAGAACACGTCTGAAGTGTGTCTAAAATTAAGAATAATACTAATTGCACTTAATTTGAGATTTAATTGGTAGAAACCTAATAGTTTGTGACCATTCGATAGATATAACATAGTTTATTAAAATATTGAGATTCACTATTAGGTTTAATTTTACACTGCATTATATCCTTAAATTTGATCATAATAACCTTATTCAAAAGTTAATGATCATTTAAGTAGAGAGCTATCCAAATTGATATCACTAGAACCTAGTAATAAGGTGGACAAAATAAACATGTCCAAATTGATATCACCGTAACACAATAATAATCATTTATGTCCTTTAGCTCCCTATAAACAAGACAATAATGATGGGAATTGACACCAATTAATAGACCCACAAAAAGATTATTGACCGGGTCTTCCACGGTATGAACTTACTTTTAATCTTTTATGTAGAGAAGTCTAACTATCCACACCACTTTTCCTCCCTATTTTTATTAGGGTCTAACTCGATCGGATAAAATAGTCCATTCGAGTTGAATTAAAGTTATAAAATATTTAATCAAACTCAACCCAAACATTACGGCCTGGTGGTCCAATGGCTTGCAATGCCTGGTTTAGTACAGATTGAAGCTTTCCAGCGAGATATATGCAATTAAAAGCATTGTTTAGTACTCTTGCAGAGAGGCACTCGGAACCTAGGTGCACCACACAAATCTTCATTGGAGAAAAAAATACTTATAGGTGCACCACCATTTGGAATTTCTCCTCTTAATTTATGTAGTTGAGGATGTTAGTCAGTTGCGGAGCAAAAAATTCCATAATATGAACCTAACATAAAGTAATCATGAAACAAATTTAGTTGAATCTTACGCACTAATACACAAACCAAATAAACCTTGTGAGCGTTGAAAAATAAAAAATTGCTCAGTAGTGTCTAACTATTGCTGGAATAATATTTATTTCATGATTGATTTCAAGAATGAACTTATTTTTGAGAAGGGGTTTGATTTTAGAAAAATATTTTAACTTTAGTTATTTATTTTATTTTATGAATTGAAGAAGCCTGATTTTTAGTTTTATTTTTTATTTTTTTTACAACACTCAACTAGGGTACAAGATTAGGAGCCTTAGTCATGGGTTTAGGATACCGACAATCATTGAGAATTTGCTGGGAAGTTATCGTAGGGTTGTTTTGTTAATATAAATAAATTAAGGTCATAGTGAAATAAAATACAAGGTTATTTTTTTGTCAAAATATGAAAAAATCAAAGTCACAACTGAAACTTATGAAATTGTTTGGATTGGAAAAATCTCAGTCTGAATATGTGCGTTTGATGAGATCTAGTGAGGGTCCCAATCATAAATGACTTTAATTAATATTTTTTTTTGGGTAAAAGATTAAATTTTTTTTTTGGGTAAAGAGCATTTTTTCTGAAATACTTTATTGCACAGGTGGAGATAGCGGTGACGGTGGGATGAGATTTATAATTGAAATATCTAAGAAAAGGGAGTCGCATTTGGTCTTTGGCCGTGCCTCACACTCTTACGAACTTTTTTGTAAAAGAAGTCTCCTTCCTCCCCAGCGTCACGCCTCTTTTCCTCCCTTTTTTCAAATTTCCCATGAATGGCACCCTACATTCATTATTCTAATGTGAAAGTGATTCCAACCTCAAGAATTAGCCTACAGAAGCTGAAAATGTCATAAATGTGAACTTTTAGTCCCATTTGGACAGTAATATTAATAATTGAAAAATGAGTGTTTCATGCAAGCAAATATCTACCTAAGTATTTGAACTTCTGGGGTTCACCTTATCCACTTTTCGTTTTATTATTAGTTGGTGATATGTTGACATAGTACCACCGTTGCATTCAATTTAAAGGCACATTTTAATTCACAAATTATGAGAGTTATGTGTGATTATTTTTAAATGTAAGTCTCGTACGTAATTACTATTTGAACCTAATTTATTAACTTAATTTTCTAACCAGCCTAATTCATTATAACTATTGAATTGACAATGAACCTCATAAAACATAGAAACTTAATATTAATCTAATATTCTAAGAGCAATGCTATTGATATTTAATTTATTGACCTAATTTATTATAGCCTTTGAATTGACTAGCCTATCAAATATTCTAAGAGCAATGCTATTGAAATTTAATTTATTGACCTAATTTATTATAGTCTTTGGATTGACTAGCCTATCCAATAATTCCATTAAAGTCACATTATTATGTCAAATTTTTAAGTCCAAACAGTAGTCTTTTGTTTAATAGAAGGGAGCCACATTTTGTCTTACCCTCTATGAATTTTTTAGAGCAATGCTATTTAGATTTAATTTATTGATTTAATCAATTATTATTAGATTGACTGTGGACCTTTATATTAATGGAGACATGTTGCCAATTCAATAGTTGTGATAAATAGGGTTGTAATTAATGCCCAAATAATTTTCTTAATTTTTTTATGCAAAATAGTCTACACATTTTTCCGAGAAAATATTTAATGTAACAGTTATATTATATATATTATCGTTATCACGTATGCCATCATTTCATAAAAAATAATTAAATGTATAAAGTGAATTTCATTTCTTTAGAGAATCTTCAGCACTTACCTTTTCTTAGACTCAAATTAAATCTAGTAAAAATAATCCAACAATCTTCTTCAACCTTATAACCAAACTCATACCAAATCGAGGAAGATTAAAATTTTTACTCAAATCAAAAGAAACTCAGTCCTTTACTTATATAATCAATGGTCATATTTTATTATCCTTTAAAAATTTAATGGTCATATTTCATTTTTCTTTATATTAAAATTTTCTTCCTTTAAATTTGAGTTTATCAATTATAGTCCTTGATTGTTTTTAAAAGTAGTTATTTTTAAGGAGGACTTTGAGTTTAGAAAGATATCTTGGTTTTGGTTTTGTACTTTATTTTAGGAAGGAGTTTGATTTCAGATTTTTAGACAGGTTCAAGATTACTAGCAATCACTGATTCATACCCAAATAAACCCGTACCAATGGATCATCCATCATGTATTCAAGTGGAACCAATTATGCATGAGTGGACCCTATATTCATTAATAGTGTAGGAGGAAAATAGGAGAAGGACTATTTTTTTTTATCAGAAGATGAACTAATTAAATCAGTATTCTTTGGTATAGGCACAGTAAAGAAAGATCCGATTGGATTAGAGGTGGGTTGGTGGCGAAGTATTTCAAACCAGATTTCTATGTGATTTAAGCGATTTTCAACGTGTTTTTAACCCATGGCAAGAATCTAATGTCGATTACTGAGCTCCGTTCATACTCAAGCTCGATAAGTAGGTTTATGCACACAGGCCTTTCTTGTTGTTTGCGAAAATGTAAGTTTAGTTATTAAAGGATTGTATGTAGTATGAGGTGAACTTAGTTACTAATAGGGTGGATATATAAGAGGTGAGTTTAGTAGTTTAATAATAAAAAATTCAATGAGGTTAGATATTTTCAATGTCACTGATAATATATTTCTCATATGATAAGGCAACATCGTCCATCACTCCTCATGTCAAGCCACAATTCTCTCATTGATTCTTGGCCTCAAATATATGGAAACCATCCTTGATTTATTCTGCAATTACTGTGTAATATACACCACATGAGTATATGTATATTCTGTCAATCTCAAGGATTGGCTCCCCTCATTAGTTTTCTTTTCTGTTTTGGTAATCTACTTGTATAAAGCCTTGTACTATTCAAGAATTATATATACAATTTTTACATTCAATCATACCATTCTTTATGGTATCAGAGCACTAGGCACTTTCTTCATCTCTTTTCATCCTTCGACCATGACTAAACCAAGTGCTGTCACGGTTATGTCTAGCAGTGCAAATTCTTCTCTATCACCTTCCTCTTCTCAGGTTGTCTCGATCAACACAGCCACACTTATTCCTCAAAAATTGTCCAATGGAGGAAACTATTCAATGTGGAGCTCGCAAATGACAAACCTTCTTCTTGGGTATGATCTCATGGGATTCATAGATGGAACTCATCTGTGCCCACCAGACAAGGATCCAGAACACAAAGCTTGGATTCGTCAAGATCGACTACTACTCCATGCCATCCAAACGGCTGTCACTGGATAGGCAGGGCCGGTTGTGTCTCGGTGTAAAAACTCTGAGGAGGCCTGGAATAAACTCAAAACTACCTACGCCAACAAATCCAATACTCGGATGGTTGGTCTCATTGACTCTCTCACCAAGGTTAGTCAAGAAGGAAAAAGCATCTCTGAGTTCATGCAATCTGTTAAAACTATTATTGATGATCTTGCTATTATTGGCCATGATTTGAGTGATGGGGAAATCGTAGTTCATACGCTCAATGGTCTCACCAATGACTACAAAGAGCTTAAAGATGCCCTGCGTGCAAGAGAGTCACCCATCTCAATTGAAGAATTAGTTGAAAAACTTCTAGACTATGAAACCAGTCTCAAGCACCGTGACTCTACCAAAGAAATCCCCACTATCACTGCTCAATATTCATATAAACAACACAACAAGAAGGGCAGAAACGGCAACTCCAATATCTCTCAAAAACAGTCAAACTACAAAGGAAACAACAATAGCTACCACGGGAACAACGGTAATCAATTCCAACAGAATTTTCATGGAAATCGTGGAAACCAAAATTTTTCAAACAGCTCATACACTCATGGAGTCTCGTCCAGCCAGTCAAATCAGAATTGGCGATCTACCTTCAACGGGAATCAACCTAGAATTGTTTGTCAATTATGTGATAAGCCTGGTCATGTTTCCAAAGTATGCCGATCACGTCCCTCACTTTCTGGCTGGCCGCAAGCTAACTTCACAGCACATGAGACTCCGGGTAATCAGTCCGGTTGGATAGTTGACTCCGGGGCCTCACATCACATCACCTCAGATTTGCAGAACCTCTCTATTCACTCTGAATATGGTGGTAATGAAGATATCATGGTTGGATATGGTAATAACGTGCCTATTACTCATATAGGATCTACTTCTCTTAAATCTTGTGATTCCACTTTTAAACTCAATAATGTTCTGTGTGCACCTAACATCAAGAAGAACCTTATCTCTGTTTCTCAGTTTTGTTCTCAAAATAACACCTCCATTGAATTTTTCCCTGATTTCTTTCTTGTGAAGGATCTAACCACGGGGGCATCCTTGGTGCGAGGCCGGAGTAAAGGAAACGTGTATGAGTGGCCGACTTCAGTGACCAGACCATCCTTTTCACCACAATACTCGACACTCATGACAACCAGATCGAGTCCTCCCTCTCCAACCATTAGCTTTTGGCACAGTCGCCTTGGTCACCCGTCCTCCAGAATCCTCCATCAAATTATTGCTTCTCATAAACTACCTTTATCTACGTCTAGTTCTTTTTCCAATTCCTATAATGCATGTTTATGTAATAAAAGCCACAAACTTCCGTTTGGCATTTCTTCGTTAGCTTGTTCTAGACCTCTGGAGATTCTTTTTATGGATGTTTGGGGACTTGCTCCTCTCATTTCTTTTGATAATTTTCGCTATTATGTCATTCTTGTGGATTATTTTACAAAATACACATGGCTTTATCCAATCAAAAATAAATCTGATGTTATTTCAGTGTTTGGATGGTTCAAATCTCTTGTTGAAAATTATTTATCTACAAAAATTCAAACTGTTTATACAGATGGCAGTGGCGAAGCCACTAGTCTTGGCCATTTTCTTTCGCAGGTCGGAATTCAACAACTCAAATCTCCTCCTCATACCCCTGAACATGTTGGCACAGCTGAGCGTAAACATCGTCATGTTGTTGAAACTGCTCTTACTTTACTTCATCATGCTTCTTTTCCGCTCAAATATTGGTCCTTAGCATTTCAAGCTGTTGTTTACCTCATCAACCGAATGCCATCTCCGGTCACACGTAACAAATCTCCTTTCTCTCATATCTTTAAGCAATCACCCAATTATTTATCCTTAAAAATATTTGGTTGTCTCTGTTACCCATGGTTAAGACCTTACTCCTCTCACAAACTAGAACCACGATCCCGTCCTTGTGTATTTGTTGGCTATTCAACTCCACGTCATGCCTATCTTTGCCTTGATCCCTCCACAAATAAACTCTTCATATCTAGACATGTGGTTTTTGTGGAAAATATATTTCCTTTCCATAATAAAACTTCCCACACTGAGTCACCTTTCACCTTGACTTCCTCAGACACTTGGTTATCCAAACTAACTCATGAACCTTCCACAATTTTCACACATGTACCTTCTTTCACTATCCCTCATAATACTTCACCCTTAATCTCTGGTACCCAAAATATCTCCAACCTGCCTGTCTCTCCTCCCCTTCACGTTGAGACCATGTCTTCCCCTCTTCATAGCCATCATTCCAATCAGTCTGGTGAGTCGTCTTCTCGCAAGTCTGACTCTCTAAACCACGACACCTCCTCCCCAGGCTCTTCCTCCACATCTCCATCTCGGGATGCATCCGATCCTTCACAGGTAAATGTCTCACCTCCTATATCCTCTCCTACTTCTCCCATCATAGCTGAACCTCACCCCTATAACACCAGACTACGCAATAACATTACAAAGCCAAAACACATACTTGATCTTCACACCACTATTGTCTCTCCAAACACCGAACCTTCAACCCTAAAACAGGCCCAGCAACATCACGCATGGCGTCAAGCTATGAGTGATGAATACAATGCTTTACTTTCCAACAAAACTTGGTCTCTAGTTCCACGAACCCCCGCACAAAACGTTATTGGGTGCAAGTGGGTCTATAGGATTAAAAGGAATCCTGATGGGTCAATAGCTCGTTATAAAGCTCGCTTAGTGGCTAAAGGTTTTCATCAACGACCCGGGGTTGATTTTTCTGAAACCTACAGCCCTGTTGTCAAGCCTGCAACTATTCGGTTATTACTTGCTCTTGCTGTGACTAACAGTTGGCCTCTTCGCCAACTTGATGTGAATAATGCATTCTTGCAGGGCTCTTTATCTGGCGAAGTATTCATGGACCAGCCCCCTGGCTTTGCTCACCCTGATCTTTCTGATCATGTCTGTCAATTACGCAAGGCTATATATGGGCTTCGGCAAGCCCCTCGTGCTTGGTACACTGAACTTCGTAATTTCCTTATCTCCGAAGGCTTCACCAACTCTCACTCAGATACCTCCTTATTTATGCTCCATTCTCCCGCTGCGGTTCTTTATCTATTGGTTTATGTTGATGACATCATTGTAACTGGCTCCTCTGCTGCTCATATGACTGCTTTTATCACTATTCTTGCCAGCCGATTCTCCTTAAAGGATCTTGGTAATATGTCATACTTTCTTGGGGTTGAAGCTCACTTCACTGCTACTGGTTTGTTTTTGTCTCAAAGGAAATATATAAAGGATCTCTTGCATCGGGTTAACATGGCTGATGCCAAGCCTGTTTCTACACCTCTTGCTGCTACTGAAGTTCTTAAATTGTTTGATGGCTCTCCACCAGCTGATGCTACCTTGTATCGCCAAACTCTTTGGTCCTTACAATATCTCTCGTTGACTCGTCCTGATGTTTCATTTGCCATCACCAAGTTGTCTCAGTTCATGCACTGTCCTTCCACACTTCATTGGTCCACAATTAAATGATTACTTCGTTATCTTGTTGGGACTATTGATTATGGCATATTGCTTCGCAAGAACTCTCCTCAGACACTTCATGCATTTGCAGATGCCGATTGGGCAGGTGATCCTAATGATCGAACTTCCACCTCTGCCTACATAGTTTTTCTTGGCGCAAATCCCATTTCGTGGAGTTCTAAAAAGCAAAAGACCGTCGCTCGTTCTTTTATCGAGGCAGAATACCGAGCCATTGCTTCTACTACGGCTGAAATCAATTGGGTCATGAATCTTCTTCACGAGCTGCGTGTACCTATCTCCCCTGCTCCGGTCATCTACTGTGACAACTTGAGTGCTACATATGTTTGTGCCAACCCAGTCTTTCATTCTCGTATGAAGCATATCGCTATCAACTTCCATTTTGTTCGAGATCAAGTTGCCTCGGGTCGCCTACGTGTTTCTCACGTTCATACTTCTGACCAACTTGCTGATTCTCTTACTAAGTCGTTGCCTCGTCTTCGTTTTCTCGCTCATCGTACCAAGATTGGTGTCCTACACGGCCAGTCAATCTTGCGGGGGCATGATAAGGCAACTTCGTCCATCACTCCTCATGTCAAGCCACAATTCTCTCATTGATTCTTGGCCTCAAATATATGAAAACCATCCTTGATTTATTCTGCAATTACTGTGTAATATACACCACATGAGTATATGTATATTCTGTCAATCTCAAGGATTGGCTCCCCTCATTAGTTTCCTTTTCTGTTTTGGTAATTTACTTGTATAAAGCCTTGTACTATTCAAGAATTATATATACAATTTTTACATTCAATCATACCATTCTTTAAGATTTTTAATGTCAACTCATATTTAATCTTCTCTACGGTCTCTCTGTAAAAATAAGTAAAAGACATTAAAGAAAATTTAAAATTAAACATTTTTCTCGACAAACTAGCATGTCCTTCTTCTGTGTATATCTCACATAATAAATTAAAAATAAATTATTTTTTTAAAAAAATTAAAATTAAAAATAAAATGAAAAAGTCTTCATTTAGTATTTTCGTTTTAGACTTCAAATTTTCTTGAGTCACCCCTGCCACTCACACCACTTTTCCTCCATATTTCCATTAGTGTCCAACTCGGACGGATAAAATAGCTCATTTGAGTTGAATTAAAGTTATGAAATATTTAATCAAACCCAACCCATACACTAGGGGCGGGTGATCCAGTGACTTGTAGTGCTTCGTTTTGGGTATTTCCTGACTCTCATGAGACTAATGAGTAGGGTTCGGTTCCCGACGACTCCCACTAGCTTGCAGCTCTGTGGTGCGAGTGTTAGGCTATGACTTTTTTTTTTTTTTAAACCACCCTATGTGGGTGGGGGTTTGGCAGGACCCCTATCTGTATATATAACTAAAAGGAAATAAGTACAAGCGAAGAGGACAAAGAATCAGACCTCCAGAAGTACAAAGTGGTAAGATCAAAGCAAAAGCAAGGTGGTGACTCATCACCAAATATGAAAAAGAAGTGGGGGCTCCCCACAGAACTAACAGAAAACATAAATGAGAAAAAAAAATTCACCGACGAATGTGAGGAGTCTGACGAGCTTCCAAGGCGAGAATACCTGGAGTTTCTCATCGTCTAGGCCCTGTTGGTGGTCTTCTCTCAACCCGAACTCAACCTTCAATGCAAACTCTATAACATGATCTATTGCCATATTAAATTTTTTGAACTCAAACTATAAGCGTTGGGCTAAAATTCGAATCAAATAAGGCATTGAAATCATAATTTTCTGGATAGATTTACGGTAACAAATAAAAATTTTGTAATAGATTAATAACTCCAATCAGTTGAAACTTCACATCTATCCATTAAAACTTCACCTGTTAAAATTGCATGATGGGTTGTATAATATTTCACAATCAAACATGCCCTTCGCAGTTGTAAACTTACAACTTAAAAAGTTATAACTGACTAGACTTTAAAAAATTATAATTTTTTGTACGGTACCTCCTTGAGTACCGTAGTCCTCCTCTAGTTTGTTAAAGAGAAGAAAAAAAAAAGGAAAAGGAATAAACATAAAATTTTAGAATCTCCGATGTTGTCCACCTTCCCTCAACAACAGAGATTCATGGCTTGCTTTGCCATGACTACCAACCCATCTTCCCCTACAAGAGGATGATTTCTGGTGAAATTTTCATAAATCTACTATCGATGTCTATTATTTCGTTCTCATTCGCACTCAATTACACATAAAATCCTTTAGATCTGAATCAGGAGTAGTAGTGGACAAATTGTTTAGCAGAATGTGGTAAGGGTGAAAAATTGTTTTGAGAAGGCAAGAAGAGCATATTAATTGACGAGTGAGTTAGTTGCAGTTCTGAAAAAACAAAAAGGAAAATAAAACTGGTTATGCCAGTTTAGTGGGATTGGGTTTGGAAATGGCCCAAGTCGCCACCTCCTCTACCCTTTTTAGGCAAAAAAAAAAGTGAAAATTGGAAATAAGTCCCCCTAGATGTACTTGTTTGAAGATAAGTCTTACAAGGGAACTTATAAGAGGCTAAGTCCATGTTTAAAATTATATGTAATGACTTAAGTCCACTTTTTTCTTTTATCTCAAAAATACCCTTCCTTAAAAGGAAGTTAAATCAATTTCCTATTTTGAAAATTGTTATTCCTTAATTCAATGTCAATTAAATATGTCAATAAAATCTCCATCATTAATTTAAAATTCAAATTCAAAGTTCTCTCTCTCTCTCTCTATATATATATATCAAATTCAAAATTCTATCTCTCTTTCTCTTTCTCTCTCTCTCTCTCTATATGTATATCAAATTCAAAGCTCTATCTCTCTCTCTATATATATATAGATTAAATTACACTTACACCCCCTGACTTTTGACAAATGACACTCGGACCCCAACGACGTTAAAAATGAAACGGTGCTAACAGAAAATGCAAAATGACAATGTTACCCTACTTTTGTTATCAAAAAAAAAAATTGATAATGCAATTTAAAATCAAAATGACTATAATAGCCTTATCAAATATCTTCGTACAGAACCAAAACACCATTCATCACATCTACAGAGAAGGCAAGAGAGAACCCAAATCAGAAGAGAGATCGATTAAACCCCAAATCGTCTTTGACAGACTCTTGCGTCGATTCAACCCCAAATCGTGCATACTCAACTCCAAAATCAGAGAAATTCAAACCCTAAATCACTATCACTATGCTTGAATCAGAGAAACCCTAACCCTATCTCCCATCGTTTTTACCTATTTAAAAAAACCCAAATATGTAAGCCACTCTAATGATGTTTGGATGTAAGTCACTCTAATGATGTTTGGATTTGAGTCTTCATCTTCTACGAAGCATCTCGTTTAAGGCATCTTGGCTCTTCATCTTTTACGAAGCATCTCTTTTAAGGCATCTTCTTGTGACTCTTCAATCCATCACAGGTAAGGCATCTCTTATTAATGTTTTAGTCACCCAGTAAGAGACATTGTTGTCTATCACTCATTCCTCATCTATTTTCATTTTTTGAACATTTAAAGGTTCTGCAGAAATGGCCGAGCAGGAGTATGACATTGTTGTTCATTTTAACAACTCTATTTTCACCATTAATAGGGTAGACCCTGATAGGTATTGTTGTATGGATATGATAACAGATATTGCAGAAGTTACCAATGTTTTTATGGGTGATAGTTTATCGAAGGTAATGATTGCTATTACAGTTGTTAGGCCAGATGGTAGTGGAAAACTTGTACTTGATGGAGATGAACAGTTACTGGAAATGTTTTCTTTGTATAGAAATTGTAAGGAGATACCTGTATTTGTGAATGTTGAAGTTGGGTCTCAGGTGAGACTCCCACCTCCTCCAGATGTAGGAATAGGTGAAGAGCCTAATGTTGATGACAATGAGCCTAATGTTGAAAATGATGACAAGGATGCAAATAGGCATGAAGTTGATTATGAAAATGGGGATGAACATACGGGTGCCAGTGGTGAAAATGATGACAGGGATGCAGATAGGCATGAAGTTGATGATGTGAATGATGACAATGTTTATGGTTTCAGTTCTGAGGATGATGACTGGATAGTTGATGGTGATGATGCCCCCAATGCTAGTTATGAGTACAATGACGATACCATCAACACACAATTAGATGAAAACAGTGATGATGGGTTTTCAGATTATCAGTCAGTGGATGAAAGATATGTTAGTAGTATAGATTCTGAGGAACTTGAGGCTGAAGTGGATGAAACACATAGGAGGGGTGGGAAAAGAAAGTGTAATGTCAGTGATCCTTCAAGATTTGGAGTGGAGTTTAATGTTCCTGAAGATGGAAACACTGATTGGGACTTTTGTGTGGGGATGTTGTTTGGAAATGTTGACTTGTTTAGAAATGCATTGAAGGATTACATAATAAAGACAGGGATAAAAGTAATAAAGAAGAAAAATGATAGGACTAGAGTTACCATTGAGTGTGCTGCTGAGGGCTGCCAGTGGAGGATTCATGCATCTCCTTTACTAGATCAGTCTACTTTTAAGATAAGGACTTACAGTAAATATCATAATTGTGTCAGGCATAGGAAGGTGCCTGAAGCAAACTCTACTTGGATTGCAAAAAAATTTAGAAGAGAGATAAAAAATAACCCAACGATGACCCTAGAAACTTTACAATATGAGTTGCAGGATAAGTGGGAGATTGAGGCCAATCCTAGTCAGTTATATGGGGCTAAAAAGAGGGCTATAGAAGAAATAAAGGGTCATCATGGAAAATCTTTTGGATTACTACCAGCATATGTTAGGGAAACAAGGAGGAGTAACCCTGGGAGTGTCATTAAACTTGATTATTTCAAGAAATCAGTGAGTGATAACCCATTGTTCAAGAGAATCTTCATTTCTTTTGCTGCACTGGAAAATGGTTTTAGAGCAGGTTGCAGACCTTTTATTGGGGTTGATGGTTGTCACCTAAAAGGTGAATTTGGTGGAGTTCTGGTGGCTGCAGTGGCTCTTGATGGGAATAAAGGTTTGTTTCCAGTGGCATATGAAGTGATTGAAAGTGAAAGGACAAAAAGTTGGGGATGGTTTCTTCAAAATCTACATGGTGTCATTGGAGCAGCTGATAGGACCAAATCTTGGACCTTTATCTCAGACAACTAGAAGGTATGCTTTTAACTTGTAATTTCTTAGCCATTTAGTTTCATTTTAATGTCTTTTCTGATTTGTTGTTATTGTTTCTTGTTTCTTGTTTTGGTTGGGGTGACACTCTAGGGATTAGATACAGTGTTTGAGAAAGTGTTTCCTGGAAGTAAACATAGAAGATGTTGTAAGCATCTCTATAACAACTTTAAGCCCAAATTCCC
>CM042184.1:11837620-11860901 GCA_023539305.1 Ilex asprella
TTTAATCTTTGATCTATATTACATTATTGAACTCTAAAATTTGGGGCCTTATTTTTATTTGGAGACCAAAGTCATGTCGTAAGGTAGAAACCAGGGAAAGTTCTGAAAACAGCTTTTGAACGCTCGCCTCATATGACTAAAGGCAAAAGATGTAAGGTTTGTTCCCTATCTGCTATGAATTATGCTAATTAATTTAGTTAAAATAAAAAATTAATGATGTCTTCATTCTCCCTATTTTGCTCCAGATTTCTTCTAGGAGCTTCCTCATTTTATACCTTGCATACTTGAAGCACACAATGTTGGGACAATCCGTTTTAAATCTACTCACTGTTTTTAAATATCATTAACATATACAGTTGTGTGTACATAAATATAATAATCCCAACGGTGATATAACAAAATTAAAATAGACTAAGAAAATTTGGTCTGTGAGAATCTGAGAGTCACATCAAGGACGATGTCCTAAAGTCGTTATTGCCTCCCTATATGCAGGTTCAATCGGTCAACAACAATTTTAAGATTCAACTCAAAATGTCTCACAGAACGCCTAATTCGACGTGCACGTCAACGATAGACAGAATACCAAGTCCTTATCAGTTGCCCAAAAATATATGAAAGTTGTATGTATGTAGATAATGTAAGAAGAATAATAAACGTATAGAGTTTTCCCTGAGAGATATATCCATCCATGACACAAAGTCTTGTATAAATAGCACTGTTGTTGACTAGTCGTTCGAGGAAAACGTCTAGTAACCAACTCCCAAAAGGACATGTCTTTTGGGTTTTATTACTTTCCAAATTTTGCCCTATATTTTATACATAATGCACTGGTAAAAATCTGTCAATAATTGATATATGTCAAGGTCTGCCCTTAGTCTTCGAGTATCATCCAATCCATGAGCTGCAAGGGAAGGACCCCCAGCGTTGAGTCGAGGGAGGCCCCTCCGATGCCTAAGTCAGTACTGTGATCAATACCTTAATAAGTCAATGTGTAAAACTAGAAAAATAATATAAGTGTGTGTGTGGAATATGGAGCCGAGGTGCTCATATTTTAGGCCCCCTCTTTTTTGGGTCTACCCATATATATAGAGGAGATTAGAGAGTCACTTACTAGGTTGTACTGTACAGCTATCAATGTAGATAGACATGCATGGGCTAGCCTACGAAAAACACTAATTACCTGTCATAATTTATTGTAGCGAGTTCCACCTGTGATATATATCAATTCATTTATATTTCTTCTTTGGGACTGGGGCTGGTGGACCCACCTCACAAATAGTGTTCCATCAACTGCCCCCCAGTTTTAATTTCCTTTGAATACTCAGAAGGAGTTGGAATCTATGCAGAAAACTCATGTCTCTGGGAATAATATTCACACCTTTTTTGGCTAGGTGCAACTTGAGAGAGATATGTCGAGATCCACTATATATTGTCAAGTGAGCACAGAACTTGAACTCAATAGATGATAACCCGTATAGAATCAAAATATACTCGTCACTTATAACAGAATACCAAGATCAGTAGACATGAAGCTTGGATATTCTATAGTCAATGAGTGATATCTCTATAGTCAAGACAATGCATCTACTTGGTATCACAGATGACATTCCCACGGCATAAAAATAATTCTAGGTCCGAATAATTACAATGAATACATAAGAAACCCATCGGGCCGTGCCATAACAAAGTGCCTATTAAAAGGCCAAACCCGAAGGATGAAGATAACTGAATCCTGACAGATATGCTCATAATAGAATCCCGTGAAGGATAATAGTAGCTGAGTCATGAATGAGACTATCACGAGGTGTCTTCCAAGGCAAATAAATCTGATGAGAAAGGCCATTAACAGATGTCGATGATCCCTTGAATAGAGACAACATAAACTTAGCCTCCAAAGATCAACCTAATAGGCCCAAAGTAGGACCGACTAAACCTGGCCCTGAAGGACCGAATACATAGATTTCAAGAAGAGAGACCAAACACAGAGATCTCAAACATGTCTCTAAGGCCGAGCAATAATGAAGTGCGATGTTGAGGGGTTGAGTAATGAAATTCCAAGTATAACCATAACAAGCCACTGAAAAGAGTCGAGTCCTGAACAAGACAATCATAATTGGACCTCAACCTTACCCAAAGAAGATAATAATATCTAAACCCTGAGAAGGATTACTATAATCGAACGAGACGAACGTCAAGCATGAGTGAGCCTAAAGAGGACAATAATAGTCTGTCCTCTAAAGAGGGACCAAATAACCATGATCTTAGAGAAAGATCAAAATAAGTCTATCCTTGTGAAGAAGGGCCGAATACATTGGGTCCTTTGAAGAGGGATCGAATAATCATGACTCCTTGAGAATGCTCATAAAAGAAGGCCCAAACATACCTGCTCCTTGGCCTTGATAGTCTCAAGTTTGTTGATCAACTGGGTGTTGACTTCTGCCCTTCTTATCATATTCAATTAACATTTAATTGAAATAAATAAAAGTGTACCTTGTCGAATTGAGTCTTGTTTTTCAAGCACATAAAATCATGAAAATGCACCCTTCAGGGTCGTGCCCCTAAAGACTGAGCGTCAGGTTCGTGTTAAACTTTGAGGGCATTGCTCCAAGGGTGGAGTCTTACACCCCTCAGGGTCATGCCCCTAACGACCAAACGCAAGGCTCGTGTTAAACTTCGAGGGCATTGCTCCAAGGGTATAGTCTTACACCCCTCGAAGTCGTGCCCCTAACGACTGAGTGCAAGGCTTATATTAAATTTCGAGGGGTTTTATGCCCACATTAGGACTTTTGGTGCTTTGGTCGAGCAAAGGCTTATCCGTTTCTAGGGCCCGGAGCCCACATTGTGTCCCCCTAGTATCATGCTTGTGGTATCACTTGACAGCAGCTCTTCGTTGCTCAGTGATAGAAAACCGTAAGGGGTTGCAATCTTGGACCCCCTTATTTCAGCTCTCATTCTCATGGAGCTTCCAAAGCTCTGCTTTATATGAACTAGCTGAAGGTCAAACTCTTTTCCTGAGCCTATGAATTTTTACTCCATGCAAGTCTCTGTTCCGGCACCCAACTACCTCTTTCGGTCAGAGATAGTGGATTTCTCACTTCTTTCACATAATTATGGGACCAATTTACGGATCAAAGAGTCTATATATATATGAGGACCCAAGTGATTCCACTAATCCCCAAGGAGCTTTGGTTAAAGGATCATATTCAGAGTCGCTTTTGAATTATAATAATGATGTCCCGATCAAAGACCTCTATTGGATTGTTTGAAGAAGTTAACAGTTGCTCGTAGAAGCCCAAATGGAGCTGAAATTTCTTTCCTTGGCCGGTGGCCAAGGACTTGATAGTAGCATACGAGGGGTGAGACTTCTAAAATATTTGAGTTTGACGCCGATCACCTTGATCGTGGACGCTGAGTATTACTGGTTCTGGAGATATGCCCCCATTGTGAGGAGGTTTTTTTAGGCTACCGCCACCCCACCGCCGTCGTCATCGCCCGTCATCACCACCACCAGCGCCATCCCCACCCCCACCACCACCATCACCACCTCCACCTCCACCGCCACCACCACCATCACCGCTGCCCTCGCCGTCACCACTGTCATTGTCATCCACCACAATCATCACCGTCTCCTACCACCACCATTACAGCCCACCACCTTTCATCCTCACTATAAACCGATGCTTAAATTCATTTATCTTTTCTCTATCTTTGTGATTTGATTTTAGATATAAATACAAATATATTTATTGTTTACTATTTTTTATTACACTGTGCCTTCAAACACAGACAATAACTAGTATTTATTTATTTGAAGAACAATTATGTGACTAGGAAACTACTCAAAAACTTAATTTTTCAAAAAATCAATAAAAAATATTTTATGCATATCAACATTTTAGCAGCGGCAATAAGTCACCACTAAAAACAAAGTAAAAAGTGCACCTTTAGCCAATCAAATTTATTCTTACTTTTAGTGGCAACATAATATATTTTATTGGAAAATTGCATTAATTTGCTGTGATAATTGTTGTAGCTAATGCTTTACCTTTAGTTACATTTTTTATATTATGGCTAAAATTTTACTTTTAGTGGCAATTTTGAAATGTTATAGATCAATTATTTAAACACAACACATATTGTCACAGTCCTGTGACAATAAAAAAATTGCCACTAAAATATATAGTGACAAGTTTACATATTTAGCAATGACAACAATTATCCTTTCAAAATGTTAGTTATAAGAAAAAATGATGAATATCTTTAATCATGATACTAAACCTAGTCCAATACTACTCCTAAATATCGCTTAAAATTCGTGGTTCATGTTATCCAACATCCTTGACTTTATTACAATCTAAGAAAAATACGGGATTAACAAAAAAAAATCGTTGAATATAGTTGGAGGGAGAAGTTTAAGGTAACGAAAAGCAAAGTTTTTAAAATCTGGATCCTATCTTGGATCGATGGGGAAGGTTACAGGATCTGGATCATATGATTAGATTGAGAATCGTAAAATCCTATAAACTGAGAAAATGAGACAAAAAACATATGTAGTAATAAAAAATTCTCAAAAACAAGACTTGAACAAGACCAATATCTATCAAAATAAGAAATTAAGAATTTTACGATAAAGAATAAAATTTGATAAGCTACAATTTGAACATTAAAGAAAGTTTAAGATCAAAGACGGACTATTAATCTTGTGTGGTCGTGTAAAGAGGAATAAAAGAATTCAAGTATTTTTATCTGTAACTTTTAGAGAAGAGAGAAAGAGTAGAGACTAGAAAGTTGAAAGACTATTAGATAATAACTTTTGACTATTCGACATTAAAACAAAAATATTATAAAGAAATAAAAATAAAAGATCATCTGGCTATGATTACGCACTGTGAGAGAAGCTTAAATCTAATATTTACTTTCAACTTTTTAGTAAGAGAGACAATCGAAAAAAAAACATTTTTTGAAAACAAGTTTTTCATATCCTTTGAAATTTCCCAATAGATTCATAGTACATAAGATATTCACGTTTGTATTGAATACTTAACTATAAAATCCGAAAAGTATGGATTGAATTGCTCGATAACTAGATACACCTACCAAAAAAACTTAACAACTTAGATTGGTAAAGTTGTAATTCTAATCGGGATCCTAAGATCCTATAAGATACAAATCACAATTCATTAAGATCTTACAAAATTTGGATCTACATGAGACTCGGATCGATTTGCTTATATTGGATCGTAGGATCGCAAGATCCTAAGATCCGGATCGGGATTTGGATAACTATGCCAAAAATATTTTTTTTTTGGTACCACACCGTCATTACAAGTTTGGTTGTTTATTTTTATAAATTTTAAGGATCATTCACAACTTTTGAAAGTCATTTACAAGTTTTGAGTATCATTTAAAATATTTGAGTATCATTTACAATTTTTAGAGGTCATTTACAACTTGAGGTTATTTGTGATTCATCCTAAAACTTGCAGGATAGATCACAAATAACCCACAAATGTTGTATACGACTCATAAATTAATCACTGCCCAATTGAGAGATCTTTCAAACTTTCAAGTAACCTTGCCGTCGATTTGCATTGACTTTCTTATACATTAGAAGGCAATGTTACTTAGATTTAAAAATTTAATTTGATTTATTTTGATCTTTGAATTAATTGTGGGATCCATAAAATATTGAAGTTTGCTCTTGATCTAATAATTCCAATAAAACCGCATCATCATGTCTAAAATCAGGTCAATTTTTAAGTCTAAATAGCATTACTCTACATAAGCTACATCATAATGGAAGATCACAATAGGATATTCATTGGGAGTGGGGTTGATGTCGAATTCATGCAAATCTCGTAAAATGATTTGGTACTCAATGTAGTCATATCCACTAAGGAAAATTTTATTTGAATATAATTATGAAATCTAATATAATATAATTATTAGAACTCACAATTAATTCAACGATTATATTAAATTATATCTCTAAAGAACGCTCATCGACTAAAACGAAAATTTTGACTTCATGGAGTATTTTGATTAAATAGCTCTTTCACGGTTACCAGCTTCTCTTTTCTTTTCTTTTCTTTTTTTTTTTTTTTGTCAGATTACCAGCTTCTCTTCAAACCCGAATAAATAAACATGTAATGCAAATGAAAGACATGCATGGTTTGGGTGCCAATATATTCTGCTGGGTATTAGGACTTGATAAAGCCTTTTTCAATATTTTCTAGAATTCTTTGCTAATTTTACCATCATTTATAACTAGTGTTTTTCAATAGGAGATCCAATATTGTTATAACCTATCATTAAAAAAAATAGTTTGGACAAAGTCATTAATCGAGCAAATAAAAAAAAAACAAATCATTCAACGAAAGTAGCCATCAAACGACATGGGAAAGGGAGGAAGACATGAGAAGTGAAGGGTTAATCTCACTTTGCATCACGAAAGATATTTCGACTGTCAATTTGTATCCTCAAATATTAAAAATCTTAATTTGTATTTTCTAATTTTTTGAATTGGTACGAATGTGGACCTAACTCACATTACTGTTCTGTTTTTGCGTCATAAATTGAAGCACATGCAAGTGTTTCGAACATGGGTTATACATAAATTCACAAATTATTATCGCATCGAGTAATGCTACACTAATCAAATTTTGGGACCAAATTTGGAGCCCAAATGACATGGCAGCTGAGTTGGGCTTCTTTGTTTGGTGTTATGTCATTTGGGTCCCAATAAAAGCTTCAAATAATATGCTTTCATGTCATTTGGACTCTAAATTTGATCCCAAAATCTGGTCAGCTGTAAGTTACACATGATAATAAATACACTTTGAAAGCACCACCGCTCTCTAGGTAGAGCTCTCCCCCTTTTCCCAAGTGGCGACCTTCCCCTGAGTAAAATACTCATCCCTTTCCAGTGCCACCACAGTCCAACTCCTCCCTCCCTCTTCTTCTAGATACCTTCCTTGGTTGTGCATCTCCATCTCCATCTCATTAACCCTCTTTTTCATCATTTTCAAGAACCCATACCCTTTTAATTTTCATTCCCAAGATGAAACCCTTCTGCCTGAACCCCTCCTTCCCTAACATGACGATCAGCCCTTGGGTCTTCTTTGGCTTGAGAAACCACTAATATATCCACATTCGCCACTTGATACACACCAAAGACTCATCCGCAGCTGTTTCTCCCATCTACTACTTACCCTTAACTCCAACCATAAACTACGTATCACCCTTCATCCTCAAACAATACCCATGGAGATGTCCATTAATGAGCTGCAACCAAATGAATCTCACAGAATCAACCTTTTGCCAGACTCAAACAAATTCAACACACTCAACCAATCCTGCCTACTAGGCAAACTATACACAAACAAGAAAATCAATAAAAATGCAGTCAAAATAGTGTTGGAAAAGGCATGGAGTTCGGACAAGAAAGTCCAAATTATAGAAAGTGAGAATGATATTTTCATATTTCTATTCACAGATGAGGAACACAAGCTCAAAATTCTCAATCAATGCCAATGGTCTGTTAAGGGGAAACTGATGGTGCTAAAACAATGGACTCCAGGAGTAGCACTCAATGAAATAAATTTCAGCTCCAACCCATTGTGAATCTAGGCTTATGGAGTACCGCTGGAAATGATAACCAAAGAGAATGCTCTGAGGATTGTTGAAGTTCTGGGGATTCCAACTTGTACAAAAAGCTACTCCAACAAAAAACGAGATGGAAAAACTACATCCAAACTAGAGTAGAGATTGATCTATCAAAGCCACTCCATACCCATTTTTGGTTGCCCATAATGAACCTACCTGATAGATTAATCACTCAGAAATATGAAAGACTTGGAGATTTCTGTTATAGATGTGGGTCAATTGGTCATGACCAGAATGGATGTCATATAAAGTCCAATTTGGGGAATAGTATGAAATTTGGGCCTTATTTGCGAGCAACTCCTTAAAAGCCATCAGAAGAAGATATTCAGCCAGAATCATCATCATCAGCAAATTCTGAACCACCAAACGAGAAGGCGCGTGAACAGTCAATTGCGGTGGCGTGTGAACGATCAAAGATTATGGCATGTGAACCCTCCTCGTCTGGCACTGCAGACAACAACCCCAAAGTTAATACCCTGAATGATCCAAGGTCGTGCGTTGTGCGCACAACTCTGGGAGAATCAGTAGCAGAGCAACATGGCCAAATTGTACGGGAAGAGAGGATAACAAACTTCGTACAGAATCCTCCCATCAATGGTGACTCCACCCATTTGGAAAACCCTAAAGATTCTTATTCCAACCATCCTGATGAAGCCAGTAAGGTAAGCCACTCAGCCCACTTACCCAATGTCATACAGTCATACCCAAAAAACCTTGTGATCCAACCCGCCAACCCAATCACTGGCCATCAACTTGAAGGAAATAAATTACCCATCCAAGCCCAAAACCACCAAAACAAAACCAATCAACTGGACCCAAACATCAACATCGGCCTCTCAAACCAGAACAAAGATTTGTCTTTCCATTTCCCACACTCTGTATTAGGAGTAAATATTGAATACAACGGTGATACCATGTCACAATTGATGACATGGTATCACCAACCAATTATAAAACCCTAAATAGGAAAGGTGAACCCCACTTAAAATTACATGGCAAGAGAGTGAAAAGTTATTTACTTATATGGCAAGTTAGTTATTAATTTTTGTGGGGTCTATGTGCTTATTTGTTATAATATTATTAGTTGGTGATACCACATCACCTTGCCACGTGGTATCACCGTTGTAATGAATATTTTTTCCTGTATTAGATACTACAACATTTGAAGAACCTCAAAACCATACACCTTCTACCAATTCCCAACGTAGACAAATCCTCCCTCTAACCACCAACCAATACCAAATTCAAACCATGCAACTAGGACAATCACCATCTTTTCCCAGTAATACCTCACATACCTCGACTGCAGACTACTACCCAATCCCACCCAGACTGTATAACATGACTGGTGTGCTCCTTGCAACGGTAGTAAATCGACTATCGCTAAAAAGGAGTCGATTCGAAGACCCAGAAGTTAGAAAGCTTTCTAAGGTACGTAGACAAGAAAATGGATCACTTCTGATCCTCTCCTCTCATTCTACAAACCAAACTGCACATGATTCAGATTTTGGAAAAATTAATTAAGATTCTTCATCTCTAACCATAACAACCACTATCCCACAATTCCCCAAACTCCAAAACACTGCAAACTCACTTACAGGTCAAACCTCAAAAAACACCTTCACACATATGGATAGAAATGCCACACAACAACCACTGCCCCACAATTCCAAAGGACCGTCCTCGGTCATTAGGAAATCCTTTCAGAGATTTGCTTCAAAGAGAACAATCAGAGGAGAGGTGGAAAGTTTGGGCAATCAACAAAAAATTAACTTGGTAGTGTCTAAAGAATGTTTTATGGTTGAGGAGGCGAGCCTTACCATGCCCCCGCTCCATCATGATTGGTTATGTGTGGAACTGTCAAGCAGGGTTTTAAAACGGCCGTTTCATAACGGTATAGGAGGCCGGCGATACTGTTACACCCCGATTTAACGGCGATAAAAATATTCATAGTTGTAACGAGCGTTACGGTGGCGTAACGGGCCGGAATGGATGTTATATCCTGTTATGCAGCCGTAAAGGCCGTTACAGTAAAACCGCCCTGAATTTTTTACTTGAAAACCATAAAATCAAAGAATAAATGAAAGGAGAAGAATAGAGATGTGTAAATTTGGTCCCTCTTCAACGGCATCAACTTCTAAACCACTTCTTGGCTACTTTGGGTGGAGCTTCAATTCTTATATGTATTAGCCGATGGTAGAAGAGAGAAATGAGTCTTCTATGCTATTTGGGGCAGATGAACATCGGCTATTTGGAGGCAAATGAACAGCGGCCGTTTGGGGCAGATGAACCAGCGGACAAAAGTGGAGGAAAAGAGATAAACTGTAGGGTTGAGATAATGGTTACCATATATGAAAAGACTAAGTTGCCCTTGTTGAGAGATATTCTCTAAAGTGGTAGTCAGCCCAAATGTAAAAAATAGGTCTGACTGGCTCGGCCCAATGGAATTAACAGTCAGATTTTTATTTTGTATTTTGGTAATATTTTTTCATCTTTTAGGAATGTACATCCATGATTAAAAAGAAGATTCTACATCTCAATTGACTATGACTTCTAAATTTTTTCAAAAAAATTAAGTGGATTGCCTTCAATTAAAAGTCAAGTAAAAAACTCTTATCATGTAATTATTAAATGATAAATTTATATAACATTGTTTATGATACAATAAAATGTATAAAAATATCATAGAAGGTCTATATTTACAAAAGATTAGAGTTAAAATGCATAAATATATTTTTTGAGAGAGGTGTAAATGAAAACAAAAAATTCACGATCTCGGTTTCCGTTACTATAATGTAACGCCCGTTTCACCCCGCGTCCGTTACACCGTTACCATTACCGTTACGATGACAGTTACCGTTATTCAGAACCTTGCTGTCAGGGTCTAGCTCACACCAAGACAGTTCGCCATCTAAGGGAGCAAATAAGGGTATTAAACCCAGATTTTCTTTTCTTATCGGAAACAAAAATTACAGCAGAGAAAACAGGGGGAATTCTGAGAAGCTTAGGTTTCTTCCTTTACGAGATTCAGTCATCAAAAAGATTGTCAAGCGATATTTTCCAAGCATTCTTCAGCCCCACTCCCAAAGGAAAGGTCTTGAGGTAGAAATTGTCCTATCTACTCCCTTCATCATTATAGCTCATCTCCCACATCAAATATCAGACAAAGATTGGCTGCTTAATTGTGTTTATTCCCCCCCCCCCCGCCCGAATCAAAGACTGCAAAGTATATTATGGGATACAATGTCCAACATCGATGAAGATTTTTAGGGACCATACCTTTACATCGGGGATTTTAATAATATGGCATCTCATGCAGAGAAAAAAAGGAGGAAAGTCATATGTGTCTTCATCCAATGGAGGTTTTGGTGCATTGATGAATGAAGAGGGAATGATTGGTCTTAGATATTAAGGAAATCCCTACACATGGTCCAATAACAGAGAAGACTTAGCAAATATCAAAGAAAGACTTGACAGAGGTTTGGTTAACTCTGAATGGAGAATTCTCTTCCCAATGGCTACAGTCAAGCACCTCCCAACAATTGAATCAAATCACAAACCACTCTTATTGAACATAGACGACTACGACAAAAATATTTTCCCCAAACCATTCAAGTTTGAGGCGATCTGGACAAGAGACCCAACAAGCCACCTCATTGTTAAAAACTCATGGAGAACAGATAGAGGGGGTTCAATTGCCTACAGATTCTATAGGAAAATGCAAGCTACAAAAGATAGCTTGAAGGCATGGAATAGAGAAAAGTTTGGGAATCGTATACAGAAGGTCAAAGACCTCAAATCTCGCATTGATTTTCTACAACAATCAAAACCAACATCGGATAATCTGATTGAAGAAAAGATCATTGCATCTGAACTTGCTGAGCAGCTGAAGAGAGAAGACGACTTGTGGAGACAAAGATAGAGAATACAGTGGGTAAAGGAGGGAGATGCCTGTATGCAATTCTTTCATAACACTACAATCATAAGAGGGAGAAGAAATGTCATTGACTGTATAAAAACTCCATAAGGGATTTGGATCACCGAACGGGAGGACATTGGTAATCTTTTCTCATCATATTTTCAGGAACTTTTTATTTCTGTTAACCCCAATTTCACAGCAGACTAGGACCAATTGTTCACACCTATTGTCAAACCACATGAACATGCCAATCTCTGCTCAATCCCAACCCTAGAGGAAATAAAATCTATAGTATTTGCTATGCCTTCTCTAAAAAGTCCAGGCCCTGATGGAATGTCCACAGTCTTCTACAAGACTTATTGGCATGTCATAGGCAATGACCTCATTGATGTGGTTAGAAGTTTCTTTGCTGGGAAGCGTATGCTTAGAGAGCTTAACAAAACAAATATTTGCCTCATTCCCAAGTCAACCAACCCTACCACATCCCACAATACAGACCCATTAGCCTATGCAACACCCCATATAGAGCCATCTATAAAATCATGGCCAACATTTGTCCTTACCTAAATCAATTCATATCACCTACCCAAACAACCTTTGTACCTGGTAGAACTAATGTTGAGAACCTGGTTCTTGCTCAAGAAATCATTCACCAGATCAAGAGGAAAAAAGGGAATGGGGCCCTGATGGTGCTTAATATTGACATGGCAAAAGCTTTTGATAGGATTGAATGGCCTTTTCTAATTAAAATTCTGGCTTTATTAGGGTTTCCTCCGGACTTCATTCAGTTAATTGAGCAATGTATTTCAACTCCAAACTTCTCGATTTTAGTTAATGGAGGCCCGGTAGGGAATTTTTTAGGACAAAGAGGCCTAAGACAAGGAGATCCAATCTCTCCATTTCTCTTCATTATATGCACTGAAGTACTATCAAGACTGTTAACAAAAGAGGTGATGGCAGGACACTTAAAAGGAATCAAAATTGCCAGAAATTGTGAACCACTAACCCATTTGATGTTTGCAGATGATCTTCTTGTTTTTACCAAAGTAGGTCCACAACAGGCTAAAGTAATTTCTAAATGTCTTTCAACTTATGAAGAATGGTTGGGGCAACTCATCAACAAGGATAAATCCTTAATTTTATATAGCAGGAATGCTTCAAGGCAAACCATCAGAGCAGTAAAGGCCATTCTAGAGCTAAAAAAAAAGAAACAAGGAAGTCAATTATCTAGGTCTACCACTGTTAATGGGTAGATCCAAGAAGCAAGCATTCCAACCAATCATCGAAAAGCTGGACATGAAACTTGAAGGATGGAAGACAAAGCTCCTCTCCTTTACTGGAACAGCTGGAAAAGAAATATTGCTCAAGGCACTTCTTCTTGCAAGTTGACAAGCAACCCATTGATTCTCAAATTTGAAAACAAATACTGGAATGTAGATCCATTATTGAAAAGGGAGCATGTTATATTGTGGAGAAAGGTCACAAAATCAACATCTGGACTGACCCTTGGATCCCTAACCTTCCAAATCTCAAGCCAGAATTGCTCCATGATGACCATTACATACCTAATATAGTCGATGAACTTGTTATCCCAGAAACAAACTCATGGAACACCCGACTAATACAGATGCTCTTCTGTAATGAAACTGCACAAGTCATTCTAAATATCCAACTGCCAATGTTCTCAAAAGATGATCATATGGCTTGGATCCTTGACAGTAGAGGAAAGTTCAATTCTAAGCCTACATACTCCACACGTAGAGATTCACAACCCTATAACTACTACAACCCACCCCAACAAAACAAAGGAACCACCATTGCCAAGAATCTCCACCACCAGCATCAGCCCTTGCCCACCCCCAATGTTACACCGTTGCCCCTACCCCACCAATAATTACGGTGAAACATCCCTAAACCACTAGCCCCACCCCACCCCATTACTGCCTCTAACAAAAATTGAAAAAACAGAAATCAAAACAAGGAGAAAAGGAAGCTTACATTACCTCCCCAAGAGCTGGGGTTGATGAAGAAGATAATAGCTACTAAGGGCTTTATATAGCCGCACACTAGACCTCAAGATCCTTTCTCTTACAGTTGATTGAGTTGAGAGGAGAAAAGAATTTACTCTGTAATTCATCCCTACCCACTCTTTTCTATCCAAACCAAAGGAGAGGTGACTTTTCCTTCCTAAAAACTCGTCACAAACTATAGCAGATTGGGTCAGCGATTCATTTGGTTAGATAGGAGAGTTAATTAGGGATAGAAGGATCTTTTTACAACAATATCCTAGGTTAGCTAATTTTAGTGAAAATTGAGATTGGGTCCCTCTAGATGATGGACTTATAATGACTTGAGTCCTAGAAGGTAACAGTGTTAATTTTGTCCAGTTATGAAAAGTATCATAGGTTAGATCATTGAGATATATATGGAAACTCTTGATTAATTTATATATGGAAACCGTTTATTAAATATTATAATAATTAACAGAAGTATTATATGGAAGTTATATATTCTGATAATTATATAACAAAAATTTTATATAGAAGTTGTATATTATGATAGTTATATATGCGAAGCTTAATGTACGAATAAATTGTTAATCTATTAAATCAAAATCAAATCACAAAATTCTCTTAACAATAGTAATGCATAATATAGGGGGTTGAACAATGCCAATAAAGTTCAGTAACACGAATGTTAATATATAATAACATTCATGTTACTATATGATTGAAGTTACAATTAGGGTCGTGTTATTAGTACAGTCGTATTACTATACTGACACTAATGTTACTATAATGAATTTTAACATATAATTATAAACCTTAAGACGTATAGTACGTAACATACACTTTAATATTCACAGTAAAATCAAAATTTTATGCTCAGTAACACATTTAATTTTATAAAATAGAATAATTTTTTATAGTAACATCAACTTTCGAATGATTTTAGTGAAAATATGATCTACAAATTGAAAATTTACAAAATGACGAATAGTAATTCACAATCGATAGTTAAATTATAACACTAAAATCTAATTATAAACATCAAGACATTGAAATTCTGAACTATATTTTTCCGTTCACATACAGTAACATGAACTTTTTCCACAATAACACAAGCAATAAATACTCAGTTGTCTTGCACAATAAAAAAATCAACAAAATTGAAATCTATACCATTTTAATTTAGTACTAATATATGAGTTTTCTTGAATCTTGGTTATAAGGTTAATGCTCACTTTTACAGAATTAAATCCCTAATTGTTATTACTTTTTTACAATGTTTCTATTTTTTTGTGAGCATGTTACTATTTTTTTAATGACTATGTTACTGTCTTTGTTAAATATGTTACTATTGTTATTTTTTAAATAATAGTATTCAATATTAATATTTTGTCAATAGAGTCCAAAGTAAATTGAAATTGTATTTTATGAAATGTAATTGATTTGAAATTTAAATATAAACGATTTTTGGTAAATGTCGATTTCTTATTTTTCGGATAAGGAAATATTGTGGTTTGGAAGATTATAGCCGGATTTGAAGGAGATGTATATGGCTGGTTGTTGTGTCCATAAACGTCGTTTATAACATTCTTATAGAAAAGGGTTACAATAGTAAAATTGACAAAAAAATGGACTTAAAAACCAAATAAATTTCCTTGACGGACTTATCTCCAAATAAGTCCATGTAGAGGGACCGACCTCAAAATTTTTCCTAATTTTAAAGGTTTTTTTTAGGTGTAGGTACAATTTTTTAGACTTATTGAAGCAAAAGTGTATGAATAAGTTGTTTATTCCATTAAGTACAATTTTTATATAAAAAAAATTGTTTAGGTACATAATTCAAATGAATTAAATTTTTTTTTTATCTAAACACTCTTCCTTAAATTATGTAGTCATCATTGGCAATTATTTGAGGAAACAAATATGTAAAGATTAACAATATTAATGAGAGGTAAAATAGGGGCATTAATGATCAAAACTCTTCTTCTTCGGCAACAGGATTCTGTGACAATGAGATTTGATTAGAATGTCACAAATTATATGTGAATAAATACTAAACAAAAAAAAAAAAGAATTGACCAAGATGTTTTTTTATATATTATGTATTGTTCGTTGTTGGGATGTAGGAAAAAAAAACTTCTTTTTTTTAATGAATGTAACTATTTTGTAATGGGTGTAACTAATTTTTTAATGAGTGTAACTGTTTTTTAATGGGTGTAACTGTTTTTTTCATAGGTGTAACTGTTTTTTAATAGGTGTAACTATTTTTTTAATTAGTGTAACTATTTTTTAATAGGTATAACTATTTTTTAATGGGTATAACTATTTTTTAATGAGTGTAACTATTTTTTTAATGAGAGTAATTTTTTGTAATTGGTGTAATTAGTGTAATTGTGTTATTGTAATATTAATATAAATAGAGTAAGAGGAGAGAGATAGAGAGAGAATATGCCCTTATTTTATCTCTCATTGCTTAATTGTAGTCAAAATAATACAATTAGTTGACACGAGTAGTTAATGGATCAAATTAAAGTTCAACACGAATAACGCGATTAATTAGTATTGTAGATAGAAAATAAATATTTAACGAGTATTGTTGTAGACAAAAAATAAAAATTTTATAATTTTTCTTAATTTTTTAAATAATACTATCTAAGTTGTTGTCGAATCAAATAATTTTTTATTAATATAAATATTAACACGAATCTGACAGTATAAAAAATTAAACAACACAAAAATAATATAGTCGAAAGTGATATTACATAAAAATAACAAGATACAGATCGACACTCCAACAAAAAAAAGTGAAAGGAAAAACCAGACATGAACAAATTAAACTCTGCCAAGCAAAGACACCTACAAGCTACAACAAAGTAGGGTACAAATTGCAATCACTGACTATCTTCTCTGATCTCTTGGACAAAAGCCTTGAGATTTTTGTTCGAAGATCCACCTTCCCTCACTGCTTCCCTCACCAAATCTTTCAATCTCTCAGCATTTCTCCTCATTTCTTCTCCTCTTTCTCCACCTCCCATAACCATCTCTATACAATGCTTAAGCTCATCACCCTCGACAATTTCTTCTCCACTTGGCTTCACCCTCACCCCTGTCTTCCACACATCTTCAATCATTTTCGCGTTGGTCGTCTGATCGGACCAATGAGGAAACGCCACCACCGGAACCCCAGTTACCAAGCTCTCCAATGTAGAATTCCACCCAGAGTGTGTGACAAAACACCCCAGTGAAGGGTGTGATAATACCTCCAATTGAGAACACCATGGCACTACCATCCCTTGTTGCTCCAATTCCTGCATGCAACTTAGTTTATCTTCTTCTTTCTCCTCTTCTCCGTTCTCCTTCGCTCTAACTACCCACAAAAATGGCCTGCAACTCTCTAACAACCCTCGTGCAATCTCTTCCATTTGTCTGTTTGGTAGAGACAAAATGCTTCCAAACGATACGTAAACAACCGATGATTTAGGCTTCGAGTTCAACCACTCGGTATACGCGTTTGATTTCTCAAAAAGGTCACCCCCAAAAGAAGTGTCTGATGGGTCTTTTCCATCTAAGAAGGCAGAAGGAATTAGCGGCCCAATCCCAATCAATTTGTACTTATCGATGGCTTTTAAGGCCTCTGGTTCTAGTGCATCGAAAGAATTAACAAGAACTATTGGGTTGGTTTCTTCATCTAGTGCTTCAACCTGCTCTTTAAATGCTTGGAGAGCATTGAACGTTTCTGAGTTTGCAGGAAGTATAAAGGAGGGAAGGTCATGGCTTTTTACCAATGGCAGTCCTAGTAGCTCAATAGACCATGATGGGTCTTTGCAATTTTCGACAGTGATATCAAAAGAGCCATTAAAGTAGTAGTAGTATATATCCAAAACTGCGGCTGATTGAATCCAAAGAAGTGCATCTGGGATGTGAAACTCACGCGCCACCTCAGCAGCCCAGGAGAGGAGGAGGCTGTAGACCAAACAAGTGATCGGACGGCCTTCGTTGGCACTAGCTTTAATGATTTCCCTGAGAGTTTGTGATCCACGGTTCCTGATCTCTGACTGGTATTTTTTGGGATCAGTATTACTTCGTTTGAAATCATCATCACAGCCGTCGGAGAAGGCGGCGAAGTTGAAATCCTTTGGTGGTCCAGTGGTTTTGGTGATGCGGCGGCGGGCGGAGATGCTGGTGACGAAAGTGACCTCCACGCCCATCTGAATGAGCCTCTTGGCGAATTGAAGAGATGGATTGATGTGGCCTTGTGCCGGATATGTTACAACAAGGATGTGGCACACCATGGCGGCGGCGCGTGGTCTTCCTTTAATCTAATGTACAGCAAAGATAGTATCTGTGCACTAAAAGTAAGGAAGAATGCAATGAATTTGTGGGTTGGAAGTGAAAGAGATTTGTATGGGCGGCTTTAACATTGTATGAGGATGAGAGTTGGACTCTATGACGTTTGAGATGACGACTCTGAGAACAGGGTGTAAGATTGAAACACTTTGGGAGCTAATTTCAACATGTAAGACCAAATTAAATAAATATAGTTATTAGAATAGACATTGACATTGACGCCTTTGTCCAGGTGGACGATTCTTCGGCGAGTATTATTCAATTTTAGTTTAATTCATTTAATGCTTATTTTGTAAGATGTTTGTTAAATATCTTCGGCTTACGTTCGATACCCTAATCTATGTTGTCAAACTCTTCTAAATTCTCATATCAAACAAGTCCTTAAAATTTATCTAAAAGATTTTCTATTTTACATTTATTAGTTAAAATAAAGAGTCAAATTAAAAAAAAATTAGTCTAAGGGGTTAGTTATTTTACCTTTAGGCTAATAAGCTGTCTACATTTAGAAAACTTCTTTGGCTAGCTATTATACATTTGGATAGATTTTTTTTTTTTTTTTTTGCATTCTAAAGGGTTAAGTATTTTATATTTTGATGACGTGTCAAATTATGTAATATTTTTTACTCCAAATATTAATAGTAGGTAGCTAAAACAGAGAGTATGATTTTAATAACTTTGTAAAAGTGAACCTTTAAAATAAAAAATATAATATTTTAATATATTTTTGAGAGAATTACATCTAGATCCTTGAAATTTGTCACTTAATTACTTAAATCCCTAATATTTGAAATATTATACACAAACATCCTAAAATTTGTACGTACATAACATTTAGATTCTTGTCATCAATGTCTATTAGTAAATTATACTCAGATCCTCTGAAGTTCGTAGGAGTATAATAATTAGATTCTTTAAATATAAAATGTTATACTTAGACAAAAAATACTTCAATTAAAGATAGAATATCAAATATTTTAAAATTTACAATCAAAATCCATGCCTACTGTTTCATTTATTGAAATAAAATCAAAAATAAAATTCATTTATTGCTTAAATAATCTTAATTAGTATATAATTATACTATCAATTGAAATAAAACTAAAAAATTAAACAAAGGTGTTTAAGTCATTCATAATAGAACATGAATTTTACAACAAAAATTCATTTTCTATTATGTCATACATTGAAATAAAATCAATTTACGTAAAAAATTATAATTAGTATATAATTATACTATCTATTGGAATAAAACTAAAAAATCAAACAAGTGGTCAAACTGTAATAGACTCTTTTAATTTTAATTGGGGTAATTGGGTAATTCAATTTGATCGTTTAAACAATCAAATTAAATTCTAATACATAGTATAATTATATACTAATTCTGATTTTTAAGAAAAAGATAATTTTTATTTTTGATTTTATTTCAATAAATGTCATAATATAACATGAATTTTGATTGTAAAATTTAAAATATTTGATATTCAATCTTTGATTAGAGTATCTTTTGGCCTAAGTATAACATTTTAAATTTGTGGGTCTAACTATTACTGGTTTACAAACTTTAGGGGGTTTGAGTATAATTTATTAATGTATATACTAATAGACATTAATAATAGGGGTCTAAGTGTTACACGCGTACAAACTTTAGAAGTCTGTAGATAATATTTTAAATGTTGAGATATGGGTGATTAAGTGACAAATTTTAGAAGGTCTGAATGATTAAGTGACAAACTTTAAGAGAACTGAGTGTAATTCTCTCTATATGTTAACTAGATATTTTGAAGAGCACCCTTAGTGATGCTCTTAATCCATGAACTTGAATTTCGAATATGTTTCTTTGTGTACAAAACCAATTACTTAAGGGCCTTTATGAACTAAGAATTCAAATTGATTCATATTTTTGTGAGCTAATTTCACTAGAAATCTTCAAAAGTGTGGAGTTTGTCTTATTTTGGTCTTTAATGCTGTAATTGTATTATTTTAATTTTTGAAGTATTAAATATATTTTTATATGATCCTTCAAGCAGTAAATGTTTAGATTTATAACGTTTTTTTATTATAAAATTGTCATGCAATAGCTAAATATGGACAAAAATTAATTTTAATAGTTCTTAAACAAAATTTGGGTAACTCGTAAAAAAATGTGTAATATGGGTAATTTTTTACCTAAATTAAGATAGCGCATGATCAAAACTGTGTAATTTATGTAGGTATTTAACTAAAATTTGAGTAAAAATTTGATCAAAATTTATACAAATTTTTTTTATACATATTTAAGTATCATATGACAAGTTTATGATAAAAAAATAATTAACAATCTAGACACTGTCTGCATGAGGGACCATATAAAAACATATTCAATATTTCAGGAACAAAATGATACAGTTGAAAAATTGGGGGACAAAATAAAACAAACTTCATACTTTGAGGAACTCCAGTTCAATTAACCCTATTTTTGCAAAACTAAGTTAAAAACTTCTAATTATACAAAGATTTATACAAATTAGATTAAGAAATGCAGGAAAATAAACAAAAAGAATCATCAGTGGTTGTTTTCAATCTATACCAGCTAAACGGTTTTATTTTGTAAAATCATGTTGTTCATGTTTGATATTAATCCAATTCATTAATTATTCCTGTTAATATTTTATGTAAATTTTCTAGTTGTCTTTACAAATCTGATAAAGTCTATCTTGATTGTCCTCGAGCATGAGCTGTATTGGTCTCTCTATCACATTAATTCTTTACATAAAAATTTAGAAAGTTTGCACCACATGCTTTAAGTTTCAACCTATGCACTGCGTATTGATTAATATGTACTGATAGGGCCCCATACCAACCCCAAGAATTATTGATTGCTCATGTGACTCACTCTGACTTGATTCAAAACTATATGGATTGTGCCCAGAGAAAATCAGATAAAATTTGGCATACTTTTTTGTGGGTATACATAAGTGTATGTACACTTTTTGTGGGTATCGTCACATCACCAAATAAATATTAAGTGTAACAGAAATATTACGTTATTATTGTCAAATGTTATAATTATTTAATAAAAGTATAATAAGTGAGATTATTTTACTCAATTTAGTGTGCTCCTATTACATGGTAACATCACGTGATATTACTGGTATAGTATAATTATTACATTGAATATTTATTGACTACGGATTATTCTCCATAAAAAAGGAAATGTTGTGAAGCCGGACTAGTGGTGAATTTGGATGCCTTTATTTATTTACAGAGACGATGTTTGGAAATCGGAAGTTTCTCTTAGGCGATCAATGTCCTAGTACTTCATTTGAACACCAGAGAGAGAGAGAGAGAGAGAGATTTTGTGAGAATTAGTTTTAATTTTGGTTGAAGACTTCTTTATTGAATATTATGTTGGAGCATTTAACTCAAAATCAACTATCAATTAATTCAATAAGACTTTGATCTAATGATACTCTTTATCTTGTAAAGACTTAGCCTTCTTGAAGTTAAACGTTCAAGCCTCCCTCCCACTCCTCCTCTCCCTTCCAAAAAAAAAACTACCAATTAATAAAAAGTTGCAAATCTTATATCTATCTATATCTATATCTATACTACTAATAAAAATATCTTAAGAAAAAAATTTTTGAATTTCTATTTTACCCTTATAAAAGATTGTAAATATCATTTTATTCTTTGCCAATTAAATATTTAAATTACATCATATACTTATATCTTTAAATCTCCAAATTATCTATAACATCTCTTTTAATTACTATTTTCTATGATTAATATCAGTTTTTATAAAAAAAATTGATTAACTATATTATCCTTAAAAATATTCATCATTATATTTTCAATAAAGTGTTCAAAAAATCTTCATTAATCTAATATTATTCATCTCATATGCAAAAATAACATTTTGCCTACTTTATACTACTAATAAAAGTACCTTAACAAAAAAAAAAATTAAATCTCTATTTTACCCTTATAAAGAATTGTAAAGTCCACTTTATTTTTTCACAATTAAATATTTAAATTACATCATATCCTTATGTCTTTAAATCTCAATATTATAACATCTAATCTAATTATCTATTATTTATATATAAATATCAGTTTTTATAAAACTTTTTGATTAACTATATTACCCTTAAAAATATACATAATTATATTTGCAATAAAGTATTCAAAAAATCTTCATCAATCTAATATTATTCATTTCATATACAAAAATAACATTTTTTCTATTCTATACTACTAATAAAAGTACCTTAAAAAAATTAAATCTCTATTTTACCCTTTTAAAGGATTGTAAAGGTCATTCTATCATTTCACAATTAAATTTATACTACTAGTGAAAGTACCTTAAGAAAAAAAAAATTAAATCCTTATTTTACCCTTATAAAGGATGTAAAAGGTCACTCTATCTTTTCACAATTAAATATTTAAATTACATCATACCCTTATCTCTTTAAATCTCTAAATTATCTATAATATCTCTTTTAATTATCTATTTTCTATGTATAAATATTACTTTTTATAAAACTTTTTGATTAACTATATTATCCTTAAAAATATGCAACATTATATTTTCAATAAAGTGTTCAAAAAATCTTCATCAATCTAATATTCATCTCATATGCAAAGATAATATTATGTCCGCATATGTTTATTTATTTTTTCATCGAATAGAGTATTTTAAAATCAATTGATGTTGCATCAATATTATGTAAAAATAGATATTATAGTTTATTTTTATGTAAAACTTGAATTTTTTAGAATTTTAATATGGTTGATAATATATTATAGAGTACTATATTTAAATCTTTTCTCTACTGACCTAGCTAATTCTTAATTATAATCAGATTCTAATGTGATTAGTATATTGACAATTATTTTTATTTTATTTAATAAATTATAAGTAAATTTGAGATAATATTTAATTTAAATATACATATATTTAATATATTTTATTAATTTTTGTGTATGAAAACTATTCGCATGTGTATTACAAGTACTAGGTTAAGAGGTGTTGTCGTATTTATTTTCAACAGGCAATCATCATTCGCACATGGGGAGGTAAAGCGAGCAAGACATAACAAGTACAGATGTGACACAAATAAAAAAAAGAAAAAATTATCACATCAAAGATAATGGAATATGATTCAAAAGCTCCTTAAAGTCCAACTTTAATATTACGTTAGGATATTCAACTCAAAATTATAATTGCTATAAAGACTACCCTTACTCGATTTGAAAGGGTTATTTTATAATACAACCTTTTGCACATAATTAATAATGTATTATGTGCGTTACACAGAAATAATTTTTATACACAAAAATTAATAAAATATATTAGATATAT
>CM042184.1:11861001-11887395 GCA_023539305.1 Ilex asprella
GCAAGACTGACTTTAATATTCTTTTGGAAATGTAAATGCCAAAGATGACATATTCTTTTGGGACATTCTTGTAATTGTTATGAATGATTGCTTGAAGTCTTCTTTATTGATGATTTATCTTAGTGCTCTCATGCTTAAATGGTTATTAGAATGTAATGCCGTCCAGGGTGTATATTGGGGCGTTACAATAATTGTTCCAGGATGAACGAGAGGTGGCACTAGATGAGCTTAAGGCTATTGAACAAAAGTATAATGAGCTAAAGGTTTGGGTCATATACTCTTCCTTCTCCCTCTATTAAGCACTATGAAATGTATTATATCTCTTGTGACTTTAGTTTACAATCTCATTTTTCAGGGCAAGATGGGACAGTATACGGACAATGATCCAGCTGCATTTGAAGCAATGAGTTAAAAAATGCTATGCTTTCTTTTGATCTTCAACTATATTATCAATTTTAGCGACTTTTTTATCCATTAGGAATCTACTTCAACCGACCAACCATTCTGAAACATTATGAGCATCAAAACATTCTTACTTTTGATATTGCTGCTGTTGAGGAAGCTATTAAAGTCGCCCATGCTGTATTTTTTTTTGTTTTTTGTAACACATGAATTTTGGGTTTCTACGTTTAAGTGACTTACGAATTATCTTTTGGTTATGTATTAAAATATTTTAGAAAATTTGTATGTAGATTATGTTGATGGATATTTTGATGATTTGTATAATTTTTATTAAGTGTATTATATTTTATGTCTTTGTTAGTATGGTATTTGATGTTAGTTTGTTTGCGTTGTTGAATGAAAAAGATGTGAAATGTATTAATTGTGTTAAATTCTTTTTGAACACAGGTATTATTGATATACAGGTGAAAAATTTTATTAAAATATCATTTTATATGAATTATTTAAAAAAAAGATTTTTTTTGCGACGAAATTAAAATCGTCACTATAATCTAAAGATCAAACTGTTTTTCGCGACGAAATTTTTCATCGCTAAAATTATTTAAAATATATTTTTTTGTATTTTTTATTTTAAACAATTATTTGCGACGATATTTTTTGTCGCTAAAAATCAATTAAACTATTGTTTTATTTTTATTTTTATAAAATCTTATTTGTGAAGATTTTTTCATCGCTAAAAATCAATTAAATTTTTATTTTTTTACATTTTTTATTTATGAAAATTTATTTGCGGCGAATCTTTTTCGTCGCTGAAAATTAATTAAATTATTATTTTTTATTTTATAAAATCTTATTTGCGACGAATTATTAACGTCGCTAAAAAATAAAATATTTATTATTTTCTAATTTTTATTTATGTATATTACCATTTGCGACGTTTTTCTTTCGTCGCTAATAAATAATTAAATTAAATTTTTTTCTTTTTTTAAGCTTTTGCAAAGTGTTTTGTGACGTTTTTAAATTTTTTGCAATGTTTTTTTTTCGTGGCAATTTTTTTTTTTTGTGACAAAAATAAAATTTCGTCGCTAATACTTTCTGCGACGAGGCTATTGCGACAAAGATGCGACAAAAAAAAACGTCGCAAAAAATAATTTGCGACGTTTTTTTTAGTTTTAGCGACTAAAAAAATCGTCGCAAAAAATAATTTTTGTCGTAGTGAAAGATCAAGCGAGGGTTGTCCTTCTCCAAGGCGGAAAGGGTTAAGCTCTTGGATGCTCTCTTGATGACGTAACCAAGTTGATGTAGCTTCCTGGTGAGCTTAACTTGACTTTGACCACATTGGGCTTGGTGGGCTTTTATAAGGTTAGGCCCTTAGTTGAGGTTGGACTTTCCATATGGATTGGGTCATTTGGGCTTGACCCATCAATATATAAATATCAATTTTTATAAAACTTTTTTATTAACTATATTACCCTTAAAAATATGCATAATTATATTTGCAATAAAGTATTCAAAAAATCTTCATCAATCTAATATTATTCATCTCATATGCAAAAATAACATTTTGTCTACTTTATACTACTAATAAAAATACCATAAGAAAAAAAAATTTTAAATATCTATTTTACCCTTGTATAAGATTGTAAAAGTCATTCTATCCTTTCACAATTAAATTTATACTACGAGTAAAAGTTCGTTAACAAAAAAACTTCAAATCTTTATTTTACTCTTATAAAGTAGGGGTGCAACTTGGGTTGGGCAACTTGATTTCAACCCGAGCCTAACCCGAAAAAATTAGGGCTTAGGCAAGAGTTTTTAATACTTGGGTTAGGCTTGGATCAAAAAACCTCATCCCGAATTCAATTTGGGCAGGGCTAGAGTTGACCCCTCGAACCCGCGGGTTGAACCCTAATATTAAAATCGGGCTCAACCCGATTTAATAATCGGGTTCAATCCGAATTACTATTATATAAATACAATTTTAAAATTTATTCTAAGGTTAATTTGATTCTCAACTCAGTCTGCGCAGTGTTTACGATTGTGTTCTGTATGGTTGTGGTTGCATTGAGATCTTAATATTATAATTTTTATGTTAAAACTTTATTGAAGTTGTTGGTTATTAAATTATTTGAATATTTTGTAATCTATGTATCATGTTTAGAACATTAACCTGAAATCAACTCGAAATCATTAACCCGAATTCAACCCGAGCCTGCCCAAATTAAACTCGGGCAGTGTTTGGGTTGAGTTTATCAATCCAAGGTAGGGTTAGAGTTAGGGTTTAGGGTTAGAGTCGAAAATTATATATCTAGGGTTGGACTAGGGTTGACTGTCTAACCCGCCCAAGTTGCACCCCTATTATAAAGGATTGTAAAAGGCCACTTCATCATTTCACAATTAAATATTTTAATTACATCATATCTTTATGCCTTTAAATCTCTAAATTATCTATAACATATTTTTTAACAATCTCTATTCTCTATGCCTAAATATTAGTTTTTATAAAACCTTTTGATTAATTATATTACCCTTAAAAATATGCATCATTATATTTTCAATAAAGTGTTCAAAAAATCTCTATCAATCTAATATTATTCATCTCATATGCAAAGATAACATTATGCCTATATATGTTTATTTTTTTTTCATCGAATAGAGTTTTTTAAAATCAATTGATGTTACATAAGTATTATGTAAAAATAGATATTGTAGTGTATTTTTATGTAAAACTTGAATTTTTTAGAATTTTAATGTGGTGGATAATATATTATAGAGTACTATATTTAAATCTTCTCTCTATTGACCTAGATAATTCTTAATTATAGTCAGATTCTAACGTGATTCGTATATTGACAATTACTTTTATTTTATTCAAGGAATTATAAGTGAAATCATGATCAAATGAATTTCTAAAAAATCAATTTCTCAATCATCACTAAATATTTAATCATCACAAAATTCTAAAAAATAAAATAAAACTTTAACTTTCTTTTATCTTTTTTTTATGTAGTTAAAATAAATAATTTTGAGAACATACAAAATTGCCATAATCGTATAATAAAAATGAGCAATGAAAAATTAAGTTTAGTGAATTTGAGATAATATTTAATATAAATTTACATATATTTAATATATTTTATTAATTGTTGTGTATGAAAAGTATTCACATGGTGGGTTACAAGTACTAGGTTAAGAGGTGTTGTTATATTGATTTTCAACATGCAATCATCATTCGCACATGGGGAGGTAAAGCAAGAAAGACAAAACAAGTACAAATGTGACACAAATAAAAAAAGAAAAAACTATCACATAAAAGATAATGGAATATGATTCAAAAGCTCCTTAAAGTCCAACTTTAGTATTACGTTACGATATTCAACTCAAAATTATAATTGCATTAAAGACTGCCCTTTCTCGATTTGAAAGGGTTATTTTATAATACAACCTGTTGTACATAATTAATATTGTATTACGTGCGTTGCACATAAATAATTTTTATACAAAAAATTAATAAAATATATCAGATATATATATATATCTATATAATAAATTAGGAGTTTGTTTAAATTTTATCTCAGTCATATTTTTCTTCTCAAAATCATCGTCAATCACTTACATCACCCATCATCCGTTTGTCAGACTCAAATGTCAAATCACATTATTCATTTCTATCACATATTTAATCATTTATATATTTTCTCCCTGAAAAATCACATCACTCATTTCTATCACATATTTAATTATTTAAAATATTGATTAATTTGTAATTAATATATTTTTTAAAAAGTTAATATTGTGGAATTGATTTTTTGAACGCTCAAATTTTATATTTTGAAGGCACGAGATTATGACTAATAAATATATATATATATATATTTGAACTAAATATCATCTTAAATTTATCAAACTTAATTTTTTATTACTTGTATTATATTATAAGATTATGAAAATTTTGTATGCTCTCAAAATTCTTTGTTCTAACTATAAAAAATAGTTAAAATTCTATTTTTGAAGAATTTTGTGATTGATATTATTTTTTTTAAAATTCATTTGATTAGGATTCCACTTATAATTACTTGAATAAAATAAAAGTAATTACCAATTACTAATAACATTGAAACATTACTGTAATTAGGAATTAGTTAAGTCAAATATGATAAGATTTAATATACTATTCTATAATACATGTTTTCAAGCATATTAAAATTTTAAAAAATTTAAGTTTTACTTAAAAATATACTACAATATCTATTTTATATAAATTCTTAGTACAACTTAGAAAATTTGTTGTGATTGAAGAATTATATTGATATAACATAAATTGATTTTAAAAAATTATATATACGATTATTTTTATCTTAAAAATAAAAGGATTAAACTTTTTGATTAAAAAGAAAATATCATATATATAATGTTAATTTTGTATATGAGATGTGTAATATTAAATTGATGGAGTTTTTCAAGATTTTTTGAACAATTTATTGAAAATATAATAATGCAATATTTTTTTGAAGAGTAATATAGTCAATCAAAAGTTTCATACAAAGAGAATATATAATTAAAAGAGATGTTATAAATAATTTAGAGATTTAAATACATAAGAATGTGATAGTAATTTAAATACTTAATTATAAAAGGATAGAATGGTTTTTGCATTTCTTTATAAGGGTAAAATAGAGATTCAAAAAATTTTCATCTTAAGATATTTTTATTAGTAGTATAAATATACATATAGATTTATAGTAACTCTCAGCACAGGCATGAAAGATGCACTAATGGGAAAAACAAGTTTTTTTACTGCCGTTTTCGAATGTAAGGGTCTCTACAGTAATAAAAATAATAAAATAAATAAGTTTTACCCGTATAAACTTTTTATTAGACAAAAAATAAAACACAGTACCAAAAAAGTGTATCTCGGTACTATAATAAAGTCAAAGAAAATGGTATTTTTGCTGTTAAATGTGTAAAAATTGTCAATAGAAATTTAGTGACAATTTTTTTATTGCTACTAGGCCGTGGCAATATGTTTGTAAAAAAAAAAAAAAATTGCTGCGCTAAAACTTGATTTTTAGTGGCAACAATTAGCTGCGCTAAAATTCACTATTTAACAGCAAAAAACCCAAATTTGAATCTCAATTCAATAAGGACCATGGCACCCACACATCCAATATTTATTGATTTGAGATGTCATTTGGGAAAATCACTGCTAAGATATTAGATCATATTTTTATTAGCAACTTATTGCTGCTCCTAAAACGTTGAAATGAATAAAAAAATTATAAAAAATTTTGAAAAATTTTATTGTATTGAATATTTTTCAATTCACATACCACCTCTGCACATAGATTATAAAATAAAATAGACAATGAAGAAACAATAATATAATCAATACTTGATACTATAAAGAAAAATTCAAATCAATTAACATGAAAAGAATATTATGATATAGTATTATTCAACTGTGCGTGTGTACAATGTATTACAATAAATGTACTGATCATTTGCCTTTTGAAGAGTTTTGCATCACACATGCTAACTTGCAAACCTGACAAATTAAATATAATTAAGTTAATTTTTAAAATTAAATAACTGTTAATAATCTAATATCTCAATCCAAAAACAATATTTCAATGAATCAGAATAAATTTTTTTATTATGCACCAAAGCAAACTATGAATTCATGTATAAGAAGCATAAAACTTTTCGAGGTCATCTATTAATGTTAATACTTTTGGTTAAAGTCATTAGCACAAGCATAATGTTATTAATGACCATACAAAAAAACTCAAGGAAGAATTATAATTTGCACCCTAAAAGATTTTAAGATTTTTATTTTATACCTTCAAAAATTAAATTTTTTATATTACACTTTTAATGTATCAAAAATATTATAATGTAACTCTTCTGTTAGCTTTCTAGTAAATTTTTTGTCACTACCATAATAGTCCTTTAATAAAAGTGATAGTTAACGTCTCACTCAAACCGAAATTCAGATGTTTTAGACAAGTAAGATACCCAGTTGAATGTAAGAACAGTGAGTTATGGATCATGCAAGCATATCATTCATTAATTTTTTCATGTCTCGTAATATGTTTGACCTCACAATGGTCCTCTTTTTCGATTATTAATTTTATCAAATATGTTAAGAAATTTTTTAACTAAAATAAATATGTTAATTGATAATACCCAAAAATGACATCAGAAATAAATAAAAGAATACTGAGTAGCTGATTTTTGGAAAGAGTCAATGAACTAGATCTATCTCTCGACCTCAATGTTGTACACTTAGCCTCAAGTGAAAATTTCTAAGTGGTACACATACATCCTCAATTAAAGGAATTCAGGTCGCCTAAGTATGACCTCAAGTACAAGTACTAAGATCATACTTGCTACACCCTAAGAAGGAGTGACAACTCCATATCAGGTTAAGTGTTGGGGATAAGTTCCTTTATTCATGAGCTAAGTAAGAGTATAAGAGGTCCGCCCGGAGCAAAATGACCTCGCAGCAAGATCTTTCATAGATCTTGAGGACCACAATGTATCAAAGCTTGATGACAGGTTACAAGGCCATCTCAGCATATTCTAGAAAACTACGTCACAGCCAAAAAATATAATTTTTAATGAAACAATATTCCCTCAATAAAATTCTAACAAATTGGGAGACCATGTAATAATGGTAGAGGATTACCCCATATGTGAGTATAAATACAAGAGGCATTCCCTTAGTCAATTGTAATCTCTATAATTGTAACTCCACATTTTTTCCCAACTACATTAGAATGGATTAGCCAAGCTTTTCAGTTTTTGAACCACTATAATCTATGTGTTTGTGTATTATGTACATATTTTTAATATATTTTTATGTAATATTAGAAGTTATTATTAAGAAGTTATTTTAGTAAGTCAGTTGTATTTAAAGGTCTTTCGGTTAATAGAAAAGATATGTTGAATATTATATTGAATTTTCTTGTGAAAATATTAGAAATCAGGTTCTTCTCGAATTGAAACGTTAGAGGTTTTTACCCCCATCGAAGTGGATTTTCTTCTCTAATTCTATTTTTATTTTGTTTTACAAATCTCTCGGAAACTTGTGCAAGTAATAATTCGTATCAAAGCCAGACACGGAGGACTGAGTTGATTCACTTGAAACGAAAGTTCACTCCCTAATTGTCAAGACAAGGGAGGATAATGAAAAAGATGCACAAATTATTTCACGCTACGAATTCTCGCTTTAATCAATTAATGACCGATCGAGGTCGCTGCCATGAGCCAGGCAAAGGGTGGACCCATCACAATGAAGGAGGTAAAAATAATGGTCACGCATCTTTTGTTTCAAGTGGATTAAGCTCGATAACCTCCAAAACTCCGAATTTGGATATTCGTCGATACAGTGACAAGCAAGAATCCACCATTTTGGTTCAACCAACCAAACAATTCTCTGATATGCAACAAACTGCCTTTGATTTAGGCCCAATCAAATGTTTGCCATCAACCATGTAAGTTACTCAAGGAAAACAATGAGGTGCTTACAGGGATCTTTGACAACAAGTAGCAGGTGGGATCGCTGTCATACACTCCTTACAAGTTTGGTTGAACCGTGCAATAATTTACCAAGGAACAACAGGTGGGATATTCAATATGTAAACTGAAGGATGCTATTATAAGAGTCGATGTTCGTCCAGCCCTAGCACGCCCAGCCACCATATCCGCTATCGTGGGTCTCTCTAAGCTATGTGAAGCTGAAGATTACATTGATTGTTATGACGAAGGCGAAGTAGGTTGGCCACCTCTTTTTGTATATTATAAATCAATTTTTGTGGACAAAGTTTGTTTTAAAGGGGGAATGAAAGTACACATTTTTAATATATTTTTATGTAATATTATAAATAATTATTAAGAAGTTATTTTAGTTACTAAGATAGTAGAGTCATGAATTATGTTAGTTATTAATGTAATTTTTATTATCTTATATTTAAAGATCTTCCTATAAATGGAAAAAATATATTGAATATTATATTAAACTTTCTTGTGAAAGTATTGAAGACTAGATTCTTCTCAAATTGAACCGCCAGATGTTTTCATCTCCCCTCGAAGTAGGTTTTCTTTTCCAATTCTATTTTTATTTTGTTTTACGAATCTCTCGAAAAAGTATGCACGTAACATTATGCTTGGGTTGCCGCTCTTACCTTTGTCCTACGTTTATTGTAGCATCTCACAGAACCATCAGGTTCAACCTTAGATCAATTTCTTCTACACTGTTCATTAACACACTACTATTCCCAAGCTTTGAGCTCATCAGTTCAAGCACCCATTTAAAGTTTCGAGTTCATACATCATCGTTAATAATTCAGTACCTGTAGTTTTCCTAGCACTTCACACTCTCCAAGTGATGTTGGATAGATTATGATGGGTCAAGCCCAAAAAAATTGTAAAAGGGCCCAAGCCTCATTTTGAAGAACCCAGTCCTATGAGAATCTATCAAGCCCAGGTTCAAGTCCGATCCAATTGGAAGCCCTCCTCCGAAGGACTTGGAAGATGAACACGGATACCCTACTATATTTGGAAATTACCAAAATAGGAAACCTCTTGCCCACTCCACCGCCTCAGCTCCACACCCTAAGTCTATAAATAGTAAACCCTCCTCACATCTAGGGCAGGCCTCCCAAAAAAAGTCTATACTCGTCTTCTACACCTTGCCCTCTAGCTCTCTCCCCCACTCCCTTTGATTAAAAGTACTGTAGCTCCCCGGAGCAAGCCTCTAAAGGAGGGGAACACCCTTGTTCTATAATAAAGAATACCGGCCACCGTTGCCATTGAAAGTGGATGTAGGCCAAGGCCGAACCACTATAAATTCATCCTTCATTTATCTCTGCATTATTCCTCTATTATTTATCTGCTAATCTTTGATTAATCACCACGATACCATTCACTCCTTAACCGTTGATCTTGCACCGATTTTGTGCATCATCAGATTACGTAGACGAGAAATTACAAACTCCGTGTATCGTATGGGGGCGATCGCTAATAATATTGTATATAAATCCACATGCCAGACCTTCTGGACCACCACCTCCACTTCAAGCACCTTATCAGTTTAGGCCATCTTCAGAGGGTTTTCAAACCTTGGATTGTGGTGTAGTTGTTGGCTTCAGTGTATGGGCTAACCTCTTTGTTCCACAAGAAAATATTCAATGTAACAGTAATATCAAGTCATTACTGTCATGTGATGTTACTATATACTAATAAACTTATAAATAACCACATGATTTAGAAACTACCATACCCATTAAGATAATAATTACATGTGTAAAAGGGTTCAACTTATCAACTTATCAACTTATAAATTTATTATTGTACCATAAAATCATATAACAATGATAACGTGATATTACAGAGATAATGAATATTTGCGCTCAACCAATGGTTGATTATCCAAAATTATTTTTCAAATAAGAGTCAACATATAAGTTGATTGTAGTAGTTGGACAAGTATCAAAGAGACAAGACTACTTACGACAACTTAGGTGCAATAAATTCCAGAAAAGAAAAAGGCCAAAAAAAACATTCCACTTTAGTCTCAACATGACCTGTTTTCGCGTTGAATAATGCTCATAGTAGAAGCATTATATATTATGAATGTTACTTGTCAAACCACAAAAATGACTTCGTTTCCTATAATACTCCTATTATTTGTATTTAAATTGGAGATCTAATACATTTAAATTAATCATTAAATCATGGTATAACATAGGAGTTGGAGAAAGATGGCGTTTGGCGGTAGAGTGAGGTGTATGAATTGCATGGAGTTCAAATTAGGCTGTCAATTTTCGATACGACACGAACCGAACGCGAAATTAATGGATCGAACACGAAATTAAACGAGTTAATAGGTTAAAACGGTCAACACGCTTAAACACGAAAAAAATCATGTCGGATTCATGTCAAAATAAGGTCAACCTGATTAACCCGTATATTTTAAACGGGTTGACATAATTTGGACACAAACCCGACCTATCCTATTGTAGACCCGTTTAACTCATTTATGCCATTATAGTAACTATAGTTTGTTTATTATGTATGACTGATGTGATCTTAACATTATTACTTATTAGTTCTTATTTTTACTATGATAATTGACAATATAGTTCTTAACATTACTATGACAGTAGTATAGTTCTTATTTTAATTTTTTGGTTGAAACCTGAATGCATTTTAATTAATTTCATTGATGAGATGTGATATGTTATTTGTAAAAAAATTATTTTAAATTTTGGATAAATTATTGAATGATGTATTTAATGGTAATGAACTAGTGTAAAAATAGGTTATATGTGTTAAACAAATTTGTATTATGTGTGCTAAACAAGTTAAACAGATCATGTTAAGTGTGTTAACTTGAAAACGACCTATTTATTAAACGTGTCAAACAAGTCGGATTCGGATAACCCGTTTAATGATCAGGTCAGGTTAAGGTTTACACATCTCGACATAATTATTAAACATATCAGGTTTAGGTTTTGAGATTTTTGACACCAATTTAAAATCAACCCGACACAAAATAATATAACCCAACACGTTTGAGACTCCTAGTCCAAATATATATGTCTTGGTAATCGCTTGTCACGTTGTTTTCCTACAACTCGGTTGTGGACCCACACCGGTCCACGTCCCTGGATATGTGTTCAATTCCACATAGACTACACACTACGAATATTTAGATTTTATTTATGTGCGTAAGAGACGTACACGTTGTTAGTTCTCACAAGAAAAGACCAATGACATCAGGTGAGGAGGGGCCCGTGTTTGGGGCAAGGTGGGCATTAGCCCCTCATTGGTGTCAAAAAATTTATTTTCCGTAAATTGGAAGGGTTAAATTAAATTGGGTTTAATTATAAAAAAGTACATGGAAAAAATATAGAGTAATGAAGTCCTTAATTTTAGATCTTAATTGTGTACAAGTACATAATTTAAAATTTTTAAATTTTTATTTGACATTTGTGTCCTCCCTTAAATCATACGTTTATGTTTAGAAATTATTTTCTTTAAAATTATATGTATGTAATAAAAATCTTCTAATTTAATGGAAGATTTGATTCTTCCGTTTATTTTGAGGAACATATCTTAACATTAATTAGGTACACAATAATAAGATTTAACCGCTAGATTTTAAGAACATTACTTTCTTGGAAATGATTTTAAGAACATAACAGTGTACAATAACAGCGTTACGATAACATTATAACAATAACAGTGTAACAATAGCAATTTAACAATAACAGTGTAATAATTTACTTACACAAAATACTGTACTGTTACATTTTGTCAAACATATATTTGCATATAATTTTATTGTAGCAGTCTAATTCTATTTTGAATTTGTTATCACATCCATAAAATCACTGAATATTGTTTCTGTTACAGTGTTACATTATATTGTTACACTGTTTTTGTTATACTATGCGGGAAACACAGACGAATTTACATCTACAATGGCGGACCAGTAGGATTTTCCTTTCAAAGACGAAACATTGTAGATGTTCAAGAAACTATTTAGGGCTTCTCGCCTAGGAAGATGAAGTAATTTTTGGATAGGAAGAAGAAGTGGTAACCATTTTCAGAAGATGAAGCTTTTCACGAATTAATGTTTCTAAAATCCAGCGGTTAAGCTTATCACTGAATACCAAATTAATGTTAAGATATATTCTTAAATTTGTTTTTAAGAAAGTAATGCTTCTAAAATTTAGCGGTTAAGTCTTATCATTGTGTATTAATATTAAGATATATTCTTAAAATCGCTTTTAGGAAAGTAAATTTTAGAAAATGGACAGTTAAGTCTTTGTGTTTCAGTAGTATATTTCTTTACAACACTTTTTTTTTCAGTGTACTAATTTAGTGTACCGGCTTTCAAAGAACTCTTTAATTTTTGGACGTTATACCTTATATTATATGTAATTTTTTTTGACAACCTCAAAACTTTAATATTTTCAATTAAATGTTTCTATTTCGCTCCCCCATTATGCCTGTTCTGTTATTGGCATCGGCGACAACCAACATTTTAGTATGATGCTCTTTATCAAGTGTTTCACTTATAAGTTTTTCATAAATAATAAATCTAATTGGTTGAAAAAATTACAAAAAATCTCTAATTTATTCAAAATTGTTGCAATACTATTCCAAGAAATTTAAAAAAAAAAAATGAAAAACATCTGATTTCCATGTAATTAAAAAAAAAAAGTCTAAAAACAAAGTAAAAAATTCAAGGTAGACTTATCGTTTTGGCATAGAATTGAGCCATTATAGTGACTAAACAAACATATCAAACAACATTCATAGCAACCACTACTCTTTTAGGCCGAGACATCTCTCACCGTTCCATCCACGGCAAGTTTCCGTGTTGAAATTTTGCTGCCCCTTATCGGTGCCTGTGACCTTTGGAAAGATCTGTCATCTCAGCTTATTCCACTTTATCCAAATGAGCAAAGTGATTTGGAAATAATTTATTGATCTAATTTGTTATAATAATAGATGAAATATGAGTCCCATTAAATATTAAAACTTGGTGTTAATACAATAATTATAATGAAATCACATAAATAACATTACTCTCTCTCTCTCTCTCTCTCTCTCTCTCTATATATATATATATATATATAAGTTAATCTGAAGGTCACATTGGAACCAATTTATGACATTCAGGATGCAATATAAGAAAAATAATCTTTTGGGGTGCAAAGTAGGAATCGAGATATCTTTTATCATGCAAAGTGTGAAAATCCCAAATTTTTAATATGAAAATTATATAGTAAAGTCATGAGATGCACGTGAATCATTTTAAATTATAATTATGTTGGTAATGTTGGCTCACCAAACATGTATACTTTGTCCCTCGCAAGTTTGAATCAATTAAGAAATATTTCATTTAAATCAATATATCACATAAACAAATGAAACAACATAATTTTTTTGGGGGGGTCGGTGAACATAAGTTCATTGTCTAAGTTAATGCACAAAATAAAATTCACATACATGAGTTAGATAGTAGAGGTATCAATCCACTGCCATGTCAATTGCTTCTTTGTCTGTAACACTTCAACCAAAAGGGAAATGAAAGTCAAAGAAAATTATTTTATTTTTTATTTAAAAATTTATCTTACATATGGACAAAAGAGCGCTAATTCTTAATGGAAGGATAAAAGAGAGTGGAGAAGTCTAAAAAAGAATTTATGAGGAGAAGCTAAGTTTCGGATGGTATGATAAAAATATCATTGTCTTTCTCATGACTTTTAAGCTGCCATTTTTTTTTTATCAGAACAAGAGCAGGATAATATATATTATGTAGGAAAGTTCAAGTTACAATCAGAAAGCAAGGAAGCCTTAAGCTTGGGAGGGGGAGAGTCTAATCAGTTCAACAGGAGGGAACTGGTTAAAGATGAGAAACTGTCACCCAGTGAGAAGCTCTATTACAGTCCCTAGGCTTGTATAAAAAGCTAAGGTTATGTAACCTAGCATAGAATCTAATGTCATCAATAATAGCCCTAAATTCCCACGGAGGAGCATCCTCCGTAGAGCTAAGCTTAACAATACAAGAACAATCATTCATAATAGTAGCATTGGAAAACATTAAAGCATCAGCAATCAAACAGGCTTGGCGCGCAGCCTCAAGCGGCCAAATTGAAGCAGCTAGTTTTACTAATGATGGTATTGAAAAAATCATGTATGTGATAATTATTTAAAGACAAATCAAAGAACATGAGATTTCATAAAATGTTCAAGCATAAAATTGAAAATTAGCAATGCACAAAACACTCAAATTGAAGCAACCTCAAAGAACAACATCATTGTAGGTGATCCACAAAAAACTCCATCTCATTAAGAATCAAATTGTCCAGCCTCCAATCAACTGATAATACCTTCAACCTAATGGTAAATTTTGTGGATCACCTACAATGATGGTGTTAGTATTGTTAACCATGGTATACACTGTTTTTCAAAAAAAATTCAAGGATTCAAGTTCGATAGTCTCAAATAAATTCCCAATAAAAAATATTTTCAGGTAGATAAAAAATAGTAACTCCATTATAGGAGAAAATAAAATTTATCTTTAACTCACACAACCTAATTTACCCCCCCCCTTTGAAGCAAATTATGCATATAAATCACAAAAAGTAATGAGGTCCACCAGTACTCATTATTCAAGTGTTCATAGACTATAAGAATTGTTAATGTTTATATGTTTGTCTTGTATCGGTTAGACTAGAAAATTTTACTATTCTCTTGTACTATAAATCAATTTCGTCATGTATATATGAATATAGTAAAGTACACCAAATAAATATACAATTGATATTCATTTTCAATTCTCTTCTCTCACATGGTATTAGAGTTTAAGCTCATAAGTTTTTCTGGCCAAGGATAGTATGTTCTGTGTTTGCCCTGCGAAGGATCCTCCATATCAAAACTCTTGAGGCTCTTCTTCTTCGAGTTGTCCTCCGACAACCTCTATTGGTACCTCTTTCGGTCGTTCTCCCACTCGACATTCCGGCCATCCTTTGGAGCTAGAGGTTGGTGCTGCTCTGGCGATCTCCAGCACCATTTCAATTGTCCTCGGGCAATGATCCGATTGCCTCCTGACCATCCTTTGATGACCTCCGACAACTTTTTGGTTGTCCTTCGATGATTTTTTGACCTGCCCTGGTCGTCCTCTAACGACCATCTGGTTGCCCTTTTGTGATATTCCGACCTGTCCCACTCATTCTCTGGCGAGGTTTTGACTTGCTCCGGCCATCCTCCTACAAGGTTTCGACCTGCTTCAATCCTCCTCTGACGAGGTTTCGATCAGCTCTGGTCATCCTCCGACGTGGTTTCGACCATCAACGGTCATCTTTCGGAGAGGTTTCGACTTGTTTCGTCCATCCTCCGACAAGGTTCCGATCTGCTCTATCCATCCTCCAGAAAGGTTCGAACCTCCTCTCGCCATCCTCCGACAAGAGTCAAAAATCTTGCAACCATCTCTCCGATTTAAGAAAGACTTTTGATGTCCTATGAAAATACCAAATTAAGCGCAACACATCAAAATGTGCATTCGGGGTTGGCTCCGAAAAGTTCCTTGGCTTTCTGGTTACTCACAGAGGAGTGGAGGTGAATCCACATCAGGTAAATGCATTGGATGCCAAGACAAGATTGACCTGTCTTGCCATTGGAGGTGAATCCGTATATTATGTTAACAAGATGCTCTTGGATGCCAAGACAACATACATACCAATGGAGAAATTAGCATTAGCCCTGGTAAGCTTGGCTAGGAAGTTGCATCATTACTTCCAAGCATGCCAAATTGTTGTGTTGACAGATCAACCATCAAAAGTCCTTTTTCGAAAGGTTGACCTATTGGGCACATTTCAAAATGGACAGTTGAGCTCGGCAAGTATGATATCGAATTTGAGCCTAGAACCGCAATCAAAGGACAAGTTGTTGATTTCAACGCCGAGTTCTCCCCCAAACACTTCAATGAAAGTCAAACCCCCGAGTGCAGAACCGGAATCTATGTCAGCCAAGTCCCTATGAGCGGATAAAGCCTATTCGTGGACGGGTTGTCAAACTAGAAAGGGGCAGGCATAGGAATCATATTGAAAATCCCAGAGAAAGACATATTGAAAAAAGTTGTAAGACTCGGCTTCCAAGCCTTGAACAACGAAGTAGAATACGAAGCCCTATTGGTAGGAGTTAGGCTTGCTATCGACTTGGGGATAATAAGGCTTCAAATATTTTCTAACTCACAGTTGGTGGTGAATCAGATATTCGGGGATTATATGGCAAAGGACGAGAGAATGGTGGCTTACCACGCTATGGCAGAGAAGGAGCTAAGTCATATCCCAGAGTACTCCATTCAGCAGGTAGCCCTAGCCTAGAACTCCTACGCTGATGCACATGCTTCCTTAGCCTCGACCATTGATGGGATGAATGAGAAAACTGTTATAATTGAGTTCAAAGCTAAGTCAAGTATTACAACGTCATTATTGGAAGAGGTCCTCTCCAGTGATTTACAATCGAGATAGATGGATGTAATTATCGCTTATCTAAAGGGTGGGAACTTACGTAAAGATCGGAAGCAGGCTCATAAGTTGCTACTGAAGGTGGCTAGGTTCTTGCTATCCCCAAAGGGAGAGCTTTATCGAAACTTATTTGGTGGACCATACCTGAGATTCTTTCATCCTGGGTTGGTCTAAGATTTTTTATCCGAAATCCATGAAGGCAGCTGTGGTGCACATACCGACGAAAGGTCACTAGCCCACTGAGCTCTTTCCCAGGGTTTTTGGTGGTCACGTATGCAGAAAGACACTTAGCAATTTGTTAGGCATTAGGAAAAATTCCAGGTATTTTCTCCAATACCCAAAAAGCCTGCCCAAGATTTGATTCCAATTTCTACTCCATGGTCGTTTGCACAATAGGATTGGACATAGTAGGATTGTTGTTGTGGGCCCTGGAAATAAGCGTTTCTTACTCATGACGACTAATTACTTCACAAAATGGGTGGAGGCCAAGCCCCGATCAAACATACGGGACATTGACACGAGGAGGTTCGTATGGAAAAATATTATTACAAGATTTAGCATACCCACCGCCCTTGTGTCAAATAATGGGACTCAATTTGAAAGTGAACACTTTAGAGCCTTGTGCTAGCAATATGGAATTCGAAATCATCACTCCACTGCGGCTTACCCTCAGAGCAACGGTCAGGCTAAAATCTCAAATAAAACCATCCTAGACGGGATCAAAAAAAGGATGGAAAGAGCAAAAAGGTAGGTGGATGGAGGAGTTACTAAGCATTCTATGGACGTATTGCACCACGCTACGACGTGCAACTGGCGAAACACCATTCGCCATCATCTATGGAATGGAGGCTGCAATACCATTGGAGGTGGGATTACCGACCTAGTTGCTAGTGGGGGCAATAACACTACAATTGCTCAGGAGTTAGACTAGTTTGAAGAAAGGAGAGAGTCAGGACAATACGGATTGCATCCTGCCAACAACAAATGTCTCGGGCCTATAACAGGAAGGTCAGCCCTTACGCTTTTGTCACTGGCGAACTAGTACTCAGACGAGTTCTAGGATTGATTAGAAATCTAACACATTGAAAGCTAGGTGCTAATTGGGAATGACCATACAAGGTGGTCTGAGTTGGAGGAAACGGATCTTACGAGCTTTAAAGTTTGGACCATAAAGCAGTGTCGCGACCGTGGAATTCATCTAACTTGCAAAAGTTCTGTTTCTGAAGTACCTTCATAAATACGAACTCCAAAGTGCCTTTGAAAAATAGGGGTGCCTCATATGGGTCGTTTCTCTCGAAAGCAAGTACCTTGTTGAGAAGTATTTTGTTATGTACTTAGAAAAAATTATGAATTTTTGAATAAAGATTTTCTTAAACTTTTGAACATATAGTCCAAGTATGTTAAGCCCGTTCTACTGCCAAGGCAGAGAGACAAAAATCCTGATAAAAGCAAGAGCTTAAATCGGGTAGAACCACTTGATCAGATCCAAACACATAGTTAGGCATGACGATGTAAATCGATTTGGTAGTGATCTGAGTCTGATTAGATCAACGAGACGATACGTATCTAGAAACAGACTCTTAAGGACCCAAGGGGACCGAGTCTTAGTGTCTAAGCAGTAACAAAACAAGCTCTTTAAAGAAAAAGCCGAGTAAGGGCCATAACTTCTTAGAGAAAAATTTATGCCAAGTATCGTGAGGTCCCTACTGTGGGATTGAGCTATTTGAAGAAAGATCGAGTAAGGTTCATAACTTCTTAGAGCAAAATCTATCCTAGGTATCGAGAGGTCCTTGCTTTGGGACCGAGTTCCTTGAAGAAAGGCCGAGCAAAGGTCATAACTTCTTAACATCAAAACATAATTATATCGTAAGATCCCTACTTCTGGACCAAACTCTTTAAAGAAACTCTGAGTAAGGGCCTAAACTTCTTAAGAATGAAATGCATTACAAGTGTCGAAAGGTCCCAGCTTTGGGACCAAGCTTTTTAAATAAAGATCATTACCTAGTGGCCAAGCTACGACAAAACTAACTAAAAGTTACTGAAAAAAGAACAACTGAAAAGAAATTAGATAAAAAGGGTTTTCATTATATATAAAAAAAAATGTCAACTTCAGAATGTTTTGCAAAATAGTTGTTGTCAAGTCGGCTATGGCTCAGATGAACTTACAGAGGGATAATGAGTATGGAGCTTTGAAGATTGTGGTACATCTGCAGTGGATAGTACAAAATGCAAACCTTTGGAAAAGTATGCATTTTCCAAGGTAGACGTTTATGAAGCCAAGTCATTCTTTGCTTGCTCCATCCCCTTTTCAAAGGTTGAATCTTCCAGATCTTTAGCTTCAGCCTTGAATTGCTCAAACTCCTCCAAAAGGTTGGAGTGGCCAAGCTGGGTTTGGGTCAGCTCGACATTGGCTGCATTTTCGGATGCCTTCAAATATTCTACCTCTGCAGCAAGCTTTTTGTTCTCATCAGTTAGGCTAAGAGTCTGAGCCTGAAAACCAACATCTCCTCACAAAGCTTGGCATACTCTTAATCGACAAACTCTTTCTTTGCCAAAGCAAACATGCGATCATGAATAGCCTCTTTCACGACCTTGTCTTTCCTTGGGATCCTTGCCCCAACTTCATGAACCTTATGAAGTCCCTACAAATCACAAGGAAAGACGAACAAAGTTTTTAAAAAAGAAGCAAAGAGAGTGGGGAAATACTAGATTTGCTAAATAACCTGTCGCGTGATCTTGTCATCTACTAGCCCCTCATTTGCAGCTAAGTCTAGAGGAAGGATCACACCTCTAGCTATTCCCATTGCCACGTTGAAATCTTCAACAGCAAAATCTCTTATAGTGATTTCTCTCCTCTTAACCTTCAGGATAGGTCTAAAAAGGTGAATAACAGGCTCGAAAGGAACAACTTTAAGCTCTAAAGTCTTATGTTTCTTGGAGGTAGTATCATCTGGTAGTACGAGGATTGGTTATGGAAGATTAACAGGAGCAAGGACGGGTTTTAGAAGGGGCAGACGATGGTTCAGATTGGACAGAGGATTTAGGGATATTATCCATCAAGACCTGAGTTGAACCAACCAAGGGCTCCTCCAAACAGGTCACGTTATCAGCCTCGGTAGGATCAACTAAAGCAGATTCAACGGGTTTGGCGGGGATTTACGCCGGTGCAAGTGTCTCGATAGAAGAAAGAAACGCAAGAAAATTTCTTACTGGTCTGCTCCTCCCAGAGGGGTCGGACAAAGCCTTCTTGTGAGAACGGTTATGTCGGAGAGGAATGGTGATGAATGACATGTAGGTCGAAGTGTACCCGAGCAGAGTATGGGTGACTCGACAAAAGAGTGAGTCATTGAAGTTCCACACCCTCTTCAGTTCCTCCATCTTTACTAGCCGCTCTGGGATTATCCCCTTTACAGTTTCGCCAGCGTAAAAAGAAAAAGTAAGTATAGAAGAGAAAGTTTTTTTCTTTAAAGACAAGGAAGTAATACTGTCGATCATTAGTGCGCCTTCTTCGTAAGGACATCGATAAGAAGGAATGTTGCCAATAGCATACTCCTAGTTGCCAGAAACAAAAACAATGTCATTTTCATGGGCCTTGCTCGAGTCTGGAACGTGAGTTACCAAATAACAATTTTTCTTCCTCACTGCAAGATAATAATTGTCTCCAGCAGGCTTGATGGTATAGCAGAACAGAATCTCCTAGAGACCCAAGCTCAAGTTTAGTAGCTTGTTGAGAGCAGCCATGCCCATCATAATCCTAAAGAGATTTGAGCAACAGTGGATGAGGCACAGCTTTAGTGTAGAAAGCACCCAAAAAAGAAGAGGATGAAGAGGAAAAACGAACCCCACCTTCAGTAATAGCAGAGGAATAGATAGGAATGCTCTCTCTAGTCCAAATTAGAGGTTCGTCTGCCTTTGCCACTCAAATATCAACCTCGTATGGAATTTGGTATTTGATTTTGAAAGCTGGAATTTCAGAAGAAGTAAGAGGAGCCATGATTGAAAATGAAGGATTCAGAGTAACATAGAAGAAAGTTAGAGGAAGAAGAGCAAGTGGAGAGATGAAGAGAATTTGTGCTTAAAAAGAATGACTGAAGACCAAAGGACAGGAAATTAATGCAAAGTGCGCCGTCAAAATAAGATGCGTGTCTCAAGGGTACATGCAATAATAGCCTAGGAGTATGAAACGATTGTCATACGAAAAACACCTGACACAGGTTTTTGAGGTTAAGTTAAAGAGCATAAAAAAATTCTACATGTGTAAAGAGCATCTAATGTGCCCGCGTGAGGGTAGCAGGGTAAAGCACGTGAGGAAATAATAAATTGATAAGTTAGGCAAAGTGAGGCCGAACGATCGAGGGCTCAGTAAGGAGAGCAAGAGCTCGGTCTCAACAAACCGTGCTCTACATGCAAATAGTATCATTTTGAGTGAATGCCTATAATTGAGGTATTGTTGTAACAAATAAGCATAATCCATGACTCGATAAGAGCAAGTCAACAGGGAGAGCATCTGAAGAGATTTCAGCAAATCCCTAACGAATATCTTGGATTGATGGGAGGTGTGCCACCTTGCATCGTCAATCATGGAAACCCTAACAAAATGAGACACTATAAAGAGGATCAAGCAAACACAATAAAAGGTACGTTCAATCCTCCTTACATTTCAATCATTTGTGTTCAATTATTAATTTAAGCATCAGAGTGTTTTCGATCGAAGCACTTTGGTTTTGGGCAGTTTGCTCGTTTTGCAAGAATGAAGAGAAGGGGTACAAGTTCTAAACCAAAGATCTCTTGAGAGAGGTAAACTCATTTTTTGCTTCTTACAAAAGTGCAAGAGCGTGAAATTTTTTTTTTTTAAAAAAAACAAAGTGAGAGCAGGAGCATCCCTGAAAACGTCAAATTTATATAAATGATATTATGATACACATTAAAAAAGAGGATGTCAAAATGCCAAAAATAAGAAATAGAATTATTTATTAATGGTAAGAAAATGAGGAAAATATAATAGACATTTTAAAACAATATTCTGATCCCACATTGGTAGAGTAGCGAAAGATTTCTATGGGAATCCGCTGTTAAAGAGGATAGTTGTTGGTTGTTTTGAAAAGTTTGAAGCAATCTTTGATCCCACGTTGGTAGAATTAGTAATGCTATACTGACCAAATTTTGAGATTAAATTTGGAGATCAAATGACATGACAGTTAACTTGGGCTTCTTTATTTGATGTCATGTCATTTGGGCTCCAATAAAAATTTTAAATTATTTACTGTCATGTCATGTGGACTTTAAATTTGATCCCAAAATTTGCTCAATGTAACATTACTCAAGAAGTTATGCGAGAAAGCTACAATTAATATGACAGTTATAGGCCATTTCAAATATAGTTGGGCTCAAATTGGGCCTTAGGGTAGTGGACAGTTGTTCAATGTTTATTGGGTTGGGTTTACCCATTAATTTGTCCAAATTTGTCCAAGTTTTAGTACGCCCATTATCAATTATGAATTCACGGATTCTATTTTTTGAATTCCCAAATTTATGCCAAATTCCCTACAAGTTTGTGGATTCGTATTCCAAATTTCAGTTCGCCAAGGATAACGCACGAATTACGTAACTCAGATGAATACCATCACTTTTCTGGTAAATGATACCTTGGCTAAATGCCTTTTATGATGGAAGAATTGCAATTTTGCACCTAGGCTACTAGTAAAAAAAAAGTGAAAGGAAAAACCAGACGTGCACAAATTAAACTCTGTCAAGCAAAAACACCTCCAAGCTACAACAAAAATAGGGTACAATCACTGACTATCTTCTCCAATCTCGTGGACAAAAGCCTTGAGATTTTTGTTCGAAGATCCACCTTCCTTCATTTCTTCCCTCGCCAAATCTTTCCATCTCTTAGCATTTCTCCTCATTTCTTCTCCTCTTTCTCCACCTCCCATAACCATCTCTATACATTGCTTAAGCTCATCACCCTCGATAGTTTCTTCTCCATTTGGCTTCACCCTCACCCCCGTCCTCCACACTTCTTCAATCATTTTCGCATTGGTTGTTTGATCGGACCAATGAGGAAACGCCACCACCGGAACCCCAGTAATCAAGCTCTCCAATGTAGAATTCCACCCACAGTGTGTGACAAAACACCCCAGTGAAGGGTGTGATAATACCTCCAATTGAGAACACCATGGCACTACCATCCCTTGTTGCTTCAATTCCTCCATGCAACTTAGTTTATCTTCTTCTCTTTCCACTTCTCCGTTCTCCTTCGCTTTAACTACCCACAAAAACGGCCTGCAACTCTTTAACAAGCCTCGTGCAATCTCTTCCACTTGCCTCTTTGGTAGAGATAAAAGGCTTCCAAACGATACATAAACAACCGATGATTTAGGCTTCGAGCTCAACCACTCGTTGTATGCGTTTGATTTCTCAAAAAGGTCACCCCCAAATGAAGTGTCTGATGGGTCTTTTCCATCTAAGAAAGCAGAAGGAATTAGTGGCCCAATCCCAATCAAATTGTACTTATCGATGGCTTTTAAGGCCTCTGGTTCTAGTGCATCGAAAGAGTTAACAAGAACTATTGGGTTGGTTTCTTCATCTAGTGTTTCAAACTGCTCTTTAAAGTATTGGAGACCATTGAATTTGTCTGAGTTTGAAGGAAGTATATAGGAGGGAAGGTCATGGCTTTTTATCAATGGCAGTCCTGGTAGCTCAATTGACCATGATGGGTCTTTACAATTTTCAACATTGATATCAAAACCGGCATGAAAGTAATAGTAGTATATATGCAAAACTGTGGCTGGTTGAATCCAAAGAAGTGCAGTTGGGATGTGAAATTCACGCGCCACCTCTGCAGCCCAGGGGAGGAGGAGGCTGTAGACCAAACAAGTGATCGGACGGCCTTCGTTGGCACTGGCTTTGATGATTTCCCTGATAGTTTGTGATCCACCGTTCCTGATCTCTGACATGTATTTATTGGGATCAAAATCACTTTATTTGAAACCATCATCATAGCCGTCGGAGAAGGCGGCGAAGTTGAAACCATTTGGTGGTCCAGTGGTTTTTGTCATGCGGCGGTAGGCGAAGAAGCTGGTGGCGAAAGTGATCTCCACGCCTAACTCAATGAGTCGCTTGGCGAATTGGAGAGATGGGTTGATGTGGCCTTGTGCCGGAAATGTTACAAGAAGGAGGTGGCGGTGCACCATGGCGGCGGCGGGGTGTGGTGTTCCTTTAATCTAATGTACAACAAAGATTTTCTGTGTGTACTAAAAGTGAGGAAGTATGCAATGAATTTGTGGGTTGGAGATTTGAATGGAACAAGAGCATGGGGGTCCTTTTCAGTACACACTAATCAATACACTCTGCATAGGTTGAGAATTAAAACATGTGCAAACTTTCAAAAATTTTATGTAAACAGTTGATGTGATGGAGAGACCAAGACAGCACATGGTCAAGATAGGTTTTATTCGGACCAATCAATATTCACTTGGTGCATTAGCACATATCAGATTTGCAAAGACAACTAGAAAATTTACATAAAATGTTAACCGAAATAATTAGTGGATTGGATTAATATGAAACGTGAATAAAGAGATAAAGCGAGCAAGACATAACAAATACAAATGTGATACAAATAAAATGAGAAAAAATTACCACATCAAAGATAATGGAATATGATTCAAAAAGCTTCTTAAAGTCCAACTGTAATATTATGTTATAATATTCAACTCAAAATTACAATTGCTTTAAAGACTTCCCTTACTCGTTTTGAAAAAGTTAAATTATAGTACAAGCTTTTGTATATAATTTGGTAACTCTTAACAAAGGCATGAACGAGACGTTAATGGGAAAAAAGGTTTTTTATTGACCTTATAGAATGTATGGGTCCCTACAGTAATAAAAATAATAAAATAAATAAGTTTTGCCCATATAAACTTTTTATTAGATAAAAAATAAAAAAAAAGGTACCAAAAATGTGCATCTCGGTACTGTACTACAAGAAAATGGTCTTTTAGCCATAGCAATTATTGTGGTTAAATGTGTAAAAATTATCACTAAATTTTTTAGTGACAACTTTTTTTTTGCCACTAGACCGCGGTAATATGTGGGTAAAAATAAATTTTTTAGCCATAATATAAAAAATGTCACTGAATGTGTAATATTTAGCCACGAAAATTATTGTAACAAATTAAGATAATTTTGCCACTAAAATGTACAATGTCACCGCTAAACCACAATTAAAATCATCGTTAAAATATTATAGCATACTTTTACTGGCAAGTTATTGTCATGTCTAAAATGTTGAAATGAATAAAAAAATTCTTAAATTTTTGAAAAAAAAATATTTTTATTGAGTATTTTCCAATTCCTTCTTCACATAGATAAAAAAAAAATAACATAGGCAATGAAGAAACAATAATATAATCAACACTTAATATTATAAAAAAATTAAATTAATTAACGTGAAAATAATATTCTGATATAGTATCATTTAATTGTACTTGTGTATAGTGCACTACCATAAAAGAAAAGAAATGAACAATAAATGTAATGATTATTTGGATTTTGAAGAGTTAGGCGTCACACATACAAACTTGAAAACATAACAAATTAAATATAACTAGGTTAATTTTCACAATTTAAAGATTTAGATTGCAACTAAAAATATTATAACCGAATGTATATGTTTAGTGACAAAAAATTATTACCACTACTGAAGGTATGATATTAAAATTATTTAGTGGCCATAATTATTTGTCACCACTAAAGATATATAAATATTGTCATCACCAAAGATATGCTAGTGATGAATCTAGTTAATGACAATTTAAATGTTGTTGCAAAAATATATTAATTCGCCACTAATTCCAAATATTTAGTGTAAATATTAGTGATAACATTTTTTACTTGCATCAAATATGCCCTGATTTTAGTCACCATTTACTTTTTGCCACTTTATGTCAATTTTAGAGATCCAGCTAATATAATGAACTTCGTGTCGCGGCTGCTCCACTCTGCTGCCAATTTTTTAGAATAAATTACCACTGGTTAATATAAAATTACCCTCCAAAAAAACTAGAATTTCTGTTTTTTCATATGGCACGAACGGTGTGCATTTCTTTTGCATATTTGCCCCAACTCATTTTCGTATTTTAATCAAATCTAGTTTTAATCGACTCAAATTTTAATATATAGAAAAATAAATTTTTATTTGCTCGAATTTTACTCAAATTTTATGTAGAAAAATTATTTGGGGTTTCTGTAGAGGGAAATTTTGGTATTTTAGGTAGTTTTTGGTAACCGTTTATTTTCAATTTTTTTTTTTGTTTTTGTTTTCATTTTTTGATAAAAAAAATTAAAAACATGTTTGATGAATGTTTTTATTTTTTTTTTAATTGCTATGTTTTAAAAACAAGACAGAAATATCAAAACATCCAAAAGGATGTTTTTGAAAACATAAAAAAAAACACACGCGCGAGTCTGAAAAGGTGTTTAATGAGGTCTGGACTTCGATTCCCCTTAGCAACAAAATATAGATTTTTTTGCTTGAGTATATAAAAGGCCACCTCTCACTTTTCTCTCTCAGATCTGTGTCGTCTCTCCCTCTTTCCCCTCTCAGATCTATCGTCTCTCTCTCTCTCCCCTCTCAGACGACGCTGAAGCCACGAAGATGAAGATCGAAAGATCTAGACAAAGGATCGAAGGATTCAGACGAAGATCGAAGGATCGGTGGTGGTGGGTTGCTAGGTGGCTGGTTTTTGGTGGTGGTTGGTGGCTGATTTTCGGTGGTGGTGTGTTGCTGGATGACTGATTTTCGGTGGTGGATTGCTGGGTGACTGGTTTTTTGTGGTGGTTGGTGGCTGATTTTTGGTGGCGGTGTGTTGCTGGGTGACTGATTTTCAGTGGTGAGTGGCTGGTTTTCGGTGGTGGTGGGTTACTGGGTGGCTAATTT
>CM042184.1:11904738-11919102 GCA_023539305.1 Ilex asprella
TCTCTCTGTTTATTCTTTAATGCTTTCTTTAGAGCACTATTCCAATTTGAAATCAAAATAAGCATTCTAACATCAAAGACATTTGCATACATATGTGGGTAAAGGTGAAAGGAAGATAGAATTACTTCTTGCTGACGGCTTCTTGTTCTGAAGAAGAAGAATTTTCCATTGATAGACCAGAAATTGCTTTCTGTGCTTCTTTGATCGAGCCCGCCATAGCGCTATATATGCAGGGAGAAAGAAAAATGAAGTGAGCGGTTACGCAAAGTACATAAAAGCATAGTTTTAAAACCCGGCCTGGACATCAACCCGGCAAAGGGACCGGATCAATGAATCACCAGTTCAACCGTTGGGTCACTGGTCGAACCGATAAATATAATAAAAAATAATTATAAATACTAATAAATAGGCTTAAAAATCACAACATCAAACATGTATCCAATACATTCAATTTCCTATACAACTTATAAAGTTCAGTAGAGAAAAATACATCTATTTCAGTTCAAGGCTCCAATTCTCCTACTACGCATCAATCCAAGCATAATCCATGTAATTTGCACTCTTCAAAGTTCAAAGTCAGTCAATGTATAAAAAATCAAAACTTTATTCAATGTATAAAATATAGCATTATTAATCATAGATTCAATGTATATTTCAATATTCTACACAAAATATAAACCAAAAATTAGATATAGCATAGAATCAGAGAGAGAGAGAGAGAGAGAGAGAGTATGTACTTGCTGGTAGTCGTCGATGCTCGATGGAGCTCTGATCGAAGGAGTCACTTTGGCTTTTCTTCCACTTCGATCAAGATTGAGATTGCGAGAATGAAAGAGGAAGAGACTGTATGTGTGTGTGCGTGAGAGAGAGAGAGACTCACGGAGATGGCTGTGATGTTAACGTCCACCGTCGCGAAGACGAAGAGGCAGAGGCACAGAGGACTCCAGGAGGCAGAGGCACAGAGGACTCCAGGAGGCAGAGGCACAGAGGACTCCAGGAGGCAGAGGCAGAGGCAGAGGCACAGAGAACTCCAGAGTTGGGAACTCACGTTGGAGATGACTGTCGTTAACGAGGCAGAGGCAAAGGCTAAGACGATTTAGGGCAAAATGCCAAAAAGGCCCAAAACTCAGTTATTTATAGTAAACTAAATGAACCGTCCCTTTGATTTAACTCGCCCGGGTTGAACAATTCAGGGGTTTTTTATCCGGTTCATTAGATTTATTCCGGGTTTGAGTTTGATGCACAAACTGATTGTTGAACCGGACCGGTTTAAGTACCCGTTTACCCGGTTAACCCGTTGGGCCGGGTTTTAAAACACTGTATGAAAGAGTTGTGATATATAGATGCTACTAGGGTTTATGAAACTTAAGTGAAACGCGCTTCGGTGCCGTGCCCTTTGTTGTGGACAGTCGCAACATACACGTGATAAGCTCGTGATATGAGGGCGGATCCACGACCCTCACAATTTTTTTTTCATAAAATTACTAGTATATATTTTAAATATATTTTAACATCTAGTTATAATTTTAAATTTATTTCAATAATTTTAACATTCATGCATACAGTAATTCAGATTCACCAACTCCTTATAATAGAAAATCATAAATCAGCTCAAATTAACAGATCCAATACAAATACGACTGACCAACCTATAAATATCTGGCATATGAAAAAAGTGCAGGCTCAAGAGAAATCTATCTCTCTCTCTCTCGCTCGATGACTTGAGGAGAGAGAGTTTGTATATAGAGAATTATAGGGGAAGCAAGGGAGGCTTGAGGCATTTACATATGCAGCAGTGGTGGTGGTGACGTTGGGGTTTCCTCTTCATGGTTGGATTAAAAGTGATCTAACGGTTGTGAAGGTGTGACACTTTTCGTTAGCCCTAGTGCATACACGTTGCATTCCTTTACCTGTTCTTTGTCTCTTCTCGTTGTTGAATTACATAAATAACCCTCATGAGATGCAATAATCACCGTTTGTGTCCTGCACTCCATTATTATTATTATTTTTGTAGTAGTTTTTCCTTTTCTGCCACTTAGCTTTTTTTTTTAATTCAATAAAACCTCATATGAAGCTGATTTATTGATTAATAAAATTTATATCTATATTTATATTTATACTATTCATAAATGTCAATATCTATGAAAAAAATTTGATTTCTTATTTTATTCCTAATTATTATAATAAAGTCAATTATACCTATCTATATACTCTCATCTAATTTTTTATTTTTATACCTATTTGACTTTCAACTTAATTTAGACTCTTTTATAAGAACTTCTAAATTCTTTGAAACTCATTTATTAGTAGTATAATTATATACAATTATCATATATATATGAAGAAGTAAAGTTTTGTATGTGTTAAATTATTAAACACATGTACTTATCAGGTTAAATTCCACGGTCAAATATATATTATATTTTATTTTTTGGAAGCATTTTCATGAATTTTATTTTTTGGAAGCATTTGCATGCGTAAAGTTCTGTATATTATTTATTATTTTTTTTTAAATGAGGCTGAAAATTATTTTCAATTTTTTTTAAATGAGACTGAATATTATTTTCATGATTTTTTTTTATGAAGTATGAACATTAAGCTTCGTTGGAAGCATTTTCACCCATTTTTTGAACTTTGTCCTTTTCGAATCTAGCATCATCGAAGATCGAGTTTTGTCTTCTTCGAATCTAGCATTAAGTTTTGTCCTCTGTTTTCATATACATATCAAATTTCGTCCTCTTTGAATCCAGCATTGTCGAAGATCTCCAAAGTAACTTGATTTGTGTATATCTTTAGATCTAAACAAAGATCTGCATGTTTTTATATATATACACACTATGTTAGTGATTGGCAAAAGAAGTGGAATTGTTGGTGATATGTTGGTGTGGAATGAATTTTATACCTCTACCATATTTTCATTACTTTGTGAATCATTGTTCAAACATACTTTATTATATTTTGTTCTTTAAAATTATTTTCAGAAATATATAAACTAACAAGTTTTACAATATAAAAACACAAAACACACTTTCTAAAAATTATTTTTTGAGATACAATTCAAACACACCCTCTAATAATTTAATTTACCTGGTGGTTCACAATTCCAATGAATGTAAAATATCAGAAACTTTATTACATGCAATTGGTATGAGTTGGGATACACCATGTGGCAGCCATACAAGGTTTGATTTGGCTCTTTGTTTAGTAATTTGTAAATGGTTATATTAAGGTTGTATAGTTTGACAGAGTATCCATTATGGTAGGGAAATATTGTTTTGGGTTTACATGCTTTGGATTTTGTTTATTTTTTGTTCGATTTTATGAATTTGATATTGTCTTAGTGGATTTGTTATTTGAGTTTTGTACTGATTGTTGTGAATTTGGTGTTTTTTTTTTTTTTGGATTTTTGGTGAATTTGGTGTTATCGATGTAATTTGTGAGTTGCTTTAATGATTTTTACATTCGAAATGATTTTTATAGGACAACTCGGTTATAAGCTTTTATAGATTTATCTTCAATATTGTTACTGTGGCAGTTGATGTTGAACTTCTGTTAATAGACCTTTATGTCACGTATAATGAATACAAGCAATGAGATTTTATACAAGCAACGAGATGTTAATAGACGTTGAACTTCTATGAGATTTTAGAATACAAGCAATACATTTTTGAGAAAAAACAGTAGTATAAATCTATGAGATACTATAAAGGTTTAATAGTGTGGTTTGTTATCAAAGGTCCATCCTTTGGTTTGTGTTTGGTTTTCGAGTCTTGCGGTAGCATTTGGTCATGGTTACAAGCATTTGGTCTCTTCACATGAATTTTTTATTCGAACTGTGGAAATTGTGCTCGAATCAATATTGAATTGTACTAAAATTGAGGCAGGTTTACAAGAATATCTGTGGAGTCAAGAATATTAGGAACTTGGGCATATATTTAATGTTAGAGCAGCTCATAAAAAATTTGTAGTTCTGAAAAATAAATCAAATAAAGCTGTCGGGAGTTTGGGATATGTCTTTACAATGGGTGTTTAATTGGATGTCTTTTTTTTAGTTACAAATGTTAGGTTGTTAGTTTATGAAATAGGTTTATAGTTATGATGTAATAGTTTTTTATTATTATGAAAGTGAGGATGGAATGGATGTTGAGTTGATTATTATAGAGTGTTCATTTTGTGAAATTTGTAGGCTAATTTAGGTTGTCATTTTGTGTATGTATTAGGTTTGATTAAATGCATGTTAATTGTATGAAATTTCATTGTAATTGATGTTAATTTCGTAGTTGAAATTTCAATGTAATTGATGTAAATCATTGTAATTTTACTATGTAGTCACCACCGTTTCAACTGTACAACCATCGACCAATGGATGATGTCATTATTTTTTGTTGTGTAAGTTCATCATCTGATCAGCTCTCTCTAAACATCTATTATTGATTTTTTTTAATAACGTATTTATTTTGATTTATCTTCATTAATATCGTGACAGATGGACGATGATCTAGAAAATACCGTATGATAAGTTTTTCTTACTCATCATTTTATTACTTTTTATCTAATCTTTTTACCCCGCTTATTTACTATTCAATGTTTTTTTGTCTACAGGTTCGAAGACTTCGTCATAATAATGTTAGAGTGGTAATTTGTAATGAGTATGAACTAAATCATATTTGTATACGTGATGTAGTGTTACCACACCTATTTCTCATTCATTTTTTTTTTTTTTTGCTTTTAAGTAGCGTTTTCTTACACCCTATACAATAATTTATAATAGAAGGAGAAAAAAAGGTCCAATGCTTTGGCGAATGCCAACTTTAAAGGGAAAGGTTTGATGGTTGTTTTGGTGGTTGGGTATGCATTGATGATTGTGGTGATATGATGTATTATAATGATTGTAAGTTTTATAGACAGGTTTAGATTTTTTTGGGCTTCTATTTTTAAACGAAACTCTGCCTAAATTTCTTGAAATTAGTAAGGACTAGCTTGATGTTTTGGTGGTTGGATATGTGTTGATGATTGAGTATGTATTTATTATTGTGGTGGTCTGGTGAATTATGAGGATTGTTATGTCTAATTATAAATTCTATAGACATGTTTTAGGTTGCAAAGAGTCTTTCGGTAATGTAATATTTTTTAAGTTTTAATCTAATTTTTCGTTATGCCGAGCCTTCAGGCACGGACAATTACTAGTTTTTATATATTTGACGACATATATTTTGCCATTTACTTCTTAATATATAAATAACACTTAATGTAAATAAAAAAACACGTTAACTAATAATGCCAAATAATATTCAACACAAAATAAACATTAGATTGTAAATTAATATATAATTTTATCAAAAATTGACATCTAATTTTGTCCAATTTATATCCAAATTGTTGAATTAATATCAAATTAATTTTTTTATTATTAAATTAATATTAAAATTTATTTAATCAATTTTTTAGATTACTAAATTATATCAATTTTTTTGGTACTAAATCAAATTTATTTGATTTTATTAAATTTTTAATTTTTTTGGTACTAAATTTGGAGAAAAGCAATTGTAAAAATAATAAAGTATTTTGAGATGAAATTATTAATTTACGTTAGCAACATTGGCAAAAGGGAGACAAATGGGGTTTCTGTATAATGAATTTCAAACCTCAAGGGGTCTTCATGTTAGTTATAAAATGTCAGGTGGTGCCCGTGTAATATTGTCAAAATTCACGGATATCCCTGATTTTTGCCCTATTTTTTAATTGAATATTAATTTATTTTTATTTTATCTTTAAAACTTAAATTATTGTATTTCTAAAAAAACAGTTATTGGTTATGAGAGTCTGTTGGTAACCAAAAAAGAAATGTGTGTTAGTGTATTTCTGTGTATATTTATATGTAAAAGATTAGACATTTGTAATTAAATTTATAATTATATTGTGTCATTTGAGGGTTAAATGGTGATAGTAATGATAAATTCATGAGTTTTATAAATGAGCAAGATTTATTTGATTTTATTTATCGCTTAAAGATTGTGAATTTAATTGTGTTATGTTAGCATTTTTTTTTGCTTAAGGTTATTATTACATGAGAATAGGTTAGGTTGAAAATAAGGTGGTTGAGTTTTTGGATTGAGTGGAAGTAGAGGTAATAAATTCGTGAGTCTTTTAAATGAGCAAGATTTTATTTATTACTTAAAGATTATAAATTTCAATGAGTTATGTTAGTATTTATTTTTTTTTCTCCAGAGCATTTGTTCATATGGTGTTATTGAATTTTTATATATTTTTATGACAATTTTCATTAATATGAGGGATATGGTCGACGATATATTTTAAGTCATTTTAAAAGAAGAATTGACATGAATATTTTTATGCCATTCTTTTTTAATTTGGGCAATTATGTAAGATTTTTTTGTTTATTGTATAGTGCATTAAGGTATGAACAATGACTATTTTCTATAATAAAGTAGCTAAATTATTTGTCTTGACCTTTTCATGCCTCAGATCGTTTTTGATATGATTGTCCTAATTTGACTTACATTCCTTTTACAACTTTGAGGCTCTCATCTTTCATATGACTCTCTCTCTCTATCTTATACTCTCTTTCTCTCTCATACTATTATCTATTTTTTTGTTTCCCTATGTTTTTTTGTTATTATTATTTATTTCATAAAACAAATGAAACTACATATTATGCAATCATTTATTCCATAAAACTAATTCAAAGTTTTATATATCTGACGACATGTATTTTATCACTTCTTAATTTGTAAATAACACCATGCAAATAAAAAATAGCACATTGACTATAAACAACAAATAGTATTCAACACGAAATGAATCTTAGATTGTAAATTAATATATAATTTTATAAAAAATTGACATTTAATTTTGTCCAATTTTTATTCAACTTTGTCGAATTAATATCAAATTAAATTTTATTGTTATCAAATTAATATTGAAATTCATTTAATCAATTTTTTGAAGTACTAAATTATATTAATTTTTTGGGTACTAAATCAAATTTTATTTGATTTTAATTTTTAATTTTTTTGATACTAAATTTGGAGAAGGGAAATTGTAAAAATAATAAAGTTTTTTAGGATGAAATTATTAATTTTCGCTAGCAACATCGACGGAAGACAGATAGAGGGGTCTTCGTGCAATGAATTTCAAACTTTAGGGGTCTCTGTGTTATTTATAAAATGTTAAGAAGTGTCCGTGTAATATTGCTAAAATTCAGGGAATGTCCATGATTTTTACCCTGTTTTTCAATTAAAAATTAATTTTTATTATTTTTACCTTAAAAACTTGAATTATTGTATTTCTAATAAAATCAATTATTGGTTATGAGGGTTTGTTGGTAATCAAAAAAGAAATGTGTGAGTTTATTTTTATGTATATTTATATATGGAGGGTTGGATATTTGATGATTAAATTTATAATTATGTTGTGTCATTTGGGGTTGAATAGTGATAGTCGTGATAAATTCATGAATTTTATAAATGACCAAGATTTAGTTTATTTTATTTATCGTTTAAAGATTGTGAATTTAATTGAGTCCAGTTAATTTTTTTTTTACTTGAGGTATTTATTATATGGGGATAGGGTGGATTGAAAATATAGGAGTTGAGTTTATAATTATGTTGTATTATTGGATTGAGTGGTAATAAATGTAATAAATTCGTGAGTCTTATTAATGAGTAAGATTTTATTTATTAGTTAAAGATTGTAAATTTCAATGGGTTATGTTTGTATTTTTTTTAGAGACATTTGTATATATGGTGTTGTTTTGGAGAGTTTTTATATATTTTTATAACAGTTGCATTAATATGAAGGATAATATCGACGATATATTTTGAGACATTTTAAAAAAAGAATTGGTATGAATATTTTTAGGCAATTCCTTTTGAATTTATGCAATTGTTTAAGATTTTTTTATTTGTTGTATAGTGCCTTCAGGTACGAACAATTGTTAGTATTCAATAACACTTGAGAGTCAGTTCCGAAAACGATAGGATACACTGTCAAACAATATTCATTTATCAGCCTTAGCCATCCAATAAAAGCCCTCAGCTCTGCCTTCGTATTAGTGCAATAGCCAAAAAAATAGGGGTCGGCTAGAACAATCTGCCCCTAATGATTTCGTAATATCAACCCTTCTCCTGACATTGCTGAATTGCCTTTAGAAGCCTCATCAACATTTAATTCTATAAACCATATGGTGGAAACCTCCAGCTGATCCATCGAGCTTGTATGGAAACTGAATAGGGTATACTTACATTCAAGGATTGAAGTAGAGCTTGTTCTTGATATGTATCCATGGCCTTGGGGCTTGATATTATAAATATGATATCTCCAAAGTTGCATAATTTTCACTATTACATAAGAGGAATGCAACTTGGACTATTCAACTAGTCTCTTGCATCTCTCATTTCAGAGTTGCCAAAAAACTAATAGTGAAATTGTTGTAGAATAACCAGTGGTATAAGAAATCAAAATAGAAGACACAATAGCGATAAGACAGATAGGAAGAGTAGTTAGGTAAGGCGCGACACTCACTTTTTTCGAGATAATATTTTTCCTAGTATAATGTAGATGGACTCATGAAAATTCTATCGTCAATATACAATATCTAACATTTAAGACTATCAAAAATCACATTTCTTAGTAGTCCTGAAACCAGAACTCAACTCAAATAAACTCATAAGATCAATCTCAAGAAAATATGATAATATAATTAGAAACTAACAATTGACTTCCTTATGACTCCTTATTGGCCAATAAATAGAAACCCTATACTTATGGTGTTTCATACACCTTTTTACCAAAGTTGTAACTCTTCATTTAAATGCTAATAGATGCCTTTATTTGGAAGGTTGTAACTCTTGTCTTCAAGAGCTACTTTAACTACTAATAAATAATTAGTTATATAATTTATCATTATTAGTAAATATTATTATATATCTACATATACTAGTATTGCATGTGAAATTTTTTGTTAAAAGATTTGATAAAATGCATAAAAAAAATCTAATTACGTAGCTAAATTAGATATCATTTCATATTTATAATATTTAAATTATTTGTATTCTCTTCATAACTATAAATATCCAATGAACTCATTTTCTATGATTTTTTTATTCGAGCTACCAAGTAGTAAGAGTTATAACTTTTTTTTCTCTTGATTTTTTTTGTTATGTCTTTCTTGTTTTTATTTTGTGCCTCAATAATTTTTTACCAAATTATTTTGATTTTTAATGAAGAGGAAAAATAAATATATTAGGTTTTGGGCATTGGAGATGATATTGTATCAATGGGGTTGTCGACGTGTATTAATATTGAGGTTTTAGGAAAAAAGAATAATTTTATTTTTATATATCTTGTAAAGTATAGCATGACCATTCAAAAGAAATATATTATTATCTAAAGAATACAAAATTGATCCAATCAATAAAAAGTTAGCTAATAAGTTGCAATGATTTGTAGAAAAAAATTAAAAATTAAAAGTTTTACATATTAAGAAAATTTTATTAGTAGTACCGATATAGATTAATTAATTTTTTCTTTTTTGCTTTGTCATCATCATAGTTCTTTTAAATCTTACCTTCAATGTGTACTTAATTGGTGATCAAATAAAGCTAGATCATAATTTTTACCACTTTACCAAACATCATAATGCGATCTCAAGAATTCAAGAAGGCCAAAAAGCTCAAATCCAAGTATCACCTCCATATTGTCAAAAACGAAATAGGAGTATGCTTTGGTTCTCTTGTTATTTGTTTATTAAGATTGCATTCACTTTTTTTTCCTTTGTTGAGTGGTGATTCTGTAATTCGAGTATTGACAATACATTTTTTATGATATGTACAATGATTTGTGTATATTACTATTACAAGAGAAAAGAATAGGTGTTAATTGATCTATGAGGATCGAACCTAGGAAGGATAATTTGTTTCCACTATAAAAGTGATGGCGTAATTTTACGTAGATGAGTAGATTGTGTGGAAATCCGAGTGAGTCTTCAATCTGTGCTTTTGGGCTCGTATTGTCTAAGGCAGATTTCTTAGGGAAATAGGGGGAATGGCTAACATGCAGAAAGTATAATGGTTCACCCAGCTTGGCTAGTCCACTCTTTAATGGAGTCTCTTGCTCCTAGAGTTTATATTCATGCAAAGAATGTTTTACAAGATGCTTTTGATGCCAGTAGGCTTCCTTGTCCCTTGATTGAGACGATGTACAATAGTTATAGTGTGATTCCTATCTCTAAGAAACATCCAGCGAATTCCTTGCCCTTCTTTTGTGGGATCTTCCCTGATCTTAGGAGAAGATCTTGGTTAGTTAAGATTTGGTGCATTGATTGCAACTTCCTACCTATTTTGGGGCGTTTACTCTAAGCCGGTTATCTCCTTCACATTTTCTTTACTGCCTTGTTTGAGGACAGCTTGAGGTTTGGACCCCTGAGCTATAGATGCCCAGTCTGACTTCCTGACCTAACCTCCCGGTTCGAGCTCATACTTAGATAATAATTCTATTCAGGCATTATCAGTTGCCCTTCATCCCTTAGCCAAAGGAGCTTGGGTAGGGGCTGAGCTGTGATTTAATTAAGGTAGACTTTCTCGTTCTGACCTGCTAAACTGTGACTTAATTAATGAAGACATTCTCGTTTTGACCTCGATTCGCGCACAAACAGGTTTTTGACGGTTTCAGGTAATTATTTACTCCCTCGTTTCTTGCGCACGTTCTCCACTTCATACCGTTAAGTTTAAATGTCTCTGAGTTGATGGAAACGACTCTCATTTCCCCTTTGAATTCTCTACCTTCAAGCTCTTCATCTTCTTCCTCTTAGCAGCCTCTGGTTTTTCCCCAATTTGTAGGCGAACTTAGGGTTTTGCTAAATCTCATCCCTCTTCGAATTGGTGTGCAAGACTTGTTTTCTACTTCTCGCTTCAAACTTTGGTTTTCCATTTGCCCTTGATTAGGTAAGTTTCCTGTCCCTAATGCGTTTCTCTATTCTGGATCCCTCGAGTTCGAGGTGGTTACTTCATTTCTGGGCTTTTTGGTTCTTTTATTTTTGGAATTGAGACTACTGCTTGTCTCCTCTCCCCCGCTTTTTGGATCTGAGTTCTACTATGTGAATCCTTCGTATTGGAAGTTACAGTGTTGATCTTAGGATTTTTTGGGATTGCTTAACCAGCGTTCCTCCCCTCTACCGTTCTTTCAACCTTCATTTCTCTTGTCCAGTCATGTCTGTCTCTTCTGAAGCTACCCTCTCCTCTGTTTCCCTCCTGGGAGACAGGTCTGCCGAAGAGGACACTAACTAAGGTGAAGTAGGTGAGGAGATTGACAATTTTTCAGGTGTTGATTCTGTTGACGCCGAGGAAAATACTGAGGACCCTCTCCCATCGGCCTCCTATGTGCCCAAAAACCCTAGCAAAGGTAAGGGCAAGGTGGGTGGTGTAGGAATCTCAGGCAGCTCGGAGGGTGCGGGGTTGCATTTAGAACTATAGAACGCGTGGGCCCCAGTAAGGCCTCTCCTTCACTCATGAAGGTTCTTAGTGCTCGTTATGGCTTTCCTCCTGGTGTCTAATTCTAGTGTCCAGATGCTTTTACTTAGGGATGTCAATCGTGTCGTGTTAAACGGTTACGTGTCGGGTTAAACGAGTGACGGGTAAAAAATATATAAACCCGTACATGACATGTTTAATATACGGGTAAAATTTTTGAACACAAACATGAACCGTTTAATAAACGGGTAACACAACACGACTCGTTTAACCTATTTAAAAATAACAAAAAAATAATAAATAAAAAATTAATATTTTAATAAATTTTTACACTCCATTTTTTTTCTAGCTGTACTTTCCTCAATTTGAGGAGTTCTAGCCAACAATGATCAGCCACATCAATAGCCACACCACAGTCCACATGATAAGCCCATAGCCACTACTTGTTTTATAGCCTAACAACCATTACTCTCTTCACTCTCCTGCCAATGTGGGATTCAAAGAAAGGTAATTCATGCCTCACAGGCTTAAAACTTTTGCCTCACAAGTAGTTTTATTTCCTCATTCATTATTTTTTTTATATATATAAAATAATTATAAATTTATTATTATATTAAATTCATTTAAACGGGTGATAAGCGGTTTGACATGTCTCACCCAAACACGCCCCATTTATTAAACGTGTTTAATGGGTAAATCCATTTATCACCCAAATCTGCTTAATTCGTGTCGATTCGTGTCGGTTAATCGTGTCGTGACGGATTTTGATAGGCTTACTTTTACCCCATATGTGTCCCAAGTTCACAAGAAAGTCTGTTTTTTGTAGCTGCCTTTGAGAATGACTTTGTTTTCCCATATACCCTTTTATTAAGAGTGTTCTACAGCATTTCAATGTCTGTCATGCTCAACTCTCTCTTAACTTCTGGGGTGTTCTGGTGGGTCTTCTCGTTTTCTTCAAAAAAACATAAGCTTGGGGTTCTCACAGTTTCCTTACTCATGGAATTTTTCAACGTTAAGCATACTTCCACCGATGATTTTTTGTATATCTTCAAGCGAACAAAAGTCAAATTAGTTATCTCTGACCTTCCAAGCTTCCACAAGGATTGGAGGAAACTTTTCTTCTTCGTATGGGGCAGTCAGTGGGAGTACAATTCTACAGATGTTTTAGATACTCTGCCAATCCCTAGGGCTTGGAATACCCCTAATAACATGGGTAAGTCGTCATCTGAGTGAGCTGAGATTAATTTTGACAGCTTTTGTGTTGACCTCTTTTTGTTTATTTTACTTTACTTCTCAGGTATTCGATCTGAACTTAGCGCTGTGGATAGGCGGGCTTTGCTGGCCCTGGAGGGCTATGATTCAGAGAAGTACTCCAAGCTCATCAAACCTTGAGTTCTTATAACACAAGGGTTCAGACCCCAAGGGTGACGATAGAAACCCCGATCCCTCTTTCTATTGTTGGCGCTGAGGGGGTGGCTGGTAATACCCTACCTTTCTGTCTCTGGATTCTTCCCTTTCTTTTTGCATTTTGTTTACATATTTTTACCCCTTCTGAGTTTCCAAGCTCTTCCTCAATTGAACCTACTCAAGAAAAACTCCAGGCCAGGGTTGCCCAATTAAAGAAGTGCCAGAGCGGGAACAAACGTAAGGCTGTGGTTGGTTCTAGTAGCAGCCATATTAGTCGAGCTAAGGGTCAGCTCCTCCACTCCTCGTTCTACCAAAGGGGCACTTGTGCCATCGTTAAACACCCCCATGTCACAGAGAGCTCTTCTCCTCAAGGGGCTCAACCCTCTTCTGAAAAAGCCTTTGAGCGAGGTCCATCCTTTCTTTCTCCATCTGAGGTTTAGAAAGCCTTGGAGGTGATTCCTTGTACTCCAGCAGTTCCTACTTCTCAGGGGCCCTCTGAAAAAGATTTTCCAATTTCCTCTAACAACCTCTAAGATTGAGAAAGGGAAGCATCCAAAGGATGAGGAGGTTGAGGGCTCCTTTTTTGACAATGTTGAGCTTGCTGTTGGGGCCATTACTTCTATCCTTCCTGAGTTCAACGTCCAGAGGTCTGCCACCATGCCCCTTGAGAGCTCTATCAATTCTACCCTTCACGGAACTACTGTTGTAAGTCTCAATTCTCGCTTTGCTCTAGTTTTACCTTGTGCCATAATTTTACACCAATTCTTGTTTCTGATCATATTTGTTCCCAGTTAGCCATACATGTGAGGAGTTTGATGAGTCGAGTTCGCACTCTGGAGAGCGCTGCCAAAATGTCAAAGGCTTTTGAGTTTAAGGTCGCAGAGCTATCTTTTGCTAACAATGACCTTCAAACCTAAATCCTAGACCTCCAGGAGCAAGCGGAGAGGCAAGTCTCTACTATTAAGGATTTGGAGGTAGAGAAAAAGAAGGCTAAGGGTGAAGAGAAAAAGAGCAGAGAAGAAATCAAAAAGGTCAGGGAGGAGCTCAAGCTCAAGACTGATGCTTGGGTCAAAGCTAGTCAGGAAGCCTTTGAAGTCTTGGGCTCTTATAATGGTATGAAAAGGGAATATGATGTGTTGGCAGAGGCGAACGGGGCTCTTCGGAGTGAGCTCGAAGCACAGAGAGCTGTATTCAAGGAGAATGATGAGCTAATAGGTAAGCTGAAGGATGCTGTTAAGAAGAAGGATGAGCTAATCGGTGAGCTGAAGGATGACATTATCACCAGGTGGGCCAAAGGGTGGATTGTTTTCCAAGGCAAAGTTGAGGATGCATACCCTGACCTGAATTTTAATTTTGAGATCCTAGTTGATGAGGAGGCAGAGGTGCCCAACTCAGAAGGTGAGGATGGTGCCTTGGCCCCATTTGCCTATGAGATAGTTCTTGAAGATTCTAAGGTGCCTAACTCACC
>CM042184.1:11924102-11942474 GCA_023539305.1 Ilex asprella
TGTCTGTCTTTTCTTTTTATACTTCATGGCTGTTTGATGAAATATAGACCTCTTTACTCTTGTTTGGTAATTTTATCTTGTGATCTGTAGATTTTGTCTTCTTTATGGGCTGAATGGCATGTCTTCCTTTCTATGAATCCCTCTTGTCTTTGTGAATTGAAAGGCTTAACTCAATTTTATGAGCTGAAAAGCTCACCGTAGCTTTAGGAGCTGAGAAGCTCGTAGTAGTTTTATGAGCTGAGGAACTCATCTTAGTTTTGTGAGCTGAAGAGCTCATCTTTGTGTTATGAGCTGAAGAGCTCATCTTTATTTTATAAGATGAGGAACTCATCTTTGTTTTATGAGCTAAGAGCTCATCTTATAAGTTTAGCTATTTCATGGGATCATGCTGAAATAAATCAAGAGCTCAATGTTTTATTGATAATAGTTGTCTTACAAAAGTAACTTACTGAAAAAACCTTTTAAGATGTTCTGCGTTCCATGAATGAGGTAAGAATTTTCCCTCCACTGTCTGTAACTCATAGTTTTCTGGTCTGACCACCTTTGAAATGATAAAGGGGCCTTCCCAATTAGGGCCCAATTTTCTGTGAATGGGGTCCTTCCTTGTAAGCAAGAACTTTTTAAGTACTAGATCCCTAACCTTGAAACTCCTGTGTCTAACCTTTTTGTCGTAGTACCTTGTTGTCTTCCTTTGGTAGATCTTGATGCAATGCAGAGCTCTATCTCTCTTTTCATCCAAGAGATCCAGATTCAGCAGAAGTGACTCGCCATTATGATCGGCTTCAGTGAATTTGGCCTTGGGGGATGGGATTCCAACCTCCACCGGTGCCATAGCTTTGGTTCCGAAGGCCAAAACAAATGGTGTTTCTTGTGTTGTCGATCTGGCAGTTGTCATATATGCCCGTAGCACTTCCAGGATATGTTCTACCCATTTCCCTTTTAGAGCCTCTAGCTTGGTCTTCAGAGCTGTTTTTATGGTTCGGATGGTGACCTCTGCTTGCCCGTTGGATTGAGGATGAGTTGGAGCTAAAAAGTAATTCTTTATTTCTAGCTCGGCACAAAACTTCTTAAACTTTAGGTTATCGAATTATTTTTTGTTGTCGGAGATGACTGCTTTGGGACTCCAAATCTACAAATAATTGATTTCTACGTAAAGTTCTGAACCTTCTGTTCTGTGATTGTCTCCAAAGGTCCCACTTCAGCCCATTTAGTGAAGTAATCTACTCAAATGATGGCAAACTTACATTGTCTAACACTAATGGGAAGGGGTCCAAATATGTCTAAGCCCCATTGTTGGAAAGGACAAGGGCTTACTACCGAGGTCAGGAGCTCTAGAGGGCAATGAGAGATATTGGCCTGTATCTGGCAGACCTTACATTTTTTAACCAAATTTGTGGCATCCTTTAGCACAGTGGGTTAGTAGTACCCCTGCCTCAATGCTTTCCCCGCTAGAGTCCAAGCTCCGATGTGGTTGTCATAGACCCCCTCATGAATTTCTCTAAGTATGTAATTTGCGTCCTCATCTCCCACACATTTGAGGAGAGGTGTCAAAAACCTCGTTTATATAAGTTCTCCTGCAAGATAGAGAATCTGGTTGATATGACCTTTAGCTTTGCAGCTTCCTTGGGGTCATCTGACAAGGTTTCACCTATAAGATACCCTCTAATATGGTCCATCCAGCCTGACGGGGTTAGTGTAGGAAATACTTCTTCATCTTCAACACCTACAGATGGTTCTGCTAAGTGCTCCACCAGTATCAGCCTATCCAGGTTTTCCTGCGAGGCTGTAGCCAACCTCGCCAAAGTGTCTACTTGCGAATTCTCAGTTTTGGGGACATGTCTGATCTTAAATTTCACAAACTTCTTGATCAACTCCTGCACCTTTCTAAGGTAAAGGACCATTTTTTTTGCCCTTTGCCTCATAAGACTCTTCTATCTGCTTTACCACGAGCTGAGAATCACTGTAGATCTCAAGCTTTTCTGCCTCCATCGAGTGAGCAAGATTGAGTCCAGCAATGAAAGCTTCATATTCTGTCTCGTTATTTGAAGCCTTAAACCCAAATCTAAGGGTGTATTTGACATCTATTCCATCTAGTGAGGTCAGAATTAAACCTGCACCGCTTCCCTAAGCATTAGTAGCTCCATCCACCGAAAGTTTCCACGTGGGGAGGTCAGGTATTAGTTGTGTGGCCTCCATGGGTGCAAATGTCATGAATTTTGCGATAAAAATCCGTTAGGATCTGCCCTTTGATTGTAGTCCTAGGCTTGCACCTGATATCGAACTCATTGAGCTAGATGACCCATTTAACCAACCTCCCTAAAGACTCTGATTTATGTAGCACTTCCTTTACCGCTTGATCTGTTGGAACCTTAATAGTGTGAGCTTGGAAGTATGTTCTATGCCTTCTAGCCGTTATGACAAGAGCTAAGACAAGCTTCTTTATTTTTGGATACCTCTCCTCTGCCCCCCTCATGGCTCTGCTACAGTAGTAGACTGGTTGCTGAGCTCTGTTATGCTCTCTTACTAGTGCTGCGCTAGTCGATAAATCTGAAATAGCTAAGTAGAGAGTTAGCACTTCTCCTTCCAAGGGGCTTACCAGAACGAGAGGAGAACTTAAATAAACCTTCAAGGCTTTGAACGCTTCTTCACATCGGATATCCCATCGGAATGCTTTCTTTAAAACTTGAAAGAATGGTTGACATTTGTCACTTGATCTAGACATAAAACCACTTAAGGCTGCTATTCTTCCTGTAAGACGTTGAATTTCCCTTGTATTGGATGGCGGCTACATATCCATTACTGCTTTTACTTTCTCCGGATTAGCTTCAATTCCCTTGCTGTTAACTATGAAACCTAAGAATTTTCCCGTAGATACCCCAAAGGGGCATTTGGCAGGGTTGAGCATCATGTTGTATTCTTTAAGGACTTGGAATGATTCTGCTAGATGCCTGATATGAAGTTCTGCCTTTAACGATTTTTACCAACATATCATTGATGTAGACCTCCATAGACGCCCCAATTTATTTTTGGAACATTCAATTCACCAAACGTTGATAGGTGGCCCCAACATTTTTTAATCCAAAGGGCATGACCTAGTAGCAGTATGTCCCCTGTTCAGTCACAAAAGAGGTCTTCTCTTAGTCATTGGGGTCCATCCTGATCTAGTTGTACCCAGATAAGGCGTCCATAAAGCTGAGGAGCTTGTACCCAGCTGTGGCATCCACAATCAACTCTATTTGAGGTAAAGGGAAGCTATCTTTTGGGCAAGCTCAGTGGAGATCAGTGAAGTCGATGCAAAGTTGCCACTTGTCGTTAGTCTTCTTGACAAGAATCACATTCGCTAACCACGTGGGATAATCTACTTCCCTGATGGCCTTTGCGTGAAGAATTTTGATGACCTCTTCATTGATTGCCTTCTACCACTCTGGGGCAAAGCTTCTTCGCTTCTGTTTAATGGGTTTGCACACTGAGCTTGTGTGTGATGACTGAGGGGTTAATTCCTTTCTTGTCCTATTGTTTCCAAACAAAGACTTCCATGTTTCTCCTTAGAAATTGAATCAAGAGATCTTTAATTTCTCTATTCAACTTGGATCCCATATAAACGAGGTGCTCTGGTTACTCGTTGAGCTAGACTGGCTCCAGCTCTTCCGATGGCATTGGTCTGGTTTCTATTTCGTCTCTCATGTTGAGCTCATCTAATTGGATTTTTTCTACTTCTTTTCTCTTGACAGATACCATGTAGCACTTCCGTGCTACACGCTGGTCTCCTCGGACCACTCCAATTCTGTTCTTTGTAGGAATTTTCATAACCAGGTGATGGGCAGAGGGGATAGCCTTCATCACATTGAGGGAAGCTCTCCCAAACAACATATTGTATGCAGAAGGGGCATTAACCACTAAAAAACTCACAGCTGCGGTGGCCTGGCATGGAGGATCTCCCATAGTAAGTACGAGCTGGATTGATCCCAATGGTAACACCCTTTCCCCTGAGAATCCCAACAAGTGGGCACTTAATGACTTGAGCTTTTCCTTGCCTATGTGCTTGGTTATTTTTGTTGTATTCCCTTAACCCCTAAATATCACCCTTTAGCATGTATAGTGTATGGATGAAGGGAAGTGTCACTCTCCCTCGGCATGATGTGGGAAATGGGGCAACGGAATGGTGGATAGAATGGAATGAACAAAATATGTGTGAAATAAAATGTGTGTGAACAAAAGTGCTCCCCAAGCGCAAGGAGTCTTTTGAGTGTCGTTATTTACTTGGAAAAGTATTTCAAGGTCGTCTCCTCAGGGAAGGAAAGTTCAAGTGTGTGAAGGTGATTTTGTGAACAAAAGAGAAAAGTATAAAATCTTTTGTTGTTTTGAGTTTGTGATTGTGTTTGTGAATGAAAATGCAATGAGAACGAGTGTTGACTAATACGGAAGGTTCACTCAAATGAGAATACCAACTCAACTTGAAACCTTCCTTCGAGGGTTTATAGATAAACAATTCATTCATGGGAAGCTAGAGACAAGATGGTGAGGATCCAAACATAAACCGTGACTAGGCCTACGAAATATAAAAAACTCACAACCTCATCCACCCTTAACCCAGTCAAACCGAACTATCGTACACCGAGAGAGGAAAGAAAATGAGTTGAAATGAAAAACCCAAGAGGGGGTCTCCCTTGGATTAGCCAACTAAAAATCTAGCTAATCATGTTTGCAAGAAAGGAATGCATAATGTAAAGAGACATGTAAAGGAAATAAAAATGAAGACTTAACTTAAAGCAAGAAAACTTAAACTAAGAAGAAAAATATTCAATACTCATTTTAAGACTAAAAATGAAGAAAGCTTGAAATCATTAATGGTGAAATCTAGAACATGTAACTAAACATGAAATAGACTTGAATTAAATGACATTAAAGACATTAAATGAAGATTACAAGAGTCTTACCATAAATTACAAGTGAAAGGATGGAAGAAAATACAAAAACATAGACTTTCTATCTACTATTCATCATCTTCTTCCTAAAACTACTCTTAACTTAGGTAGCCACCCTTTGAATGCTTGCAAATGCTGAATATAATGGTGTGTGAGCCTTCAATTTTGTGCATGGGGGGTCCCTCTAGCTGTATGAAAGGCCTCCAATCAATAGGGGGCTGAAGAGATGGGTCTGGCAGGCTAGCACAGGCTTAGCCTGCACACCCAAGCTTCACCCCTTTCTCTCTCTCCTCATTGAATGCTAAGCCTCCAAAGTCTTCATCAAGGGTGTAGGAGGCATGAAGATGTGCAGAAAATGTTGGGGGGCAAGTGGGAGAAGTGTAGGTGGGACCCCCAAGTAAGTGGAGCATGAAAAACAGTTGTTATGGGCACTTCAGGTATGGTGTACCCGTACGGTTTAGCTAGTGGAGTTCGGCGTACCGGTACACTTTGTCTGCTTCATATCAGTTTTCGTAGAATCATCAGAACTTTTTGATCCAACTATTCGGTTGAGCTAAAATTTTGACACAATACAGAAGACATCCAGATCTACAACTTTCATGTTTTGTACTTTTCCAGAATGGAAGCAGATCATGGTCAAAATGGGGGAAAACCGAGGTACTGCAACCAATTGGTGTTGGTGCTGGTACCTTTGTTCCCAAACACCAATACCTCCTTGATTTCTTCACTTTTAAGCCTCCAAATTCTTATGTAATGTGTCTATGCCTTCACCACACATCCATACATAGTTGCAAGGCCCTAAAATCCATAATTTAAGCTATAATTACCTGCAACATCGTAAATTCAACATTATTCATAATTTCGGCTAACTTTAAGTACTTATATGCAAAAGTTGAATTAAAAAGCATGAAATGAGGCCATTAAATATGTAATATTTTGTGCTCATCACTATGTCCATTTTGTCAAATGCGAAAGCAAAAATGATGTCAGCAGAGCTCCTGTTGTCAACTAGAACTCGATGGACAGTTCTGTTAGCAATCACAACCCGCTCCACCAATGGGTCATCATGGGGATGCTGGTAGCTTTCCAAGTCTGAGTTTGAGAAGGTGATGGCTATGCTCAGCCGAGGTGTTTTAAATAGAGTGTGCACCTTTAGTGCTTCGTCAACTCTGATCCTTTGCAGGTGAGCCTTTCTAGCTGACTTGGACTCTCCACCTCCTGCGAATCTTCTAGATATCACTTTGATATCTCCGAGTGGTTATTGATTTTGTGCTGGTGCTTGTTGTTGAGGTGGTAGAACCCGGTTTTGGTTATCATGGGCCACAAAGCGACGCAACTGCCCTCATTGGATCAGAAATTCAATCTCTTTCTTCCGCTGGATGTAGTCATAAGTGTGATGACCATGGTCTTTATGATAATCGCAGTACTTCGTGGGATCTCTCTTTGCCGGATCCGCCTTCATCGGAGGTGACCATCTCAGGAACTTCTCATTCTGCACCTAATACAGGACCTGTGATATCGTGGCAGTAAGAGGAGTGAATTACTGAGGTGCGTACTTGATGAGTGAGTTTTATACCTACGAATTGGGTATTTTTGGCTTGATGAAATTATAATTTTTCAAATATTTTATGTTCCTTTTTATTTTTTTTTGTGTATTTTGATGTTAGTTTGTATGGAGCATCATTTGGAAGGAAACAAGAATATTTGGAAGGAAACAAGGTCAATTTGGAGCCTAAGTGTTGAATTTTCAAAGGCTAAGCAACAATGGAAGGTGCTAGGCTTAAAAAGGATCAGCGCCCCTGCACCACAAGGGCAGTAACTTAGCGCCCCTGCGTTAATTTTCAGCATAGCTACGCTTGTGTTGGCTCTAGACGCGAATTTTGACTTATTTTTGACCCATAATGCTTCATATTTGCTAGGGTTTGAGTGGGGATATAAGAAGACTGATTTTTGGGGCTGCTAACAAAGAGAAAATATCACGGATTGGTAGAAAATTGAAGACAAGAATCAAAGGAAGCGACTCGAAGAAGATCGAGATTGAAGGCTAGATAGAGATTGAAGATAGAAACTAAGTTTTCATTCTTTTTCTCTTACTTTTACTTATTGATTTTTTGAGATATTGTTTAATTTAAGAAGGATGTTTTTCAATTACATTATGAACTAAATTTTTATTAAGATTGCAACGAATTTAGTTAAATTGATCTACTCTCGTTTCTAGTTCTATTTATCATATATGAGTTGTTTTTCATATTTTGTGCTTAATACATGATTGTTTGGCCATCAATTAAGTAGATAACCTAGATGAAATTGGGAGATGAATTTTTGGTTTAGATCTGAATATGATGACATACGTCTAGTTGATTCTTCTTAGAATTGAATAACTGAGTTTGTGTATAGGATAAGAATATATCTATATGTTATGTGTAACTTTTATGAGAGTTTGAACTTAATGAATCTATTCCAATTTATTTTGCATAGGAATATAGTAATTTAATTAGGAGAGATATGTTTATTTTACCATCGGAAGAGGTTTGACAAATACTTTTGAAATCTCAGTTAAAAACTTATTTTGATCAATTAACTAGAAAGAGAGTAGAAAGATTTATACGAAGCATTAGAGGAAGTTGTAATCTTAAATTCTTTTATCTGGTAAATTCAATCCTATATTATTAAATTTAGGTTTACTTTTAAATTAGTGAATTCATAGCTTAATTCAAATTGTTTAAATAAAATCGAATTGATATAAAGTTAGTGTTTGGAATTTATTAGTAATAATTCTCCATGGGAACAATACTCTACTTATCACTTTATTATTTGTTGATTGTGTATACTTGCACGTAAGTTGTCAATACCAAATTCAGACAACAATCGGTTGCAGCTCTGGTTGTGGAGGACCTAAGCGGTCTCGGACGTTTTCCCTTCTCTTTGGGGAATGGTCCCTGTCCCTTCTTGGGGACTTATCTCATTCTCTTTCTTTTTTAGGACTATGCTCCATTTTCTTTTCTTCCTTCCCCTTTTCCTTCTATGAAGACGAGCTCCCGACCTTAGAGAGAAGAGCTTTCTCGTCGTTTATGTACTTTTCTGCTTTAGTCAACACCTCGGCCATGCTTGTCTGTGAGTTTTTTTATATGGAGAACATCAAGTCCTTTGACTACAGTCCCAAACCAGCTATAAAAGTGGTACTAGCAAACTTCTCATCCGGGACATCTACCTTAAGAGATTTCGAGTTAAACCTTTGGATATAAGCCCGCAGGTTCTCATGTGGTTCATGCTTCACATTCAACAAGTGGTAGCTCAGCTTTTGGTATGTCCGATCTCCGATGAAATGGGACACAAAAAAAAAAGAGCTCCTTAAAGGAGTACATCGAGGCTGGGGGGAGCCTTTTGAACCATGCTAAGGCTGAACCCTTCAAAGTTATGGTAAAGGCGCAACAACGTACTGGATCTTGATATCCGTGCAACTCCATATGATTTTTATAAGTATTAAGGTGATCCACGGGATCTTTTGTCCCATCGAAGGCTTCTATTTGTGGTATTCTGAACTTTGGAGGAATGGGAAAGTGTAACACCCTAGCGGCGAATGGGGACTCAGTTTGTTGCACCAGGGCATCCATCGTTACTAGGGTCTTACCCCTCACGGCCTCCTTCATGTGGCTGAGCTCTTGTTGGATGTCCTTGAAGCGTTGCTCATAGTATTGCTCCATTCTTTCCTATTGGAAAGAGAGGAAATCATTCTTCTTGACCCCAATATTTTGGCTCTGCATTTCTCCATTGTCACCATTCTTAGGGGCAGATGGGGAGCCTGACTGTTCTCTCCTCCTTCGTTAGCTTCACTGAGGGGTTGAGGTGTTGTTGTTCCTGGTGAGGAGGATCATCCTGGACTCGCTGGGCTGGTTGTGCCTCCTAGGGTCGTTGTAAAAGCTTTAGGAGTTCTTCATTCTACTGTAGCAGACGTTGGTTGGCTAGGCGAAGGGCTTCTAGTTCATTGTTCGTGGGGGGATTATCCACAGGAGGATTAGCCTCAATAGTAGGGAAGAAAACCTGGGCATCTTCATGTTATCTGCTACTGGTGGCATTCTGTTGGTTCTACACCCGCGGGGTATTCATTTGGCTTCTTCTCTTGTTTTGCGTTAAGACCATCAGTCACTGAAGAATCATTGTATTTGTAATGAGAACAATCGTTCCCACAGACGGCGCCAAACTGATGGTGTAATTTTACGTGGATGAGCAGATTGTGTGGAAATCTGAGTGAGTCTTCAATCTATGCTTCTGGGCTCGTATTGTCTAAGGCGAATTTCTTAGGGAAATAGGGGGAATGGCTAATACGTAGAATGTATAGTGATTCACCGAGCTCGACTAGTCCACTCTTTAATGGAGTCTCTTGCTCCTAGAGTTTATATTCATGCAGAGAAAGTTTTACAACATGCTTTTGATACGAGTAGGGTTCCTTGCCCCTTGATTGAGGCGATATACAATATTTATAGTGTGATTCCTATCTCTAAGAAACATCCAGCGAATTCCTTGCCCTTCTTCTGTGGGATCTTCCCTGATCTTAGGAGAGGATCTTGGTTAGTTGATATTTGGTGCCTTGATTGCAGCTTCCTACCTCTTTGGGGCGTTTACTCTTAGTCAGCTGTCTCCTTCACATTTTCTTTACTACCTTGTCTGAGGATAGCATGAGATCTGGACCCCCGAGCTATGGATGCCAAGTTTGACCTCCTGACCTGACCTCCCGGTCCGAGCTCATACTTAGATAATAATTCTCTTCAGGCATCATCAAAAAATTTTCTTAAATAATAAAAAAAATCGAACTCCTAACCACGTCGCAGGTAGGCCATTGTTAACAAAACAAAAAGTCTCTTAGCATTTGTTAATTTGTGTTCCAGAGAACTTTTGTAGACAAAGTTTCTTGTGTGGGCCATGGTGGTTGAATTTCACTGGAGATCTTGTAGCACCTTTTACTATATCTTATTTTGTTTTCTATTTGAGGTTTGTTCAACATAATCAAGGCTATTTAGATGTTAGATTCTTGCTTAGGTATTTCACTTTATTCAAATTTCACTAATATTGTTGAATTCAACATCTAAGCCAAAACAACCTGATTAGACTTTTGGTCATTTATTAATGGGTCTTTGATCTAATGGTACTCTTGACCTTGTGAAAACTTTTCCTTCTTGAGGTCAAGGGTTCAAGCCCCTTTCCCCCCTCCCCCTCCAAACAAAAAAAAAAGACTTTTAGGTGATTCACCTGGTCCTTAATATGTAGATATCAATTTTTCAAGCAAATTTTTTTAATGCAATTTGAGTTGTGAATATTCAACATTAATGGAACATTACCTTGGCGAAAATTATGAGCACAAGTCTATCGAGAATTAAGATTTTCAAAACATCATATGTAAAGTCTGAAAAATAATGTCTTCCCATTCTTTGCAATACAGGATCCATGAGTTGAAATGAGGCTCAACAAACATATTCTATGAATATTTTTTAAAATTTATTTTTTCAGCAACAATAAAATCTTATTAAAAATAAAATTTTATAACTCACAACCAAAAGAATAGAGATCATTCGAAAGTACTTTTTAAATGCAATGACCACAAGTTAATAAATAATTTGAAAAGATCACACCTTATCAAATTAAGTTAAGTTCTTGTTTAAGTGTCAACAATTATTTTTTTGCCTCCTAACTGACAGTGATCACAACCTATGAAAAGACTTGAAAAGTTCACAACATTATCTATGAAATGTATAACTCCATTTCATGGGTCACACTTAAGGCAATTTAAAAACAAGGACCATCAAATGAAAACTCTAAGACATCTGTTCTATTAGAATGATTATATGGTTTATTAAAAACCCACAATAATAATTTTTTTTAAATGCTTCCAAGAACAAAAGCTTTATGAATCCATGACCAATCATGAAGACATTTTTGAATTTTAGGTTTGGCATATATAAGTTTATCAAGAAGAATCTTATCTATAATTATCCCCTCTTCTCTCAACACAAATAATACACATCACCTAAAACCCAAATTTTAAGCTTTATTAATTTTTGAGCACACCCATTTCCACGAAAACAATGAAGATCAAACTTCAAGCACAATTACTCATATCAACGGTTTCCACCACAAAGAACATGAAAAATTAAGAAATAACATGTTTGTCTGAGTGAAGACCCATAAAATGACATTTTTCCACTTAGATAACCCTCTAAAATGAACCCAAGAACTATAGTTAGACTATGGGGCAAGAACAAATGGTTTCTTATACCCTGCAACAACAACATATTGTCAATTTACATTGTGAAACACAAATATTAAGGCCAAATAAATAAAGAATATCTACAAACTGACTTAAGTATTGGAGTGCCTTTGATCGAAGCACTTCAATCTTGGACAATCTGTTTATTTTGCAAGAAATAAAGAAAAGGAATACGAGTTCCAAACTCATTCATTCTTTGGAGAGGTAAATCAACTTTCTACCTCTTACAATAGACATGATAGATAACACATTTGATTACGTAATCAAATGAATGATAAATAGTTAAGTGATAGTATGATTGTGGATATAAAAAATAAATTTAATGTAAGACTTTCAAAGTATGAAAATTTATTAGAGTCAATTCTAAATGGGTAAGGCTATTCTCATCCCATAAATATCTTTTCCTACCCTATTTAATCATCTTACTTCAAACTACTAAATTAACTCCATTTATACTCACCCCATTAGTTATTAAGTTCATTCTATTTATACATATTTAATTAAACTATTAAATATATGTCAAATAAACCGAAATAAAAATAGTAATTGATGCGAAATTTCAAATTTTTGATGTAATTTATATTATTTTGAGATGTTTTGAGATATTTTGATATATTTTCACCAATGTCTTTGAAATATTTAGAGGTGTTTTTAAGATATTTTGACTAATATTTTGAAAATAATTATTAAATTTTTATCCCGCTTCTGAAATATTTTCGTACCGAAATAATACACTGAAATAAAATTTTGATCATTGCCTATATAATAGGTTGAAATAAAATTAAATGAATTTAATTTTCATGCGTTTTTTCTTGACAAATTATTTTTCATGCATTAACGAAGGGCCCACTTATATAAAATAGGTCGCACTTGAATTTATTATAGATAATTTATCATGAAGATAAAAAAAAATATATGCATTAAAATGGATCTCATTCCGCCAACCAATGATTTTATGGTAGCATTTGATACCAAAATGTAAACAAGGTACCATTGTCTTTCCCATTTACTCGGATGCTTGATGGTTTTATGGTAGCATTCATTGCACAAGAAAACCATGCTACCCCCCTTCCTCAAAGCAAAAATGTCACCCAAACAATACATTCAAATTAACTGATATGTTTAATTTCATCTGAACTCTTATTTCATTTTAAAAAAATATTACATAATTCAAATGAAATTCGAAAGTTAAAATCTAAATACATATCATTGGATGAGTGTGGGATAAGTGAGTCCCACTGAAAAAATTAATAACACTCACTCATCTAAGAGATGATATACATTTAAATTGCAATATTTTGAGTTTTATTCGAGTTTTGTAACATTGCACTTTCATTTCGTCTAAAAAGTACTGGCCATATCTGATCAATAAAGCTTTAAATGAATTAAAACGAAATTTCATCATCCTTTCTGTTTTATTGCATGAAAAATATGGGGCTGGGCCCCAACTAATAAATAATTTTTTAATGAATTGAAATGAAATTTCATCTTCTTTTCTATTTCATTTCATCTTAGACATAAATAAACATCGTAGACAATCTGTGTTATGGAGGACGACGAGACAGGTCCTCCCATAGACTTTGTACTTCCGATAGACGAAAAGCATTTTATTTTGTCCCCCAAAATGTATATTTTTTTTTCATTTTGTCCCAATATGTTAATAATTTCTTTCAAAAAAGATAGCGAGCATTTACTATTAGGTCAATGTGAACTAATCAAAGTAGTTGAAAGTGCAATATAAAATTTTTAATAGTTAAAGGGGTAAAGTAAAAAAAAAAAAAGTCATAGTGCATAGAGTGTCAAAGTGTAATTTATCCAAATAAAAATTATACAATATTCGAAGTGTCATCGTAAACGACATGTACAGTTCTTCGGCCTAGCCCACTGCATTGCATTGCAAGAAAAGCCCAAAAAATGAACAATGTGTTGTTAGTCACAAATATAACTATTCCAAAAAAAAATGGTACACAAATACAAAAATCTAATTAATCTTGTTGTTTTTAAAGTGACCCTCATAAATCAAGAATCTAGAAACCACGATCTCTTTTTTCTTAACTATACCCAGAATTCACATATCTCCACACTAATTGAAATTAGGTTTTTGTCAAAGAAAGTATTAACAGATATATATATTTCCTTGGTAAAAATAAGCATTTTCAACAAAAATAAAAAATTCGTTGACAAAGAAATAAATAGTTTACAAAAAAAAATTTACAAGGAAATAATCATTGATAAACTGGTGCCGACAAAAAAAAAAAAAAACTTTGGGAAAATTGTGGCGCCAAATTTCCCGCCACATCCCTTTTCCACCAAAAAGTTTCAAAGTGGAATTGCAGTTTCGGCCACAATTTTTATCACGACAAAGGGCATCTCCAACTGGTTTGCCAAATGTTATGTGAGACTTTAACTACTCTTTTTGGTATGCAAGATTTCTTCAATCGGTATGTCAATTGCTAACTGGGTAAAAATAAATTTGACATATCTCAATAGATATGTAAATTTTTTTTAATGTAATATTTTATGGAGTTATAGGGAGTATAATGTAATTTATTTTATGTAATAACATATAATTTGGTTAGAATTTATGTTTTAGAATTGTACTTTTAATTATCACCAGTTGTTGCACATGGATTTCTTTGAGCTATATGTAAAATATCTATTTTCAGTTTTTGTGATACAAGTTTATTAGTCTAACATAGTAGCAGATGGAACAAATTATTCTTCTCCAATAAAATAGCATTACTGTTTAAATAATTCATTAAACCAAGCAACTTCTAGCCAAATGCGTAGTCGAATACAAGCATCTTTTGAGTCCTACCAGATGTATAGATCAAACAGTGATAACAACTGATAATGATAGGATCTTGAGTATGGGCCGCCACTATTAAATAGTCCAACAAACCCAGAAAAGCCTTACTTGCGTAGTGGCTCGTATAGGGGCACTCATGGTCTGTCAATACTTAGAGCAGATTGGACCAAACCCTAAGGACAAAGCCCAACACCACCAGAAGAACCAAGGTCTGACCCAGTCCTAATCTGATCCAGACGAAGGATAACCCGAGATAAAGGAGCCTAGTCCAATACCTAACTTGGAGCACTCTCGTCGAGCCACGTAGCTTGAAGATAGAGAGACCATTCTTGACGCCCATGACAATCACGCACTCCCTGGAATAGAGGGTGTTGGTGAGCATAGCCATCCAGAGATTGTGGGAACAATGGCGCCGAATGACAAAGACTGCTACAAGACACAACGGAAAGGCCCCTCAAATCAACAAGAAAGGAATGAGGAACTGCGAAAAACCCTAGGGGGACACTGGTATAAATAAGACACTGTTGTCCTATTGAAGAAGAGAATCAATCTTCCCCAACACATCCTCAAGCCCTAAAAACAATAGAATAGGAAGCTTACGTTCTCAAAAAGGCCTAGCGCCTACAATATCATTGTATTCACCAAGAATTGAGTAATATACGACCTTAAGGAGCAAGAGACTTTCTTATAGTGGACGTAGCCTCAGTCCTTCAGCTGAGACAAACCACTTATGCATTATGTTCCTTTATATTCTTTAGGAGGACCTCAAAACCAACTAATCCACTAAGATCCCTAGAACATCACTTGTTGGAGTTGGGCCACTATTTTCGAGCTTCATCAGTTGGTGTCGTTTGTGGGAGCGATTTGCATCGTTTTTCTTTAAGTTTTTAACTTGATGGTTTTAACTCGGAACATGAGTAAAACTCACGCCAATCCCCAAGTTCACCAAAACTTACCAGAGAACTTTCCAGCCCCCGAAGTAGACATCGAAAATCACCCCCAGTGGTACACCTCCCTCCGCTCAATGAACTAGAAGCCTATCGTCAAACCACGATGCAACTAATAATGCAAAACCAAGAGTTGATGACATGAATACAGGCACCAACTTCCACAATTCCTTCCAGCACTTCAAAAGCCTCCTCCATCTCCGACACAACATGACGTCACCCCTCAGGAACGCCAAGCTCCACCTAATGGATTCACGGAGCTCCATGAGCACATCCATTCTAGAGAGAATCACCGGAGGAGACACCTGGAGAAACATGACGAAGATGAGGCCCACAGTTGGGCCAGAGCCGCCTACCGAGAAGACAGGCTCCATCCCCCGTTGGAAGCCATGGATCACTTATTGGAGCAAAGACTTCGTGAGCTCCAACGAGAGCTGGGAAACATGAAGGAAGTGGTAAGACCCCCGACACCATGGACGCTCTAGTCCGACAAACTGAGTCACCGTTTGCTCCTGAGATCCTTCACTTTTCTCTCCCCCGAAAATTTTGGATGCCATCAATAGAGAATTTTGACAGAACCAAAGACCCAGTTGATCCCTTGAACTCTTACAAAAATCAGATGGAACTCCAGAGGTACCCAGACCCAATCCACTGCCGAGCTTTTGCCATCACCCTCAAAGGGTCGGTAATCACTTGATTTAACAGATTACAACCAACATCGATCTCCTCCTTCAGGGAGCTATCTATACAATTTGTATCGCATTCATCAGAGCAAGGACATATAAGAAGCTGTCCTACCACCTTTTGATAGTCAGATAGGGGCCCAGCGAGTCCTTCCGGAGCTACGTACAATGCTTCAACCAAGAATTCTTGAAGGTAAAAAGTGTGGACGATAAGTTCGCACTTACCACTTTCATGTCCAAGCTCGGAGTCCAATCTAAATAACTCATGTTTTCGATTGCCAAGAACCCTTAGACCACCATGGTTTAGGTACTAGCAAAAGTCGAGAAATACATCAACGACGAGGAGACACTTCAACTAAAAGGAGGATCAACCTCTATAGAAGGAGAAAAGAAGAAGAGAGAAAGGAGTCCTAGGAAGGAGAGAAGACGAGATCGATCCCCATGACAGGATCGTTCCTCCAAAAAAGAAAGATAGACATCTCCAAAGAGGAGTGGCAATGTTATAGATCACCTTGGGCCTCTACCTCGAGAGTTACAACCAAGACACGCTCCACTGCGACTTCCACCTCTTGTGACATCCATCGCTCAAGTTTTTCATGAGGTTCAAAACGAAAGGTTCGTCCAATGGCCACCTCGGATGAAGTCTGATCCAAGGAGGCGGGATGCCTCCAAATACTGTTAGTTCTACAAAGACACGTGCCATGAGATGAACGAGTGCATTTAACTTAAGAAGGAGATTGAACACCTGATCCAGAGGGGGCACCTACGCCAATAGGTGGCAAGAGAGAGAAGAGCACAGAACGATCAAGGGTGGGAAGCCCGAGGAGCCGTTGCACCCCCTCAGCAGCACCAGCAAGCTCTTGGCGAAATCCGAGTTATCTCGGGAGGTTTCGCAAGAGGGGTAAGTCTAGCTCAGCATGGAAGACGTACGCCAAAAGAGCCCGATCAAAAGATTTCCTCGAAGTCCAAGCCATCCGAAAGGCACCTGATTATGCCCAAAGAATAACGTGGTAGTTATAGCACAGCTTTGAGGTGTCGATTCCACAGAGAGACAAACTAAAAGAATAGTAGAAGAAACAAAGAAACTAAAGAAAAATATTAATTGATCACTAGAGAACAAAGATTAATTTAAAATAAAAATTAAAATGAATCAAAGTAACTAACGGAAAAAGTACTTTAATTTGACAAACAGTAGAGCATCGAGAATCCCTTGCACAAATTCGGTATTTTAATTATTCTTAATTCATTGAATAACTCAATTGGAAATTCAATTTCCAAAATTCCCAACCAGAAGATATAGATTTATTAACCAAGATTAAACCACATGTAACTCTTTGAAAAATCATTCATCACTTTTAAATACGTAAATTATGCTCACTATTGAGAAAATCCAACGACGACAATATACTCAACAAGCAATATTGCAGCAAAGAATTAAATCAATATGGATAAATAATTAATCCAAACATAATCAAAGAACTAATCCATTCAATAAAAAAGCATGATTGAATCCATAAATAGAATAAATTTTATGACTATTCGGAGAACAATAAATTACGAATGATGAAACAAAAGAGTTTTACTAATTAAAATTCAAATACATAAATTAAAAATAAATAAAATACCATCTACTGTGCAAGTTCATCTCTCGCCCTACCTTGAAAATTTAGTTACCCATAAATATGATGGACATAAAAAATCTCCCAAAAAAATAAAAAAAAATCGACTCCCATCGGAGTCTTCTCGATCTGCTGCCTCCTCTTCGTTCAGCAGCCTGCTTATGTTTTTTTCTTTCCTTTCAACCGTCACACACAGCACCAAGAAAAGCAAAAGACTAACCGCCACACCAAAAGAAAAAGAACAAATTAAAAAGTCAAAACCCTCCTTTTTTATTTGTCTCCTAGCCGTCCAAGCCTAAAGAAAAAGCCACAAACTTTCATAAGTCTTCCCCTTCTCTTGAGAAAAGTCATTTTCATCCTCTTTTGATTTTAATTTTTTTACTTCAACCCCTAAAGTCCAAATCTTGTGTGTAATTTGAGAAAGATCAAGCTCAATAAAAATTATGAGTGTCGCGTCCACGTGAAAGTTGTATCAGTTTTAGCCCTTTTCGCTCCATGGGCTGCCATCAAAATAAAAACAAATACAAAAGCCCAGTAATAAAGTTCCAAAAAATGATAAACGTAAAGCACAATTGTAAATTATTTCTCACCAACCAATAATGCAATATTTAAGATTTAAAACATTATAAAATTATGCTCAAATATATCTCAATGTGAATAGATATTAAATTCAATAATATAAATTATATCTAATTATTTCTATTCACATTTTAGCATTTTAATCCAATAATAGGGTATTTAGAATGCACTTTCGTGCACTCATCAGCACCCCACTGAGATATGGAGATCACTTTTTTCGATGCAAATCTTGAAGGATGCCAACACACACATGACGACCCTTTGGTCGTAAAGGCAATCATCACAAATAAGAATGTGCACCGAGTGCTCATTGACAACAGCAACTCGACCGATATTATTTTTCTGTCAGCATTTGACCAGCTCAGCATTGACAGGTCAAGGCTTGAGCCCGTAAAAACCCATCTCCCGGGTTTCTCGAGTGAGAAAGTCCTGTCTGTCAGGTCCATCCAACTTATGCTTACCATAGGTGATCAACCTTGTTAGGTGATCAATTTTAAAATGAAAATTAAAATGAATCAAAGTAACTAACGGAAAAAGTACTTTAATTT
>CM042184.1:11942874-11954484 GCA_023539305.1 Ilex asprella
AGGGTTGGCTTCATCCTGACCTCACCAGAGGGGTACGACCTAGAATAAGCCTTGAGAATTAACTTTCAGACATCCAACAATGAGGCAGAGTACGAAGCCCTCATGGCCGACCTAAATTTGGCCTTATTGACGGATGCCCAATAGATCGTGATCCATAACGATTCATAGCTAGTGGTCAAGCAAGTCGAGGAGGAATATACCGCTAGGGACGAGAAAATGGTACTCTATATGATAAAAGTGCGTAGCCTACTGAGGAAGTTCGTCTTGGCTGAGTTGATCCAGGTACCCCGAGAAGCAAATGCTTGGGCTGATGCCCTGGCCAAGCTAGCTACCATCGCTAACTAAGACTTACCGGGACAGGTGCCCATCGAAGTACTTGCCAAATCTAGCATGCAGCTGATGAAGAACTAGATATGGAATGTCAAGCCATGCCCATCTAAGAGGGCCCTTTGTGGATGGATCCCATTGTGACTTTCCTATAAGACGGAGTATTCCCCGATGACCCGAAGGAAGCATCGAAACTGAAAACCAAAGCAGCAAGGTTCACGATCGTCTAAGGTAAGCTATACAAAAGAGGTTTTTCATTTCCATTAATGAAGTGTGTGTCTGGAGTGGAGGTAGATTATATTGTAAGAGAAATCCACGAAGGCATGTGTGGAAACCATATTGGTGCAAGGACCTTGGCAAGGAAGGCACTTCGACAAGGCTACTTTTGACCCACTATATCCAAGGATGCGAAGAAAATAGTGAAGAAATGCCAAGCCTGTCAGATTCATGGTAACCTGCCGCAATGCCCACCTGAGTAACTCACCCCTGTGGTCAGCCCCTGGCCATTCCAACAGTGGAGTTTGGATATCTTGGGGCCCCTACTAATTTGGGTCGGACAATACAAATTCTTCGTGGTCACAATAGATTATTTCAACAAGTGGGCAAAAGCCGAGCCATTGGCTAGGATCACCGCTTAGAAGGTTAAGAATTTTGTGTGAAAATTTGTAGTCTGCCATTTTGGTGTCCCCATGGCATTGGTTTCAGATAATGGAAAACAGTTTGACAATCTAGCATTCACTAGTTTTTGCGCTGAGCTGGAGATCAAAAACTACTTCTCAGCACCCGCTCACCCGTAGTCCAATGGACAAGCCGAAGTCACCATTAGGATCATTAAGCTCGAGTTGAAGACAAGACTAGAAGCATCCAAGTCTCAGTTGGTGGATCATCTCCCTGTAGTACTATGGGCATACCGAACAACCGTTCGAACCACGACAGGCGAGACCCCTTTCAGCCTTGTATATGGAACAAAGGCGGTGGCCCCCGTGGAGGTTGGTTTACCCTCCACAAGAGCCGAACTCTTTGATCCAAAGCAGAACAAGAGATCCCTGCTGGTCAACCTCGACCTCTTGGACGAAAAAAGAGATGAAATGCTACAACGAATATTTTTATATCAGAGAAGCACAACTAGATACTATAAAAAGCGGGTGAGGAGAAGAAGTTTCAAACCAGGCGAATTGGTATTGAAAAAGCTACTCCCATCCAGGAAGGATCCAACCTATGTAAAGCTTGGGCCAAACTAGGAAGGGCTATATCATGAAAAGGGTAATTCGGCCACGAAACTATGAATTGTAGACAGAGGAAGGAAGAGATTTACAACACTCTTGGAATGCAGATCACCTGAAGCGTTACTACCACTAGACAAGAAAAATCCCATTTTTGAGACCGCTGTAATGACAAGGAAAAAGGCTGTTGAAAAATCCCATTTTTAAGATCAATGGATTTTTTCGAAGTTCTCATGAAACAAGAAGTCTGCACTAAACCCTGCCTAAGAACTTTTCAGCTCGAGTATCGATTGGACTTTTCAACTTGAGAGCTTTTTCAGCTCAGGGATCTACTAGGTTTTTCAGCCTGAGAGCTTTTCAGCTCAGGATATGACTAGGCTTTTCAGCCTAAGATCTTTTCAGCTTGAGAATCTACTAGGCTTTTCAGACTAAGAGCTGTTCAGCTCGGGATGCAACTAGGCTTTTCAGCCTGAGAGCATTTTCAGCTCGAGGATCTACTAGGCTTTTTAGCCTAAGAGCTTTCCAGCCTGGGAATCGACTAGGCTTTTCAACCTAAGAGCTTTTCAGCTTGGGAATCTGTTGAGTTTTTTAGCCTAAGAGCCTCTCGGCTCAGAAACTTCTAAGTTTTCTAGCCTGTTATTCAGCTTGGAAAGAAAGTTACTAGTTCTGGCAAAAATACGACATCCACAAATCATGACAATCATAAAGTCAACATTGCAAAGACAAAAAGAGAGAACTTTTTCATTGATAAACCAAGAGTTTTCAAGATTATAAGTGAAACACCCTAGCTCCCCCCAACAGGCCCTTTCAACTTGGAGTTCCCCCTCTCTAGCTGGGCATTGACTGCCTAGAGGCAGGAGTTCTCCTCATTCAGAATGTCCCTCTTTGTCTCAATCACAACCAGACGCTTTTTGAGGATCTCCACCTCAGCAGATAAAGACCTTACCTCATTAGAAGAGGTTGGTGATTGGGATGCAGATTTAGCCCTTAGATGTTTCCTAGACAAGGTGGTCACGTTTTCCTCTGGCTCGGTCAAAGAAGTATCGGACTCGAAGAAGGAGGAGGACGCGAACCTCGAAACGGCAGCCAGGGCAGCTGGTGAGCTACCCCCTATCGTGAATCGAATTAGGATTTAAGGGGTAACTAGGACAGAATAGGGGATTGGCTTAGCCTGCTCGACCTGGCTGACGTTAAACGCCTCCTGCACAGCGCAACGCAAACATAAATAAAGTCAATATAGTATTTGCGAATCAAGATTGGCTAATTGGAGATCGGTAAGGTGTTAAAATACATAACTCTGTCCCGAAAGCTCCCCCAAGAACAGGGAACTTGAGCGCGCCAATTTTGTCTCTCGGTAGACTCCCATGAGTCCCTAAAGACAAAAAGAAGCATTGAGTCCACCCCTTAGGGAAGCTGGGGATGCCAAAAATCAGAGGGGGCGAAAAAATAGTCTCTAAGTAAAACGACTAAAAATAGGAGGAAAATCAAGGGATAGTTCAAAAAAATAGAAGAATTCAGCGATAGTGGGAAAGTCGTCGAAACCTTGAAGACGCTAGAAGATGAAGAAGCTGACCAGGGCAGCCCACCCCTCAGGGGAGAGGCGAACCGAAGGCCCATCTCGAATGAGCCCTCGAAGAAGGAAATCTCCCGTTGGGAGGAAATGTTGCAGAGTTTGCCTGGGGTGGGGGCCCTGACCAACAAGTCCTTTGGGAAGTCATAACGCCTCTTCACCACCTCTACATTAGAGGCGATGAGTAGTGAAGAGAGCAAGAAAATAGAATACCATGAGTCGTTTATCCTTTCGCGAGCACTTTGCTTGAACAAAACGGAAGGGGAGAAGACCATGAGTGTCAAAATAAAGAAGAATGAACAAACATAATACAAAGGCAAGTAGGGTACAAAGGATCCCCAAGAATGAGCGAAGAGCAGAAGAAGCTTGAGAAACAGTAAAAGCGTGAAGAGTTCGAAGAACCAAGGAATAAATAACATGCCGATGACTGTTGAAATTTCGTAATCATGATAATAATCAATTGTGACGACGTAGTGGTAGGTGATGGTTGGCAGGCCATCAAGCTGTTCGTTAAAGATCTTTCTTCAACCGTACACTTCGACTAAGGGAGTATACAATGCCAAGAGGAAATTTCACAAAAAACGCTTAACTACACAGTCGAGCTAATCAGCTTAGTAGGGCTCTTCAGCCAAGGGGTGATCCGACCCTTCAACCACGACCTATCGTAAAACTCCTCAACTATAAAGCTAATTAGCTCGCCTCAACTAGAAGGAAGAAGTTAGCTTGGCCTAAACTCCCGAGCATCTTCGACTCAATCTGAAAAGCTTAGCCCCGACCTGTGGACAACTCAGAGCAGTCCTCGTTCTGGATTGAGGGGCAACACTGCCCGGAGTAAAGCAGATCGGGAGAAAAAGATAGTGCAAATAAAAAGATTACCCTAAATAGGCCAAAGCCTCTTTGGAGTAGGGGGCAAGGGAATATGACACCAATTACACATCATCACAAAAGGAGGAATCTTCATTACAAAAATGAAAAACATTTACAAGTGTCAAAGGAATTACAAAAAAGAGAAACTCGTTCTTCAAAGATTACCACTAGAAGAAGCTGCACCAGGATGGCCACCACTGGAAGGACAGCCTGGAGGGAGATAGAACCAGGGCACGAATTACACAAGATCTACATCATGAAATTTCTCGATTGCTTGATCGACAAAGTTGAAGAACCCATCTACAAAAGCCCTGGTAGCCTCTAGCTTGGATTTTTTAATCTCTTTGCGCTGATCCTCAACCACCTGGCGCTCGGTGTCAAGAGAGCTGTTCAGATCACTAATCACAGCTTGGGATTCATTCAACTGCCTCGCTAATATGATCTGGGTAATTTCGGAATGAAACAAATCATCAGCTCGAGCTTCATAATCTTCTTGCGAATGAGCTAGTTCATCCCGAAGAGTTACCTTAGAGGTGGTACTAGCGATTAGCTGCCGGAATGCCTGAGCCCGCTGGTCGAGGGGATTCTCCAATTCCCTCTCGGTGGCTAGACCCCAGTTCAAGAGGTCGGTATTTTGTTGGCGAACCTCCCGAAGCTCAACTGACCTCTGTTGGGCGTCATTCCTCAGGCGGTAAATCTCCCTCCCAAGAGCACAAACATGCGTCGTTGCCTGAGGACTAAGACAAAAATCACATCCTCACAAAGGTGAAAACAAAGAGAAATAAAGGAAAGGGCAGGACTTGCCTCAAGAAGGGCATGGATTTTTTCTCTGCTCTGAGCTTAGAAAGGAAGGTCGACAGAATGCCACAGGTTAGCCTATGGGATAAGGCCCATTAGCACGTGGCTGCTCAGGCACACATCTCTCAACAAGCTTCCCTCGAGATCGATAACCGGGGTTGAGGAAGAATGACCCGAGCTGGGACTTACAGCCCCAACAAAAGAGGAACCCCTCCAAATTGAACCTTCCACCGAGTTAACCACAACGGTGCTCACTGTGGCTTTTCCAGCAATAGTTCCAGTCTTCGACACCTGCACCACCCCAGTTATGGGTGCAAGCTCAAACACCGGCACCCAGCGACGTCTAACAACACGTCGATCATAAAAGTGGAGCTTGGTGTTGTCAAGGCCTCGGTCCCAACATCTGCACCTAAGACTGGGTTCGAGCCGTTCTCCCCTAGCTTAGCCCTCTTCATCGGAGGTTCTAAACTCCTAACCCGCCTCCGTTGGCCCACGTGCTCCATGATTATGTCTCGTTGGGTGACCAGGTACGAAGGGACTAAACATGCAAAGAAGGAAAATGGTTAAGTCTTACGAACACATTGAAAATAGGATAGCAAGGAAAGGACATTGATCACTCACAATTGTGGGGCGCAGAGGCAAGCTCGGGATGCACAACTCAATGTAAGAAAATGGCAAGCAAGCCGAGACTTGACTAACGCGAGCCAATTCCTCGCCAGATAAGGGAGGAAGATCACCTGCAACTCACAAAAAGGGGGGAGGGTGAGAAAAAACAACAGTAAACATCATGAAGGCGAGCCAATAAAAGCCAAACTCACCAAGATTCCTATGATCTCCACAAGCAGTGGGAACCCTTACCGATGTCGAAACATGAAACGCCAATTCTCAACCTTCCCTAGAGACAAAGAAATATCTCTTCCACCACGCTTTTGGCTTTGGAGGAAGGTCGATGATGGGAATTTCTCCCTCTCCCCCTCGCCTGGGAATAAAGTGGTAGAACTTAGACGCCTCATCTGGGCAGAAAAAATTAAGGAACTCAGCCAGAGTGGCCGTTGACTGGGGAAATATCCTTTCCCACATCACCAAGAAGGCCAATAAGACCGCCCACCCGGAGGGAAGAAGCATAGCAAGACAAAAACTAAAGAAATATAGGATCCCTCGGATAAAAGGGGGAAGAGGAAACCGATGGCCCATTAGGAAAAGAGCCTCGAAAAACCAGACTGAGCCCGTCAGAGTAGTGTGAAATCAGCGCCAATCAGACTGGTGAACGATCACCCCAAATCCGAAATGTCTGGCAATGGTTTGAGCCTCCTCCTGATCAATTTCACTAGCTACGACGTTAGGGAAGATTCGTTCCATAATGTCGTAAGACGAAGAAGAATGAGTCCTGGCCATGGAACAGAATATGAATAGTTTTTGAACAATGAAGAAGGAGAAATCTCTCACCAGAGAAAGGGGTAGGAAAAGTTTGGTGCCCAAAGTAAACCAATCATTCTCCAGGAATGACCTATTTATAGGCTCAGCAGACATGCACCCGTCGATTTCACCAGACGTAATTAATGCACATCTTTTAAATTTAAGAAGAGGGACACGTGGCGCAATAGGAGCTTTTGGGACACCATTTTCGAGGAGCCACTAACCCCTCTGACGGCACACGTTCTCACCCGAAAGAAACTTTCAAGTCTGGAGTACACGAAAAAGAAGGGAAAAGGTCCAAAATAACCTCAAAAAATTTAAACAGGGTTGCTCAACATAAGATGGGCTCAAGAAAATAAACTGCCAAAGTCAGTACATGTAGATTAGCAGGGCCAACTCAGGAAGAGAATGGAGTCAGCCTAGACAGCCTTTTTCTAAGTATTATCCAATTCGGCTATCATAACCTACTATTAGCAGGTTTAATGATAAGTCTGATGACGCCATGGCTCGAAGTAAACACGCTCATCCATTGATATCGGAATAGAAGCAAGAAATCTCACAACACAATCACAAAAGAAACCGGTAACCCAAAGCAGTTATATTGTCTTCAAGAGAGGCAAAAGTTAGTACAAAGCATGTGTCATCAACATTTTTACAAAGTAAAGAAAAAGAAGTAGCTACAAGTCAGGTTCAGAGAATAGATCCTTCACTGCCACCGACTTCCCCATCAAATGTCTCTGTCTGAGCTCTGGGTTCATTGGTCACGACCGCCTCAGACACAAGTCCTTGCCCAACACCAGACGTATCAGCCTTTTTGGCCACCTCAGCAGTTTTCTAAAACCTGAGTTGTGGCACGAAGGAGTCTAGGTTGATGTCGGGATAAGCATCCTCAACTTGCTCTTAGAAGTTCAGGAACCCTTTTACGAAAGCAGAGGCACTTTCTTTCAAAAGCTCAAACACCTTGGCCCTTAGAGAGGTTAACTTGGTATCTTTAGCTATAAGCTCGGTATACTTGGCCGCAAGATCGACGTCTTTATCTTTGAGCTCAACTTCTTTGGTTTTCACCTGAGAATCCTTGAGCTTGATAAGGTCTTGATGGCGGGTCTCCAGCTCATCTTGAATCTTCTTCAGCTCAGCGGTCTCAGCCAACAAAATCTTCACCTTCTCTTCGGTGGCCTTTATGCCTGTCACCGCGACGTCAAGAGATTCCTTGGCCTTTATGCACTCCTGCTCATGGTGAAAATCTATCATCTTCATGCAAACAAGCTACTGGAAAAGGAGAAAAGGTCAGTCAGCACAGGAAATAATAAAAAAGGCTCATGAAAAATATTCTGGAGAAAAGACACTAGTGTAGACAGGAAGAACCACGACCAGACTTCGGATGGTGTGCTAAATTTTACTCTTGAAGGGAACTTGCATAGCCACCCTAGGGTTCGACGTAGAGATCAGTTCAGATAAGGAAGTCACAATGGCCTTAGGGTCACAAAGGAAGCCGCACCTTTGGGTCTTGGACTTGGAGGGAACATATTATTCCTTTTCACCTTTTTGAGAGACAGGCTGAGGAGGAGCGAGAGAGGCTGTTGAAACCCCTGGCTGCCCTGCCGAAGACCCTTCAGGAGGAGAGTTTCTCTTTGGGAGATCGGGGGGTAATGAAGGCGAGGCCACACCTCCAAGGGAGGTAAGGTCCTCACGCTTCTACTCTAGGGAGATAGGCGCTGGCCCAGACGTTGATGCCTTATTCGAGGGTGGTTATAAACCCTTCACCAGCTTTCTTTTATTCCTCATCTTTTCGGTATCCGAGAAAACCACCATGATTAGATCTTGGTCCATGGATTTAGGTAGGGGAGAGACAACAACACTATCTTCGGAGCAGGGTCAGTAGGGGGACCAAGCTTGTATTTAGCAAGGTTCTCGTCGGTCACCAAGTCACAAAAGGATTGCAACCCTAAGGCCTTGGCTCTAGCGACCCTGGCAGCCTCCTCAGCGTTAAGTGTCATGCAGAAACTTGCAGCTCAGATCAAAAGTTAGAAAGACATGAAAACAAGAATAGAAATGAAAGCATAGCCAATCAATTGGCCATACTGGTATTCCTTGGAACGCCCCAAAACCTGGGGATGAGAGGAACATCACCAGGCTCTCTTAATAGCTCCTAGGAATCACCCCTAATAAAGAAAAACCTTGACTTCTACCCCTTGTTGGAGGAGGGGAACCCAAAAATTAGGTTCCTTGCCTTTACCCTTTTTTGCGAAATATAAAAAGCCCAAGGAAGAAGAAGACTTGAGTTGGAAGAGAGAGGCAAATTCCCGAATGGTGGGGTAAGAGTCATTCCCACTCTTAAACCAGTGAACGAGGAATCCAATCAGAAGGCCCCAACCGTTCGGAGAGAGTTGAGCTGGACAAACGTTGTAGCAACCAAGGACATTCCGAATAAAAGGATGTACGAAAACTGGAGACCATCCCGTAATACAGACTCAAAGAAGCAGGTCAACCCAAAAATTGAAGAATTGCACCTCTCATGTTCTTCAGGAGAATGCTAAGTAACGGAATTGGGTAAATGATATTCCTGCCTCAGCTCCTCCAAGTCTCCATCATCAAGACAATTGGGCGTTGCCTCCGCACAACAAGTTAGGTAGGACTGATCTCGATGAGCCTTTTTTCTAGGTATAGAAGACATAACCGACTTAGATTTTCTCTTCTTCGAATGGTCAAAGGGAATAGAAGGTAAAGCAAGAGGAGCCTAGGCCTCTACCAAAGGAGCCGAGGTCGAAAATTCAAGGGTGGACCCAGAAGCCTCCTCACTAGCGGAGAGGGAATGACCACTAGAGGAAGACACAATTCCCTCTTCAACCTCCTTAATGACCTGCTCATCGAACTCTGACTCAGAAGAAGAGATGAAAAACTTCCCCATAAATAGTTTAGGTCGTAAACCGAAATGTAGTGAAGGCAAATACAAGGCACAATCCGTCAAGAACAAAGGTCTCAAACACCAGGCCTTAAAAAAGGATATCCTCAATGAGGAAAAATGGTCTACAAATTGCAAAAAGGAAGAGAGATCGTCGGAGTGACTCCTGAAGTAACTAAACCTCTAGATTAGAAAACGAAACTCAAAGCCCCACCAGGAAGGGTTGAAGGGATCCAGGTTGAGCAAAAGAAGGACGAAAGAGAACGTACCTAGTAGGACGCTAGATGCAAAAAGGAACCAGAAACGTAAAAACCTCGAATCACCGCCGAGCCTGGAACAAGACGTCTTAGAAGCCAAAGGAGGAAGAGACACAAAGGAAGGGGAATTCAAAAGCACAGAGGGGAAAAAAGCGAAGGGATTTTTCCCTCTTTTATACGTAGCATTTAATTCGTGACAAATAGGTGACAGACACGCGAGAAAAACCATACCAACGGACTCACTCGCGGACGACACGTGCACACAACCATCTCGTCACAACCAGCCAAGGATCACACAACACAACTCAAGTCAGAGTCGGCAATCAAGCATAACCACCATCCTGGGAAACAATGCCGAATTCGAAAAAGATGATTTTAACCCCAGGTCAGAGTTGACGTCATCCTCGTGACCTAGGGCTGGGGGCAGCTGATAAGGATAGGATCTTGAGTATGGGCCGCCACTATCAAATAGTCTAATAAACTCAAAAAAGCCTTACTTGCGTAGTGGTCCATATATCGGCACCCATGGCCTGTCAATACCTAGAGCAGAATGTACCAAATCTTAAGGACAAAGCCCAACGCCACCAGAAGAACCAAGGTCCACCGCAGTCCTAACCTGATCCAGCCAAAGGACAGCCCGAGATAAAGGAACCTAGTCCAATACCTAAGTTGGAGCACTCCCATCGCGCCACGTAGCTTGAAGATTGAGAGATCACCCCTGACGCCAATGACAATCACGCACTCCCCTGGAGCAGAGAGTGTTGGTGAGCATAACCATCCAGAGATCGTGAGAACAGTGGCACCGAATGATAGAGATTGCTACAAGACACAGCGGAAAGGCCCATTGAATCAGCAAGAAAGGAAGGAGGAACTACAGAAAACCCTAGGGGGCACTGGTATAAATAAGACACTGTTGTTCTATTGAAGAAGAGGATCGATCTTCCCTAACACACCCTCAAGCCCTAAAAACAATAGAATAGGAAGCTTACCTTCTCAAAAAGCCCAGCGCCTGCAATATTATTGTATTCATTAAGAATCGAGTAATATATGACCTTAAGGAGCAAGAGACTCCCTTACAGTGGACGTAACCTCAGTACTTCGGCTGAGGCGAACCACTTATGTATTGCGTTCCTTTATATTCTTTAGGAGGACCTCAAAACTAGCTAATCCACTAAGATCCCCGGAACATAACTTGTTGGACTTGGGCCACTATTTCCGAGCATCATCAACAACTAATTGAATCAATCAATGTCTACTTAAATATTGAAAATAAACTCTCCAAATCTGTTGTCAATTATGATCAACAAACTAAAGATACAGAGTGTTCCCCCTATTGGAGCCCTTTACATTGAAGTATTTCCCATGGTACTGCTTGCCACCTAACCATCACAATAAAGATTCAGGTAGACCTTTAACATTACATTTTCAAAATGCCTCAAATTTAATCACAAAGAAGCTTGGCCACAAACAAATTTATTGAGAAAATATTTATTCACTTATTGTGTTATTTGATTTATTCTTGTTTGCTTTTTGTGATTAGATTATTTATTTATTATTGTTCCTTTTTTTTATAAGATGTTATTGTTTACTTATTGTGTTATTCAATTTATTATTTTTCATTTATTGTTATTCAATTATTTATTATTTATTATTATTTTTAATTAGATGTTATTATTCACTTATTTGGCATATTTTATAAATATTTTCAAATTAAAGAGTGAGAGAATAAAACTAGAAATTAATTTATTTTCAGACGTACAGTTATCAAATAGTTTAGTTTAATTCAGTACTTAAATTTCAGTGACTACTAAACAGTCCACAAATTATACATTCAACTTTCAGTTTTCAGACTTCAAACCAACTAAGGTGGTGTTTGAAAAAACTGAAAGCTGAAATCTGAAATCTGAAAACTAAAATTTGAAAGCGAAAAACTGAATGTTAAATTTGTGGATTGTTTGGTATCCACTGAAATTTAAGTACTGAATTGAACTAAATTGTTTGATAACTATAAATAGCTGATATCTGAAAATAAATTAATATTTATTTTTACCCTTCTACTCTTTAATTTAAATTTTTTTTATAAAATACGTCATAATATAAATCATAATCACTATTATTATATTGTAGTCTACATTTAACAAAAATCTTATAAAAAACAATAGCATCTGAATAACACAATAAGTGAACAATAAAATCTTATATAAAAAAAAGAACAATAACTAATATGTGTGTGCACAATGTGTGCGTGTG
>CM042184.1:11999484-12065453 GCA_023539305.1 Ilex asprella
GTAAAGACGTCAGTCCATTTGACGTCTTTAAAACTCCATGGGTTTGGGAATTACTTTGAAATGTACCATTAATTGGAAATTTTTTTTAAAAAGGCCATGGTTTTGGTCAAAAGCTCGTGGATCCTCGGACATGAATCTTAAGGCTTTTGTGGATGAGATTCGAGGTGGCAGTCAGTAAAATTTATTCACAAAGTCCAATTCTAGACAACCTAAATAAGGCATTGGTATTGATATTGAATAAATTTAGAAGTTGAAATGTGTAAAAAAAAAAATATCTTCAGATAGGCACTGTTTCATTTGATTTCTAGTTTTGTTTTTTTTTTTAGCAATTTGAATTTAAAAAATAAACTTAAAGAGCAGATTTGATTATTATAAGCGCTGATTTTACTGTGAATCTAAACAGTTATTGTAATCCACTACCTATTTAATGGTTGTGATTATCAAGTCTATTTTTTAAGTCTAATTTTTAAATTCATATAACATTACTTTTTTTTTTGTCTAGCGTATGTTTTATGGTTAAGTATTTTTTTTTCTTTCTTTTCATTTGTTTTGAGGGGTGTCATGCTTGTAATTTTTGTCATAAATGGACATACTTAAGTTATGTGATGTATAAAACTTGTAATAGTACAACCTTTACCAAATATATCTTACCACTAATGATAGATTTAATTCAATGTTAGAATCCACCTCGAATGTGATGATTACAACACATTAAGTCTGTAGACTCTAAAACTTGTTACCTGACGAGTTCGGATTTTCCTCATATACGATATGCTTGATTGTCGACATGTACTAATATTGAGGTTTTGGAAAAAAAGAATGATTTTATTTTTATATATAATGTTAAACATAACATGACCATTCAAAAAATTTACAAAAATAAAGAGATTTTAATAATACTAGTCAGTGCACACGTGTGTTGCACGTGGATTATTTTGATTAATAAATGAAATATACTATCTAAAGAATACAAATGTGATCCAATCAATAAAAAGTTAGCTAATAAGTTGCAATGATTTGTACAAAAAAATTGAAAATTAAAAGTTTTACTAGTAGTACCGATATAGATTAATTCGTAGTTTTTTTTTTTGTTGGCTTTGTCATCATCATAGGTCTTTTAAATCTTACCTTCAATGTGTACTTAATTGGTGATCAAATAAAGTTAGATCATAATTTTTTACCACTTTACCACACATCATAATGCGATAAGAAGAATCCAAGAAGGCCAAAAAGCTCAAATCCAAGTATCACCTCCATATTGTCAAAAACCAAATAGGAGTATGCTTTGATTCTCTTGTTATGTATTTATTAAGATTGCATTCACTTTTTTTTTCCCACTATTGAGTGGTGATTCTATAATTCGAGTATTGGCAATACCTTCTTTATGATATGTACAATGATTTGTGTATATTACTACAACAAGATAAAAGAATAGGTGTTAATTGATCTATGAGAATCGAACTTAGGAAGGATAACTTGTTTCCACTCTAAAAGTTTTCTTAAATAAATAAAAATAAAATTGAACTCCTAACCACATTGCAGGTAGGCCATTGTTAACAAAATAAAAAGTCTCTTAGCATTTGTAAATTTGTGTTCCACATAACTTTTATAGACAAGTTTCTTGCGTGGGGCATGGTGGTTGAATTTCACTTGGAGATCTTGTAGCACCTATTACTATATCTTATTTTGTTTTCTTTTTGAGGTTTGTTCAACATAAGTAAGACTATTTAGATGTTAGATTCTTGCTTAGATATTTCAGTTTATTCAAATTTCACTAATATTGTTGAATTCAACATCTATGCCAAAACAACATGATTAGACTTTTTAGTCATTTATCAATAGGTCTTTGGTTTAATGATACTACAAGAAAAATATTTTTAGCTGTAAAAAAAGTAGTTGCTAAAAGTGAATAATTTGCCGTTAAAAGTTTTCTGCGACAAAAAAACTTGGTCGCTAATTTGTTGTGGTCGGCTCGCCACTGAAAGTTTTTGACGACCAACTAAACTATCGTCGCTAAAGTAGATTATTAGTAACAAAAAACTTAGTCGCTTAAAAATTCATTTACTTGTCACAAAAAAACATTCGTCGCCGCAAGAAATTATATTATTGTCATATTTTTTTCTCTCTGGTAATGACATAATATTTGTTGCTTAAAATTAAGGTACATTTTTTGCGACTAATATATTTTCGACGCCAAATAAAAAACGAACAAATTTTATAAATGGGTAACACGACACGACTCGTTTAGTCTGTTTAATTTTAAAAATATTATATCAACAAATTTTAATATTGCACTTTTTTTACTGTCAGCTGTACTTATCTAAAAAAAGAGGAATTTCTAGTCAAATCTCACTTTAAGGCTAAAAAAAAGGCAAGATATCACTGCCTTTTATAGGCAAGTCAACCCTCCCCATCTAACCTCATTTGCCGATGTGGGACAAAAATAAAAAGATATTGGTTTACTTTTGTCTTTGAACTACTCCCCACCTCCCTAAGATCTCATAAAAACCCGCTTAATTCATGTTGATTCATGTCAGTTAATCATGTCGTCTTAGATTTTGGCAGGTATACTCATCACCAAACAAAATCATTTCTAAAGAGTGGCATTTTATGATTACTATTGTCCTTGTGACAAATCAAAATAAATTCACTGTAGTGTTTCAATCATTGAATATCATTATAATACTTTTTGCCAACAAAATGTAATATTTGTCGTAGAATTTCTTTTGTTTTTTTGCGACAATTTTTCTTACACATCGCAAAAAGTCGTTGCAGTAAAACTTTTTTCTTGTAGTGATATTCTACGACCAAATATAAATTATCGCCAAACAAAAAAATTTTAATTTTTTTTTCTACGTCAAACATTTATTGTCTCTAAGTATTGTTATTTTTGTTTTCTTATTTTTTGTTATTTGACAAAAAAATTTGCGACCAAAAAATTATTTTGACGACAAATTTTTTTGTCACCCATAAAATTAGCATTTAGACGCTAATTTTTTTTTTGGAGGGAACGTTTTTGCGAAGTCTATTGGCAACGATTACAAAAAATGATCACAAAAAATATCATAAAAAAGTTTACCCTGACAAACATTTGAAATTGTCGCCGAAAATCACTTTTTTACAACAAATTTTATTGTTCGTCACCAAAACTCGTTGCTAAAAAATAAATTTGTTATAGTTATACTCCTCATCTTGTGAAAACTTTACATTCTTGAAGTCAAGGGTTCAAGCCCCCTTGCCCTTCCCCCTCTCCTCCCCTCCCAAAATAAAAAAAAAAGACTTTTAGGTCATTCACCTGGTCCTTAATATGTAAATATCAATCTTTTGGGCAAAATTTTTTAATGCAATTGGAGTTGTGAATATTCAGCATTAATGGAACATTGTCTTGGTAAAAATTATAAGCACAAGTCTATTGAGAATTAAGATTTTCAAAACATCATATGTAAAGTCTGAAAAATAATGTCTTCCCCTTCTTTGCAATATAGGATCCATGAGTTGAAATGAGGCTCAACAAACATATTATATGAATATTTTTAAAATTTATTTTTTTAGCAACAATAAAATCTTATTAAAAATAAAAATTTATAACTCACTACCAAAAGAACAGAGATCATTTGAAAGTATTTTTTAAATGCAATGACCACAAATAAATAAATAATTTGAAAAGATCACACCTTATCAAATTAAGCTAAGTTCTTGTTTAAGTGCCAACAATTATTTTTTGCCTCTGAATTAATGACAATGATCACAACCTATGAAAAAACTTGAATTTTGCACAACATTATCTATAAAATGTATAACTCTATTTCTTGGGTCACACTTAAGCCAATTTAAAAACAAGGATCATCAAATGAAAACGCTAAGACACCTATTCTATTAGAAGGATTATATGGTTTACTAAAAACCCACAGTAATAAAAAAAATTTAAATGCATCCAAGAATAAAGGCTTTATGAATCCATGACCAATCATAAAGACATTTTTAAATTTTAGGTTTGGCATATATAATTGTATCGAGAAGAATCTTATCTATAATTACCCCCTTTTCTCTCAACACAAATAATACACATCACCCAAAACCCAAAATTTAGGCTTTATTAATTTTGGAGCACACCCATCTCCACGAAAACAATGAAGATCAAACTTCAAGTACAATCACTCATATCAACAATTTCCACCACAAAGAACAAGAAAAATTAAGAAATAACATGTTTGTCTTAGTGAAGACCCATAGAATGATGTTTTTCCACTCAGATAACCCTCTAAAATGAATCCAAGAACTATAGTTAGACTATGAGGCAAGAACAAATTGTTTCTTATATCCTGCAACAACAATATGCTGCCAATTTACATTGTGAAACACAAATTTTAAGGCCAAATAAATAAATAATATCTACAAACTAACTTAAGTATCGAAGTGCCTTCAATCGAAGCACTTCGGTCTTAGATAGTCTGTTCGTTTTATGGGAAATAAAGAAAAGGAATACGAGTTCCAAACTCTTTCATTCTTTGGAGAGGTAAATCAACTTTCTGCCTCTTACAATAGACATGATAGATAACACATTTGATTACGTAGTCAAATGCATGATAAATAGTTAAATGATAGAATGATTGTGGATATAAAAAATAAATTTAATGTAAGACTTTCAGTGACGCCCCAAAAATCGGGGGTCCTTTGTCAACCCGTTGATCACCCATTAACAAGTGAAATACCCGCAGATATCGTATAACTCGATATCATGTCATTATGTCTCATTTGCTGGGATCCATAATTTAAAAAAATTCGGGTAGAGTCTTTTTTGTATGGGGAGCTCTACCACAAACACAACCTGTGCAATCATACAATATTGACCACACCGGGTCCATTTATCCATACTCATATAACAACATTTAATCACATGACCGGTCCGAGGTCCAATATACATTAATTCATACACCCACATCATGAATTTATGCATCAAACATAGTTAATAAAAGTTCAATTATAATCATTTTCATGGATTTATGTGTTCAAAACCTAACTTAGTGAATGTTTTACAAAAGCATAGTTTTTCACAATAGTTTTACAAAACATGAATTAAAAATCACAAGTCGACTTTTCTTCATCCTTGAGGCCCCAAATACGAGTCGTCCATCTGTGTATAAACCGCACCTAAAATATTTTCCCATAAAGGGTGAACCACACTCAATAGGGTATCTCTTTAAGATGTCACTCCCCCACCTAAGTGCATATAAAATGTCCACATGCAACATTCTACAAACAACAATCATTCCAATAAAGAAAATACAATTCAATGTTGAAAATCAGCATACCATGCCATGAAATGAGATGAGACTCACTCATGCACTTCAACCTGAGCTCTCTTTGGCTCCTACAACACAATGAAATGCCAATGTGTATAAATTTGTCATTGATGATATACATCCAATTATCGTTTTAAAATAAATCATGTGTCTTTGTTATAAAACAAAATAATGTGTCTTTATTGGATGTTACACATCGAATGAATATTTTATAAAATAAAATCATGTGTGTGTGTTGGATAGAGGAGTTTTGGTATTGCACCGCCAGTTCCGCACACCAATACATTTTTTCTAGAATTGCACCACAAGGGAATGTATGAACCAAGTAATCGGGTCTTGCACCCGAGGGAGAATCTAACCCTACTTGCTATACCCGACACAAAAATTTCATACAAACTATGTGACTCAGTCGAATCTTCGATCCAACTTTCCCCAAGCCCAAGTATCATCCACCAAGAATGGTGTTTGTTCAAACCATGCACACACACCCACCAAATGCGATATCTCCGGGCATATGCAATCTAATAAACCATCGCAATATCAATATCATGTCCAATATGTAATGAACGTCATATGAATTATTTCAATTACATTTTAACACATTCCATTGGCAATTATATCCAAAGCATATAATTTTCATAAATCCTCATCATGTCAATATATCATGAGCATGTATCAACATTTACATTTAACAATAATTTTTCCTAAGCATGTTATCACATAATCTCATGCAATGAACACACTTTATTTCACTTAGATATTTAATCAAACATCAAAGCACCAAATCATGTAATCAAATAAAATGCCTAAATTTATTACATAACTAAGAAAAAAAAAATCAAATTAAGTGATTTCCACATGCCCAATTATCAAAACTTCTAAGAAGTCGCAAACTAGCAATTTCTAATTATCAATTCATACTAGAATTGAATGTACCTATTTCCATTAAATCAACTACAATAGGCAAGTGTTGAAATACACATAACGGTTCACCCATTTCATATATTTATTCTAGGTTGAAAATAAGCCTACTTAGAATGAAAACCCTACCTCTTCAAGCGTAAAACAATGCTAGGAATCTCTAAGAACCCAAACCTTGCCCAAAATCAAACTTTTCGCAAAATCCCGTATTTGAATCTTCGGTGAAACCCATCCTTTTTGATATGTTTGTGTACCCCTCCTCGCGTAGATCGACTTTAATACTTGACCAAAAGAATTCCAACCTGCGGAACTCCATAGACTTGAGAAAGAAGTCTTGAAATTTCTCTTTTTCCTTTCTTCTTCTTCCAATGTTACAATCCAACAAACCCAACAGAATAATGTGTGGAGAAATTAGATTTTTTTCCCTTATTTATACCATTTAATGCTTGGTCCACGTTGCGCTACGCGTTTCTTATTCCCGGGTCCGTTTTTGCCCCAAAATGATTAAATTTCGTCCAAGTTTAAGTTCAAGATATTTTTATATGAAATTTTTTTAAAATATAATAAAATTTTAGAAAATTTATTTTTGGGGCGTATTTTAGGTCACTCGACACCCCATCGTCTCAAAAAACTCGACTAACTCGGAATTCGACGAAAATTGTCTGAATAACAAGATTTTGTGATACAAATTGAATGGCGAGGTCCATTTCGTCATTTGAGCTCTAGAGAAATACGAGTTTTCATCCCACACTGGTGACAAATTACCGTTTTTCCCTTTATCATAAAAAGTTTAAAATTTCTCGTATTTTACATTTTCAAAGTATGAAAATTCATCGGAGTCAATTCTAAATGGGTAAGATTATTTAATCTTCTTGCTTCAAATTACTAAATTCACTCCATCTATACTCACCCCATTAGGTATTAAGTTCATTCCATTTATACATATTTAATTAAACTATTAAATATATGTCAAATAAACCAAAACAAAAATAGTAATGGAAGCAAAATTTCAATTTTTAGATGTAATTTATATTATTTCGAGATGTTTTAAAATATTTTGATCTATTTTCACCAATGTCTTTGAAATATTTTGAGGTGTTTAAAGATATTTTGATTAATATTTTAAAAATAATTATTAAATTTTTATTAATTTTTATTCTGCTTCTGAAATATTTTCGTACCGAAGTAATACACTGAAATAAAATTTTGATCATTACCTATATAATAGGTTGAAATAAAATTAAATGAATTTAATTTTTAATTAGTGAATATAGATAGGGTCGGTTTAGTAACTGAGGGGTGAACTTAGTAGTTTGAAGTAATTTGATTAAATAGGGTGGAAAAAGAGATTTAAGGGGTGGGAATAGTCCCACCCATTCTAAATAGTTTTAATTAGGTCTTTATTTTGTAAACAGATATAATTATTCTCTTTTTTTTTTGTCATTTGTATTTAGTATGTTTACGAATTTTAGTTTTTTGAGTTCAATGAAGTTTTAAGTATTATGTAATAATCCGAGTTTAGGTAATTAATTAAAAAAAATCGTTGAGTGTGTGCGGTTCGGAGGTCTGCTAGGTGTATGAATATGGTTGGTGAAAAGAAATAAGTCGGGAGGCACAAATGGACAAGGTAAAATTAGTACGTATCGCTAAATTGGGAATGCGGGAGTTGCATTTGCGGATTAAATTGAAGATCAATTTAATGTTCGAAACTTTAATAGATAATTTTATAGTGCTTGATTTAATCTATATGAAATAAAAAAATATTATTAATTTTAATTAATTTTTGAAATTAGACAAAATAGGGAAATTACCAAACTGCCACAAACAAAATAAGAAAATTATCAAATTGTCATTGAAGCTTCAAGGACCTTCTACACATGCAAGGTGACTGATGGAGGCTTGTTGGCTTATATGGAGTACACCTAGCTGCTTGGGAAAACCTAAGTAAGCTGTTTGGGGGGATAAAATGGAGAAAGATTTGGTGGGAAGAGAGAGAGAGAGGAGAAAGAGAAGTTAGAAAGAGAAAATAGACTTTGGATTTTCCGATTTCTTGTAGAGACAATTTTGAGCACTAAGAGCTATTCTCATAGTCTAATATGGATGCTAGGAACTCATATATGTATTTAGATTTTGATTTGGTTTAGTATTAATGCATGAATTTATGTTTTAAAGTTTAATGAGTTTTTGAATTTTGAAACGGGATTGAGATTTGAGCATGATTTGGATTAATTGTTTGGTATGGATGAGTTTGGAAGGTCTTGAAGAGTTGTTTGGTGGTGGATTCGTGGTTTGCCGTGGTCTGTGGTGGTGTAAAGGTTTGAAAAAGTGAAAATGAGTTTTTCATAAAAATTTGTTTAAACTTCGAAAGGGGGCTTGTATCTACCTAATTTGGAGTCAAGGAATCCATTTATGGTCTCAGAATAAGTTTTTCAGGTCGTTTGGGGGGGGGGTGAAACGAGTAGTTACAGGCCATGTGTTTAAAAAATGGTTTTTGGCTAACTTTGACCTTTTTATTTTATGAGTTTAAGTTTAATTTGAAGCTTGAGAATTATGAGGTTTGTTAGAGTGATGTGTGGTGAGTGTTTAAGTTCAAAAATTAGGAGAAAATGTGTAATGAGTAGGGAGAAATAAGGGTGAGAAGTAGGGAGGTTATGGCTGGTAAAAGGAAGCTAGGGTTTTGGTCAAGGTGACCAAGGAAGAAGATGAAGGACACCAGTGCACCTCGTCGGCGTGTGAGTGCGCGTCTGATCTCTGATTGACCTCTGGTTGGTTCCAAAAATTTCGTAACGTCCGTGCGGAGGTCCAGGTAAAATTTCAAGTCGATCCGACAGCCGGATTTATATGAGGAATAAAATGATTGTTTTGACCTCCGAGGGATCTATTTGACTTAGTTTTGAGTGATTTTGAGGAAATAAATTTTATATTCATTTTTAGGTAGGTTAATTGAGTATGTGTATTAAATTTCATCGAAAAATAACACTGTTTAATTTTTGGCTATTTCAGATCAAAATACCGAGCGGGTAAAGTTTCTCAATTCCAGAACAGGCGATACTTTTCCAACTTGTTTCTAAATTATTCTTTATGTTATTTTTGATGCTTTAGCATTTTTTGAAATATATGATTGAGTGTTTTGAATATTGACGTGAATTCGGACTCGGATTAGGATTTCTGAGTGCGATTTGCACTATTGTTTTAAAAATGATCGTATTGCTTGAATTGTTCATATTGAAAGAAACTCTGGGATCCTTTTTAATGAAAAATATAAGTGCACACAGGTCGAGTGGAAAAAGGGTTTACATTCCAATTTGAGGCCGTAGAGAATACTCATTGAGTTTGTAAATGCCTAGGTGACCCTGTTGGTCTTCGAACTTGAATACTAAATTAGATCGTATTGACTTGAGAGCATATCTTCCTTGGGGTGAAATTCTCCTAAATTATTGGATCGTATTGACTTGGGAGCATATCTTCCTTGGGGTGAAATTCTCCTAAATTATTGGATCGTATAGATCATATTGACCCTGAGTGGTCTATTAGGATGAATTGCCCACCAGTGTAGCACTGTATTTGAATTTCTGAACTCTATTTTACAGTTTCACATGAAATGACATTTTTACTGATATATATGTATCAAATGCTCGTTTGGATTCTTGCCCAATCATGTTAAACTATACTATTTTTAAACTCGTTTGTTTGAAAATTGAATTACTCTACTGAGCTGTTGATTCTCACCCTACATTATTTGCACTTTTTCAGATTAGCTGGTGGCGAGGAATTCCGCGTATGTTTGAACTGTCGATATTTTCTTTGTTTTCCTTAGTGAGGATTTGAAAATGTGTTATGTTATACGAGTTGAGTTGAAAGAGTTTTATATCTGAGATGTGTAAGTTATAATAGTCTAGAAGTATCTGTTTGAAATATATATGAAATTGGTATCAGAGTTATTCATTTGAAGACTATATCATTTAGTGATTGTAACGATTATTAGCGCTCTTGAAATATTACAAAGTGGATGAGGGTGTTACAATTAAATAGAATGTAATTAAATATAAATGCATTATCCTATTTTTATCAATTGCAAGAAAAAAATTAAGCTTGTTAAAATATTTATTGTCCACCCAAAAATGATTTTCTTACTCCGCCATTGATCATATGTATTAAAGGTAAGCAAGATAATGAATATTTACGCGGGGTATTAAGGAAATATTTATACGAGGTTTGTCTATGGTATAAAAAAATGGATATTATAATTCCTTTCACTTTTTTAGCTCTTCATATAGGTGAAATTTATTATTCTTTAGAGAGCACTTACTTTTTGAATTCACTTATTATTATTTAGGTACCGAAAAATAAAAAAAAAGACATCATAGTCTTTCCCATTTACTCAGATGCATGATGATGACCAAGATTCATTTGGATACACTGTTTTTTCTTGACAAATTATTTATTATGCATTAACGAAGGACCCACTTATATAAAATAGATCTCACTTAAATTCATTATAAATAATTTATCACGAAGATAAAAAAAAATATATGTATTAAAATGGATCTCATTTCGCCAACCAATGATTTTATGGTAGCATTCATTGCACAAGAAAACTATGCTACCCACCTTCCTCAAAACAAAAATGTCACCCAAAATATACAGTTAAATCAACTGATACGTTTAATTTCATCTGAACTCTTATTTTATTTTAAAAAATATTATATAATTCAAATGAAACTTAAAAATTAAAATTTAAATACATATCATCGGATGAGTGTGAGATAAATAGATTCTACTAAAAAAATTAATGAGACTCACTAATCTATGAGATGACATACATTTGAATTGCAACATTTTGAATTTCATTCGAATTTTGTAACATTACACTTTCATTTTAAATTTCACTCGAGTTCCATATCTTATCAATAAAGCTTTAAATGAATTGAAACGAAATTTCATCATTCTTTCTATTTTATTTCATGAAAAATATGGGCTGGGCCCCATCTAAACATAAATAAACATTGTAGACAATCTGTGTTATGGACGACGACCAGACAGGTCCTATCATAGACTTTGTACTTCCCAACAATCTCTCCATAGACTCTGTACATCCCATAGACGAAAACTATTTTATTTTGTCCCCCAAAATGTATATATATATTTTTTATTTTGACCAAATACGTTAATAATTTCTTTCAAAAAAGATAGGGGAGTTTACGGTTAGGTCAATGTGAAATAACCAAAGTAGTTGAAAGTGCAATATAAAAATTTTAATAGTTAAAGGGGTAAAGTAAAAAAAAGTCATTGTGCAGAGAGGGTCAAAGTGTAATTTATCCAAATAAGAATTATACAATAGTCGAAGTGTCACAGTAAACCACATGTACAATTCTTTCGGCCCAGCCAACTGCATTGCATAGCAAGAAAAGCTCAAAAAATGAACAATGTATTGCTAGTCAATTATGAATTTATTATCAACAAACTAAAGATATAGAGTGTTCCCCTATAGGAGCCCCTTACATTGAAGTATTTCTCAAGGTATTGCTTGCCACCTAACCGTCACAATAAGACTCAGGCAGACCTTAACACTACATTTTCAAAATGCCTCAAATTCGATCACAAAGATGCTTGGTTAGAAACAAACTTATTGAGAAACTATTTATTACAACTATCCCGATTTTACAACTGCTTCAAACATTTTTCAAATAATTTTTTACCATCAATAAGCAAGCAAAATTTCACAAATGCTTCGTCTCTACAACATTTTTTTTCCCTCAAAGCCACCCAATGTGAGTGGAGGGTTTGACAAGACCCCTACCTGTATATATAACTAAAAAGAAGACCGTACAAGGGAGGAGGACAATGAATCAAGCCTCCAGAAGTGGAAGAAAATTCAAGCAAAAGCAAAGTGGTGACTAACCACCAAAAGAATAACAAATAAATAAATAGATAATAAGGACTCAACAACGAACGTGAGGGGTCTATCGAGCGTCCAAAGCTAGAATGCCAACAATTCCAGAAGGAAGGGATGACGAATCAGGGAATCGCTGATTGAGCTGCTGAGAGCAAGCCCAATTAGCCATGAAGTCTGCAGCCTGATTCGCCTCTCGCAGGACGTGGCAAACACGAGCCGATAGAGAAGCACACAGAAGCCGAATCCGAGCAAGCAGGTAAGCATAAACCCAGCACCTAGTACTTTGAGAAGAAACCCAAGAAACCACTGTAGCTGAATCTGACTCCACTACCAACTCTGAAGCTCCCAAATCTGCAGCCAACTCCAACCCAGCACAAACAGCCTGCAACTCCGCATATAGAATAGGCTGATGCCCCAAAAATAAGCCAAAAGCCCTAAATACCCGACCCTGGTGGTCCCGGATGACACCCCCTACCGCAGACAGTCCTGGATTGCCTTTAGAACAACCATCAACGCTGATCTTCAGGTAACCCGCTACAGGCGAGTCCAAGCAACCAAACGAAGAGGTCGAGGCCGAGGAACCAAGACCTAAGAGAACCCACAAACTCAACAGACTCGTCCCGACGCAATTGACTCGGAACAAACCCAAAAGCAAGCCCAACCAACTACATATCTGTCAAAACCCTTTGAATCACAACGGGAGCCTGAAAAGCCTGACTATTGAACCTATAAGCATTACGCGCCTTCCATAAGTGCCACAAAATGAAGCACGGTAGTAGTACCCGCACGTGACCTGCAGAAGGAGTACAACCTCGCCAATGAAGCATCAAAGCATAAGGACACTGAAACGGCCGACGTCTGATCCCAAACATCCGATAAAAATGACCCCACACTTGAACTGCTAGTGGACAGTCCAGAAAAAGATGCTTCAGAGTCTCAATAGCCCCACCACACAAGCACCGGGATACTACATGGAAACCCCTTCTCTCTAAGCCATCATCTGTGGCCAGGAAACCATGAAACAACCGTCACATAAAGAAGGAGATCTGAGTTAGAATATGCCTCTGCTCGACACAAAAAAACCCAACCCGAACTGGAGCCACACCCCGAATATCAGCCCAAGCAGTCCTTAATGAAAAATTCCCATCCAAAGACAACCTCCACCTCATCTGATCAAACCCCCGATCTGGAATCAGAATCTGCGAGTTCTGCTCAACAACTGAAGAAGGTAAAACCCCCAACAATCGGCCTCTGTCCCACTGTTGACCAACCCAGTAAGCAGAAACAGGAACCCCAGAAGCAGCCCCTGGATAGACTAAAGCCAATGAGTAATCCCCCAACCAACAGTCATACCAAAAGCTGATCTCACCAGACCGTACTAACCATCTGATTTTCGGCTCAGCCACGGATCTAATCCCACATAACCGCCTCCAAAAAGGTGAAGCGGGGTAACGAAACTCAATCAACCCAGGATGGGTGTACCTACAGTACTTGACCCTCATAAAAGTGGACCAAAGTGACTGTTGAGAACGAAAATTTCACCAGAGCTTCACCTCACAAGCCTCGACTACGTCAGAAAAGGAATGCACCCCTAAGCCACCCTCCTCTATAGGGAAACATACCTCAGCCTAGTGACACCAGTGAATCCTCCGATGAGTAGCTGTATCACCCCACAGAAAATGAGTGAACAACCTCTCTAACTGGTGAAAAACATCTGCAGGAGGCCTCAGCACGTGAAACAGGTGAATAGGCATCGACGCGAGCACATGGCGAATCAGAGTGAGCTTACCTCCAAAGGTGAGTAAGCGATTCGCCCATCTAGAAATCCTCTCACGCACCTTCCGAATCATCTCATCAAAGTATGAGATCCGGAGATGGCCCAAATAGATAGGGCACCCCAGATAAATAAACGGAAGCTCCCGCCTCTAGAAACCTGTGGTCTGTCGTGCAATCACCTCTCTAGAATGTGAGGCACGCGAATTGATATAGAAACTGCTCTTGGCCTGACTAACTAACTGACCAGAGACAGCCTCATAGTGATGAAGAAAATCCATAACTCGCTGTAAGCTCGACCGGCACCCATTAGCAAAAATAATAATGTCGTCAGCAAAAGCCAAATGGAAAATCGAAACCCCAACTCCAGTACTATAAGACACCCCTGAAAACCGAGCATATAAAGAGTCTAAGCCTCGAGACAGATACTCTGCAGCAATGATGAACAAACAGGGAGAAAGGGGGTCACCCTGCCGTAGCCCTTCCTGCGACTGGAAGAAGCCTTGACTAACCTCATTCACCATTACAGAAAACCACGGCCCCCAGATAGCCCGCCGAACCAAAGATATCTAACCCTCAGAGAACCCAAAAGCCCGCAGTATCTGAAGAATGAATGTCCAAGACATCCTGTCATATGTCTTAGCCATATCTAGCTTCAGCACGACGTTCCCACCCCGGGAACCTCTCCCTAAGTCATGAACCAACTTCTGAGCCAAAAGTGCACTGTCCTGTAACACTCGGCCCGGTACAAACCCACTCTGCGTCGGTGATATGATACGCGGCAATAAAGATGACAGACGAGAAACAAGGATCTTCGTCAACACCTTGTTGCTCATGTTACATAAACTGATCGGCCGAAAATCTGCCCAAGTGGAAGGTGACTCTTTCTTGGGTAAGAGAACTACTAACGTACTCATGCATCCTCGAGACATAGGAGACCCCCGAAAGTAATCCTGAACTGCAGCTAGAAAATCTGCTCCCACAATGTCCCAACAAAACTGATAAAAGTGACTGCAAAATCCATCCGGCCCCGGCGCATTATCTGAATCAATAGAAAACACGGCTTGTCTTACCTCCTCTAAAGTCGGCATAGCACACAACCCAACATCATCTTCATCAGTCACAATAGCTGGAATAGTCGAAAAGTCTGCAACCTCAACTTGACCAGCCCCCGTAGAGAACAATGCATGAAAAAAAGAAACTGCTAAAGCACCAATAGCCCCAGGCTCAGTAATCCACTCTGCGCCATCACCCCGGATCCGATGGACTGAAAGAACATGTCGCTTCTTCCGCACTGAAGCATGAAAGAAACGGGTGTTCGAGTCCCCCTCTGGAAGCCAACGTACACGGGACTGCTGTCTCATAAAGGACTCCTCACACTGTACAGCCTGCTGCAACTCAGCCCTGGCCTGATGAAGGGCAGCCCGATCTGAAGGAGACCCTGACTGATTATGAGCCACCTCTCTCCTACTAACCTCCGCCTCGGCCTCCTGAACTCGCTGAAACACATTGCCGAACACTTCCTTGTTCCAGACCTTCAGGGTTTGTTTCAACCGAATAAGCTTCGATTGAAATGCAGACATCCCCAAAGTGAACACAGGAAGGCTCCAGCTCTACCGTACAACCTCCAAAAAATCTCTGTGCCTGGTCCAAGTGTAAAGAAACTTGAACCGGCTAGGCCCTCTGCTCTGACTCTGATCTCTAGAAATTAGCAGTGGTGAATGATCTGAACAAGTCCGATTTCGGTGAGCCACCCGAAACACAGAAAAATAAGAACTCCACTAAGCATTCACCACTACTCTATCTAATCTCATCCAAGTACGTCCATTCGTCCACGTGAACGGAGTACCCTCAAATCCAGCATCCTCCAAACCACTGGACATCAAAGCTAAGGAAAATGCATCAATAGCAGACTGAGACTGTGTATGACCCCCCCGGATCTCATAATGGGACTCAACAATGTTAAAATTTCCACCAACCATCCACGGACCGTCATGAATGCTTCCAAATTGTGTCAAGGAATCCCACAAACCCTGTCGAACAGAAGCTATGCAACTGGCATACACAAAAGAAACAAAAACTGGATCCGATAAAGAAGAATGTCACTCCTGACAATGAATCACCTGACCATCATCCTGGAGAACCTCCAATCGAAAAGGAGAGAACCAAAAGATCCAAATCTTTTCCGAAATAGAACGAAAACTGTGCTCCATATGTACACGAATCCGAAAAGACTCCAACTGATCTCGGTCAACAAAAGGCTCCAAAATACAGAACATCGATAAGTGGTGTGAGCGGATCAGCCTTTTGAGCCTCCTAATCGAAGAGGCTTGGCTGATCCCTCTTATGTTCCATATGAGTGTACTCATCATCAGAACGAAGTGGAAGAACCACACTAAGCGTCCCTTGGCCAGGCCTTCCACCTCTACCTACTCTACCTGCTCTACATCCCCTACTAATACGCTGAGATCTACGCAACAGAACTTGCCAACCGGACTGTGAAGCATCATAAGACACTAAAGCTCCTTCAGGTTGAGAAAGGCCCTCTTGCGGGTCAGAAAAGGATCCATCATCACCATCCAAGGACTCATCAGATGATATATCTCCAGTGTAGTGGCTCTGAACCCTGGTGGACAATCTAGGATTGAGAGAAATTTCAGTCGAGGTAGTATACTCCTTGGGCCTCCCAACTCTACACCTCAAACTAGTGTCCTCAAAAACTGATATGACCAGGGGACTCTGAACCCCTCGAAGCTCACGAATAGTTGGACGAACAACCGGGGTAGTCACAGGCCCATCACGGACTAGCTCAAATGAAAGGTCAGGGCACAAATTCCACTCTTGCACAACACTAGCAGGGATAGTATCCGAACTGACCACACCTACAGGCTCACCCTCAGTACCCGAATGAATAGCAATCAGGACAGGAGCAACTGAATCAGACTCCATAGCAGAAGCAATAACCTGTTCAGAAATCCTGGGAGGAACGGTAGGGGCTGGGGCTGGGGCTGTGGGTGCACCCTCCTGTGGTCTAGTCCTCTGCTGACCATCTTCTCGACCCTGCTGTGGCCGGTCTCCACTGACCTCCTCCCGGGTCTGAGAGTGGGTAATGCAGGTCTCCACTGAATGGCCTAAATGCCGACATCCAGTACAATATTGCGGTACATCCTCGTAAAGCACATCCTGTCAAAATTCGATCTCCTGTCTGCCTATCCTAATCCTCGGCAGCCGCCGCCATGTGACATCATACTCGACCAACACCCTAGCAACTGAGGGCCGACTTAAACTCGCTGTGGCCTGATCAACCCATAAAGGAGTCCCAATCGCCGAGGCTATCGAGAATAATGCATCCTGGGAGCGCACAAAGTGGACTGGTAAATATGGGAATGAAACCCAGATAGGAACTATGGGTGACTCCTCGGTACAACGAAACTGCGGAGTCCACTTAAACATACGCATCTCTCTACCATAAATCGACCAAGCCTGCTTCACCCAGAGACGGGTGTAATCCTCCTGAAGGTCGCACATCATGAGCACGTGTCGGCTATCTAGCAAAGAGGCACTAACCTGCCCCGTCAATCCAATCAACTGCAGGAATCTCCTGATCATTTCCATCGGAGGGCGGCCTCGGATAAACTTGCCCACCAAAGCCAACCTGAAAGGAGCTGCGAGACTCTCAATCTCCTCGTCTGAAAAGTCAACCGCCGGGGCACCCCTGTACTGTGTGACGGGACGGGGAACTCGCCGAGTGGGAACATCGGAGTCAGGGGTTGTAGATCCCCTCAAAACATCAATAAATGACTTGTGTGGTCGAGTCGAGTCCGGAGCGAAACCAGGTGGTCGGGTCCAAGAATTATGGGTGGTGGGTATGGCAGGTTTGGGAACACCAATTTTTGTTGGATTTCGTCCAGGTTGGTGTTTAGCTTGAGAAGGTTGGCGAATGGTATTTGGTGTGGGAAGTGGGCCGGATTTGATGATGGGTTGGGTAGTGGGCGGGTGAGTTTGATCTGAGCCCCCCATAGACTTGACAACATGATGCAAGTCACCAGTAGTGGGGTGGTGGATAACTCTGCCGGTATAGGTGTGTGCTCCGGGAGGAGGTGGGTTAGGTGGTGGGATTAGGCCGATGGTTGGGTCACCACCGGCTGCCAGATTGGCCATTGAGGCCAACGTTGACAAGGATAGGGTTAGGGTTAAAGTAAGGGTTAGGGCTAGGGTTTAGGATTGGAAATAGGGTTAGGGTTAGGGTTAGGCTTTTGATGTCGTTGGTGAATGGATGGGCAGTCGGTGACCGGTTGGGTGGATTGGCTTTCGTAAATTGGATAGGCCAGTCGGTGGAGATTGTGGGTGTTCGGTGGAGGTCGGTGGGGTGAGCAGGGGTTTGTCGGTGAGTGGTTAACGGTGGCTATGAGGGTTGTGGAGGTGTTACAGACTTTCTGCCGTCGTCTAGGATTGGTTTTGGAATGGGCAGTCAGGTTTCAGGTGGTGGGGTGTCCGATGGAGTGGGCAGTGGGTTGCAATCGATGGCTTTGATTTTGGGTTTGGTGATCAGTGGGTAACTGGAGTGGGTTGGCAGTTGGTGGAGTAGCAGTCGATGGACGGTTTTTTATTGGTAGTAGGTGGAGTGGAGTGGTAGTCAGTTTTGGTGGACTGGTTTTGGTGTATGTCAGTGGTTTTGGTGATTGGCGGTCGGTGAAGCGGTAGAGTGGTTTAGGATATCAGTGGAGACTCACCAGGGGTTGGAGATCGCCGAGCAGCAGCCGCCGGAGAACCAGCAGCAGGAGAGGGCATTAGCACTACACAATTCAACGGTTTTTATCTCGAGTTTGCAACATAGTTCCTTGGAGCAGATTTGATACAATAAGTTATTATTATATATAAAAAGAACATCGTTAGACAATCAAAGAGATTTGGCCAAGCTTAGAATTCAATACTTTGCATTTTTTGCCTACAACACAAACCTACAATTAGTATTCAAGTGAAGTAATTGCAACCAGATAAACAACCACGTGCTTAGAGCCAAAAACAATATTGAAGCAGTAACAAATGGTAATTCTTATATTATATGGAAAAACACTAAAGTCATACGCCTCATAGAATTTCAATATATGCACTGCTTCTTTCACTAATCGATTTGCAAGTGGAATTTAATACTTACCATTTCCTTATATAGTTTTTTCATATATTTTGTGACGGATTAGCTTGTTTCAACTAACAAGACCTACAATTTCGATATTTTCTAAAGATTTATTGGACTACAATTATCATAATTAGGAAATTGATGGGATCATTAGCTCATATTTAGAAATCAACTCGAGTAGTAACTTATAATATGATCATATTAGATCATATAGAGATTATAAAACTTAAACCAAGAAAATTTTTCGTGCAACAATGATTTAAGAAATGTATTTGATCCATAAAACTAAGATAAAAGACAACTAAAAAATAACTATGTAACCTTTCGAATTTAAAATAAAATAATGAATAACCACCAATCAAAGTTAGTTAGGCCAAGAGCAGTTTCTATATTAGTTCGCGTGCATCGCATTCTAGAGAGGTGATTGCACGGCAGACCACTGATTTTCAGAGGCGTGACCTTCCGTTTATTTATCTGGGGTGCCTATCTACTTGGGTCATCTCCGGATCTCGTATTTTGATGAAATGATTCGGAAGGTGCGTGAGAGGATTTCTGGATGGGTGAATCGCTTGCTCTCCTTTGGAGGTAAGCTCACTCTGATTTGTCATGTGCTCGCGTCGATGCCTATTCACTTATTTCACGTGCTGAGGCCTCTTGCAGATGTTTTTCACCAGTTAGAGAGGTTGTTCACTCATTTTTTGTGGGGGAATACAGCTACTCATCAGAGGATTCGCTGGTGTCACTGGGCTGAGGTATGTTTTCCTGTAGAGGGGGGCGGCTTAGGGGTGCGTTCTTTTTCTGACTTAGCCGAGGCTTGTGAGGTGAAGCTCTGGTCGAGTTTTCGTGCTCAACAGTCACTTTGGTCCACTTTTATGAGGGCCAAGTACTGTAGGTCCACTCATCTGGGGCTAATTGAGTTTCGTTATCCAGCTTCTCCTCTTTGGAGGTGGTTGTGTGGGATTCGTTCCGTGGTTGAGCCGAGGATCGATGGTTAGTACAGTCTGGGGAGGTCAGTTTTTGGTATAATTGTTGGTTGGGGGATTACCCATTGACTTTAGTGTATCAAGGGGCACCTTCTGGGGTTCCTGTTTCTACTTACTGGGGGGGTCGACAGCGGGATAGAGGCCAATTGTTGGGGGTTTTACCTCCTTCAGTTGTTGAACAGATTGTGCAGATTCCAATTCCGATTCCGGATCAAGGGGTTGATCAGATGAGATGGAGATTGTCCTTGGATGGAGATTTTTCATTGAGGACTGCTTAGGCTGATATTCGGGGTGTGGCTCCAGTTCGACCTGGGTTTTCTTGTGTCTGGCAGAGGCATATCTCGACTCGGATCTCCTTCTTTATGTGGCGGTTGTTTTATGGTTTCTTGGCCACAAATGATGGTTTAGAGATACGAGGTTTCCATGTAGCAACCCGGTGTGTGTGTGGTGGGGCTATTGAGACTCTTAGGCATATTTTTCTGGATTGTCCTTTTGGAGTTTAGGTGTGGGGTCATTTTTATCGTATGTTTGAGATCAGATGTCGGCCGTTTTAGTCTCTCTATGCTTTAATGCTACATTGGCGGCCTTGTGCTCCTTCCGCAGGTCACGTGTGGGTACTGCTACTGTGTTTCATTATATGACACTTATGGAAGGCGCGTAATGCTTATAGGTTCGATGACCAGACTTTTCAAGCACCTGTTGTGATTCAGAGGGTTTTGACAGATATGCAATTGGTTGGCCTTGCTTTTGGGTTTGCTTCGAGTCAATTGCGACGGGATGAGTCAATTGAGTTTGTGGGTTCCCTTAGTCTTGGTTCCTCGTCCTAGACCTCTTCGCTTGGTTGCTTGGACTCGTCCTATAGCGGGTTGCCTGAAGATCAGTGTTGATGGCTGTTCTAAAGGCAATCCGGGACTGTCTGAGGGTTGTTATTCGGGACCACCAGGGTCGGCTACTTAGGGCTTTTGGCTTGTTCTTGGGGCATCAGCCTATTCTATATGCGGAGTTGCAGGTTGTTTGTGCTGGGTTGGAGTTGGCCTCAAATCTGGGAACTTCAGAGTTGGTAGTGGAGTCAGATTCAGCTATAGTGGTTTCTTCGGTTTCCTCTCAGGGTACAGGGTGCTGGGTTTATGCTTACCTGCTTGCTCGGATTTCGCTTTTGTGTGCTTCTCTCTCGACTCGCGTCTGCCACGTCTTGCGGGAGGCAAATCTGCTGATTTCATGGCTAATTGGGCTTGCTCTTAGTAGCTCAATCAGCGATTCCTTGATTCGTCATCCCTTCCATCTGAAATTGCTGGCATTCTCGCCTTGAACACTCGATAGATCCCATACGTGCGTTGTTGAGTTTTATTTTAAATGATGTTTTATGCTATTTTGTTCTGTGGGAATTCCCCACTTTGCTGTTCTATTTATTTATTTTTCATGTTTTTGGTGGTGAGTCACCACCTTGCTTTTGCTTGGATTTTCTTTCACTTTTGGAGGATTGACTCTATGTCCTCCTCCCTTATACATTTTTCCTTTTAGTTATATATACAGGTAGGGGTCTTGCCAAACCACCCATTCACATTGGGTGGCTTTTAGAAAAAAAAAATTAGATGACAATCCAATTGCCAGTTTTACAAAGGTCCATAAGATAGTACTGCTTTTGGTGTTGTATGGTTCACCTGTAACTAATGAGTAGAACCAAAAACATTTAAAAGAAAATTATAGTTAAGTAAAACTTGCTTATGCATCACAAGTTGTTGAACCGACTACTTAAAACAAGTCAACATATGGTTTCCTTTTCAAAAGAATCTCATAAACATTCACTACACTAGGTTTTACATAATCATACACAATATTATTACCAAGAGTCATTTTACTCAACAAAATATGACTCAGGACCAATATTTAGAAGCATAACCCATAATTGAAATGACAAGTAAGACAACACATTGGTAGAATCTGCCAACTTATTTGTTCGAACTCATATGTAGAAAGAGAATAGACTTCCCCAGAATTCAGACCTATATGGTACGTAACATACTGTTTAAGTAGGTATTAGGTGGTCAATGGTTGTTGAAGTAAGAAAAATTTCTATAAAGATATTCCAGCACACCCCACATATTTACCAGAAAATCAACCTCATGAATGCGGATTTTGTGATGCCTCATTCCAACAAAACGACAATTCAACCAAATTATTGTATGAATGACTATTGCCTGAAACTTAAGGATCAAAACAAATTAAAACTTAAGGATCATTAGTTCCTTACGGTGTTGAATATCAATAAAATTAAGTATTCGAAATCTGAAATGTACGCGAGAAGTTTTAACTGGCCAACATTTAGAGTAATTGTGTAAAAGAGCATATGGTAATATGTTCCACGTTGAAGCATTGAATCACTTTCGAAATTTGTCCTCAAACACATGCATTGTAGAATGTATTCCAGTTCTAGCAAAGTTTAATAAAGAGCAATTAAACAGATTGAACAATATTTATGATAGTTGCGAATCCTATTAAGGCTGATTTCGATTAAATGATTACAAACTATATCACCCAAGTTAAACATTACGAAGCTATAGTGAAAGGATCATGCCTAGCCCATGGCAACCACAGTTAACTTTATGCTCTAATTTTTTCGTTCCCTTCATCCTTCCTCCATATCATACAATGTCCTAATCCAGTGGTAGAACTGACAACACATATCATATGGTACTGATCACATGTAAACAACATCTGACACAAATTTTTCAGATTGACTCAAGTGTTGTAACAACATTAGTATTGCAACCGAGCCTCTATCTCAATTAACTTAATACAAGTATCAATTAGAAAGGACTCAAACTTAAAATAACAAGGAAATTCAGCATTAGATGTTCTTAGACAACAAATAAAAGCCTCTTTCTTTGCTCATTTTTGTAATTTAAAAAAAAAGTGAGACCAACATCTAGCAATTTCTTATACAAAAAAAGTAATTGTGTCTTCAACTCATCATTCAAATTTAATGATAATTTTGAATCAACATGCAATTCTAGAAGGCTATTCATCGGGAATTTTAAGTAGTAGAATACAAAATATGTGCATAATAAGATAGTGTTTACAACTTGCCACTTCTGGCAAAGTCCAGGCCTTTCAATGCCAAATTTGTTCCAAGATTGTTCACACTACATGCATAGAAGGTTTACAACTTTAAATACCCTTCCATTATTCAGATTTATGAACCAAAGTTTTAGAATAGTTCAACCAACAATCAGAAAATCAAGCGCACTGGAATCTTTGCTAGTGTTGTATTCAAATTAATGCTCTATGACATGATTGTGAAGAAAATGTGCACTCAATTGTTAAAAATCCTTTATGACACGAGTCTCATTGATTAAGAAGACACCGGGAAGGAAGTTCCAATTACAATAAAAGATGTATCGAAAAGGTCGCTTACCTGCCAAAACCATAATTCAAAGCAACCCAATACTTTGTAGCAAAGGAAAATGATGATGAATTTGCTAATCTTGATACACTATTCGTAATTCTTTTATATCTTGCAAGCCTTTCATGGATCTACTATCACGCAATTTCAATGGCTGAGACTTTTCCTTTTATCATTGTTGTTCAATATAAACCCACGTTAGAATTTTGTAGAAGCTTATACTGAAACCACTAAGGACTGTGTTATCACAAAAATGCAGAACCACAATGGACCTATGCGTAAAAAAAATATATAGGTCAAGCAGTTAGAGAATAATACCTGTTCAAGCTTTCACAATGTAGAGAGAAGAGCTGATGATTAGAATCGATTGACCACTTTTCTGCCTATAAAACTTGAACTACCGTGCAAATGAACTTTTCTTTCGACTACCAAGGAATGGCCATCGTTGGATTTTTCACTCTTAATAATGAAGGTAAGTTTCAAATGCTTGGTGGAATATCTATTGTAAGAATCTGTAGGGTCTAAACACTTTGTATGCCATTTTAATTCAAGGACAAAATTGGATTTAAGGTATGAAATGGGAAAATAAAAGTTTTTCATCTTTACACACTTTTATAGATATAGATAAATAATAACCTATATCAACTTAACCAGATTTGCATGAGTTTTTGTTTATTTTGTGTTTACTATGGCGAACTAATTTCACGTTTAAGGAGACTAGATCGTGCACACGTGCTTTGCACGTGAATTTTTTGAGTTATATTTTTGTTTTTAAAATAATTAATTAAATATAATAGAAAATACATACTTATAAATATAACCTTTTGAATATTCCTATTATATAATTTGTGTAATTTGTAATGAACATAACGCTACATATTTCCATAATGAATATTAGTATTTATTGTTTTACTTTCTCTTAAGTTTTGATGAATTATTTTCTTGTAAACTTCTACCCTTAAATTTTAGAACTTTTCACGTTAATTATTTAGATTAATTTTATTTGCAACATCATAGTAATGGTATAAATATATTTTATAGTATACGAGTAGGTATAAGTAAAAGTATCGTAGACATTTATTAAATCATAAAAATATAGAAGCGAACTATTTTAAGTTATATCAGTCTTTTAATTATAAACAATTGGTTGAACAAATTTAAAAATTTAAGTTGTGATAAGTAATTTAATGTGAAACAGAACATATTCGTAGCATTGCTAGTCGATACAAATAAAATAGTTTCTATTATTGTCAATAAACATAACTAAAGAGAATTTATTAAAACTAATAAAACATAAAAAGAGAAGAAAATGAAAAGTTAGGGTTTGATAATATTATCTAAATTATATTAAAATAAATCTTATACTAAATAAGACTCTAGTGCATTTATGCAATTTCATTTGAAAATTTAAAAATTTGTCATCAACTAATGAAAATAGATAGACAAAAATAAAAGTAAATTTAATTATTTTAATAATTATTTTTTGTCGTTTAATAGAAAGAATATGAAAGACTTGGATTTGTGTAATATTAATGAAGTTTTATTAATATGAATTCCATATTAATAATGTTAGTATTGTGAAAATAAAGCTATCCAATTAAAAGTTTAACATCAATCAAGTGTTATTAATATGAAGTCTAAATTAAATAAGGCTAGTATTGTCTTTATATATTATTTTAGGGTTAAAGTAGTCAATCAAAAATTTTTCTTGATAGGGTACTTTTATTAGTAGTATAGATATATTTGGCTTGATGTGAAATTGCTTGTTGTTTTTGTTGTTGGGTATGAATCATTGATTTTGTGGGATTGTTTCGTTCGTTTTTCATTACTGTATACATGTTCATATTTATATAATCTCCTACTTTCAAAGGAAACCATGTCAAAATATTGAAAAAATATTGGGTTATTACTAGATTGATTAATTTATGTGACCCAAACAAAAAATTTACTACATTGGTTTTACTTCCTTTAATTAAATGAAATAGAGAGATGTTCTACATCGAATTAATTGAATTTCAGTGGATTTGTACCTTTAGGCATTGGTTGTCTGTCTTAGTTTTCTCTTAACGTGTCTGTTGTGTGAACCAAGTTTAGCAAAGTGAACTAAACACATGTTGTGTGATTGGTTTATTTTAATTGGAATTGATGGTTGTTTTGGTAGTTAGGTTTAGAAAGGTGATTTTTAGGAAAAGTTTGGTTATGAACTTTGATTATTGTTATGTATGATTGTGAACTGTGAATTTTAGTTTTGATTGTATTGTGGATTCAAAAGACTCTGAGTTTTGTCGATAGGTTGCAAATTTCCTTGGTTCCTATTGTTATATCAATCTCTGCCAAAATAATCCCTAAAAATTGTCAACATGTCTATATTGATTTCAATTTCTTTAATTAAAGCTAATAAAAGTAAATTTTTTTCTAAATTAACCAGTCGGTTTATATTGCACCGTACTTTCAGGCATGAGTTACCCTTAGTAATAAATAATATAGAGATGTTTAATTCAAAAGGTAATGAATAATGAAAAATACAAAGTAAATAATGAATAAGAAATCGAAAATAGCATTTATATTGCTTGGGAAAATACAAAGGGATGAGAAATATTTATTGCATTTAGATTCCATATTATGTAAAATACTAGGGAATTTGGCTTGAATTCGTGCTGGTCAACTATCGGGTCTATTGAATTTTGGACTGGGTAATAGATCCTGTGAGCCAACTCGACCCATGGACAATCCCATATATGACCAAATTATAAGTTAACAATAGTACTGAATATTTCGTTAATGATCTTGAGGCCCCCCCCTCTTTTTTTAAGAAACGGTCAATAATTTTATTAGAAACTAATCTGATAGTTATGATACACATATTGTTGGAGTATTTTAATAAAAATAAAGTAGTCTTTATTATTTATCTAATTTATATTACAATAATTTTGACATTTATTTGTTTTTTTATTTTACCTTGATTATACATATTCATTTATATCTTTATAGGCCCATGAGTTACAAACTCTTGAAAGTAGTATATATATAATGACAATGATGAGTGGGTTTAACAACAATATATTGTGATAATTAGTGGTCCATAAATTATATAATATTTATATTCATTATGACAACTATATGACTAATTAAATTAGGTTTTAAGTTATAAAGTTTATACTTAATGAGTGTCTAAGGGTAACTCTTTCAAGCCTATATAGAGAGACTTATGACCCATTTTAAGTATAGTACAAAAATATAACAATTATATGTTTATGTTGTCTTTCTCTAAAAGTGTTTATTTTATGGACAAAAAAGGTGTGTGTGTGTGTGTCAAGCTTCTGCTTCCTCAGTTGTGTAGACCAAAGTAAAGCTACAGCAAGAGATATAGCTAGATTGTTATATTTTAGAGGTGGCGTGTTGTGATCTACTAGATTAGATATAGACGCAAATCGTCTTAAAAAGAGTGATTTCATCCGTGCTTCAATCTAAACTAAATATTTTATCGGGTATAAAATCTACCACTATCTCAAATTGAACGATAGTCGACATAAGTGCGACAATCTTTTTAATTTCATGTGTAATAAAATTTGATAAATTGATATTTATTTTTAATTATATTTGGATCTAATTAAAACACAAATTTCTCCCCTTAAACATCCTCCCGAGGGTTTTTTTCAGCCCAGGGACAACTGTTATGTTTTTTTTGTGTTGGTGCGGACTTACGGTCTAATCAAACCCGTTTACTTTGTCTTGCAATCAAAAAAGTAAAATAAAAAATTACTAGCATAATATCCCTGAAAAATAATAAACAAAAGGCATACTTAGGAACGTGGCCTATGGACAATTTTAATGACCAGCACACTCAATCTGTTCCACAAATGCCCTCAGATTTAGGTCCGAGGATCCACCTTCTTTCCCTGCTTCCCTCGCTAAATCCTTCCATTTCTTAGCATTCTCTGTCATCTATTTGCCTCTATCTCCACCTCCCATCACTAGCTCTATGTATTTCTTGAGTAAATATTGAACGCAACGGTGATACCATATTACAATTGATGACATGATATCACTAATCAATGATAAAATCCTAAATAAAAAAGTGAACCCCACTTGGACTTATATGGTAGGAGGGTGAAAAGTTATTTTCTTACATGACAGGTTAGTTATTAATTTTTGTGGGGGTCTATATGCTTATTTGTTTTAGTATTATTAGTTGGTGATACTACATCATCTTACCACGTGGTATCACCGTTGTAATGAATATTCCTGCATTTTTTTATCTCACCACTTCCGACTACACCTCCAGTCGCCGCCACCCTCACCCCCGTCTTCCAAACATCTTCAATATGCTTGGCATTGGTCATTTGATTGGTCCACTGCGGAAACGCCACCACCGGCATACCCGAAACCAAACTCTCCGCCGTAGAATTCCAGCCACAATGTGTCACGAAACACCCCACTGATGGGTGTGAAAGAACTTCCACTTGAGAGCACTATGGCACTATCATCCCCTCTTCTTCTAATTCTTCGCTGCGACTCAACTTTTCTTCTTCTTTTTCATCATCACCAGTTCCTCTAATCACCCACAAAAATGGTTGATGACTTTCTGGCAACGCGCTTGCAATCTCTTCCATTTGTTGCTTTGAGAACACGGATAAGCTTCCAAACGACACATAAACCACAGATGATTTGGGTTTTGAGTTTAACCATTCAACATAATCTCTTGATTTTAGGAAGAGATCGTCACCGAAGGAAGTGTCTGATGGGTCTTTTCCATCCAAGAAAGCTGATGGGATTAATGGTCCTATTGCCTTGAATTTAAACTTCTCAATAACTCTCAGGACCTCAGATTCCAAGGCTGCAAAGCTGTTTATGAGTACTTTTGGGTTTGTTTCTTCAACAAGTGCCTCTAAATGCTCCTTAAACAATTGAAGTACAAAATTATATACGTTTGGAATTGAAGGGAGAAAAAAAGAAGGAAGATCAGAACTAGCAAGAGGGGGCAGCCCTGGTAATTCAACGGAAAATGAGGGATCATTGCTAGTGTTTTGTATAGCATTAGCATACCCATTGAAGTAATAGTAGTAAATATCCAAAATAATTGCTGGTTGAGCCCAAAGAAGTGTGGCCGGAATGTGAAGTCCACGCGCCACCTGTCCAACCCATGGCATAATAGTGGTGTACACCACATGAGTAAATGGGTTGCCTTCGGCGACAGCAGCGGTGATGAGTTCTGCCACCGCTTTGGAGCTACATCTCCTCAGATCACATATGAATGCTTCCATATGGACACTAGCCGAAAACCCATTGTCATGGCCATCGGAGAAGGCAGCAAAGGTTAATCCTTCTGGTTTTGAAGTGGCTTTGGCCATTTGGTGAATGGCGGAGATGCTGGTTGAGAAGGTGACCTTGATACCCATTCCGGCAAGGCGCTTAGCGAATTGTAAGGATGGATTAATGTGACCTTGATTTGGAAAGGTAACGAGTAGGAGACGACAGTTCCCCATTCGGGTTGCAGTTGAGGTTTTTTGTTTGGTTGTTGGAGTGCTCCCTGCGAAAGATTGTGTAACTTGCATTGGCGTTGGAACTTGGAAGTTACTTGGAGCTAGGCAGTTAAACGGGTCAAGCTTGAACATTATTTTAGAAACAATGTTACATGAACTTAAAAACTAGACTTGACAATTACAACCATTGATTTTACTGTAGATCCCAAGATTTATTGAAAACCTACCACCTATTCAATAGTTGAGATTATCAAGTCTATTTTTTAAGTCCATCTAGCATTACTCTTATTTTAGGCTCATTTATGTGTAAATAGTTAAACGAGCATAAATGAGCAGTTAAACGAGCAGGCTCGTTTATGTATAAACTAGAGATAACCTGTGACTGAAGGCACAGTGCAATATAAATCAACCGGTTAATTTGAAAAAAAAAATTACTTTAATTTGCTTTAATTAAAGAAATTGAAATCAATATAGTCGCCAAATATTTTAGAGGACTATTTTGGCAAAACTTGCTCTAAAAATAGGAGTTCAGAAAAATCTCAACCTATCTACAAAACTCAAGAGTCTCTCGAATGCACAATACAATCAAACCTAAAATTCATAATTCACAATCATACATAACAATAATCATAGTTCACAATCAAAATTCTCCCAAAAATCACCATTCCAAACCCAACTATCAAAACAACCATAAATTCCAATAGTCAACTAATTATGTTCACATCCATTAAATACTGCTTATGCAAACTACGATAGTCACAAGTCAGGATCAATTGTACCACGCATCTAAATGCAAGTGGGTAATGTACTTAATTCAATGTGGATGCCTCAGTCACTAATCAATCAATAATATGCTTAAGAACCCTTCACCTTCTTGTGCTAAGGCACAAACCATGATTCAAAAGCTGAAAATAGAAGAGAAATGGCAATACCACCCAAAACACGACTCAACATCAAAACTTTGTATTGTGGTTGGTAATATAGCTCAATATGGAGAATGCTTGGTAATACAGCTCAACATCACAGGTGCCTGCTTTTGACTCCTGAATTTAAGTTATGAACCATTAGAAAACAACACAAGCAATCAATTTCAACATAATAATAATGTGTACACAAATTTCAGATAGAAAACTCACTGTTTGTCAGCTATAGATCCAACAATTGTCCCAAAAAACATGAAAGATCCAAATCCTGTAATAAAGAGCTGTCCAATCTCTCATTTCCCAAAGCCATATGTCGCGTAAAGGTAGTAGACATATGGACCATGCAATTAATCACCAACTATTGCCACATAAACGTAACTCATCAGAAAAAATAAACATTAATACATCCAATAGGTAATACCTAAAATTCATACGGTTCTTGTCATCAATTCACAAAGCATGGTCTAAATAATAGGTAGGTAATGCCACCATTAGATTCTTAAGTTGGTTGTCAAAAACTAATTAATTTACCCTAATCAAGAATATCTACAATGAAAAATGCTTCCCATGGTTTCCTTGCATACAAACTGATGAAAAGGAAAAGAAAATTAGATTTTGAATTCAACATTTACAGTTTTTTTCAGTTCCAAACCTTTTCTAAAAAAATCAACTAATATCATTACGGTAAGTAAAAAAAAAAAGTACTTAGACTAACATAACTTATATAGAATTGTTGCATTAAACACTCATCTAATACCGACAACCCATGCGATCAAACCCAAACCGTGAACCAAACACTGTGTTCCTCATATCATTTCCTACCGATGACTCCACAAGATAATCAAATCAGATGACAAAAATAACTAAGTTTCTCAAAGTCTGTTGGTAGCTTAGAAAATCCAATGAGAATATATTCAGGTGCATTTAAAAAATAAAAAAATTCAATAGATTTCTTATGTTTTCTAAGTCCTAGCCGATTAAACTTTTGAGAATCACAAAAGTAATGTATTTTTTTTACCTCCTACATTTTCTCAATAACCCCATAAAACAATCAACCAGAAATAAGAGTGAGATCCCATGTTTCCCCAAATATCCATAGCACATAATTAATAACCAATAAATTATATCCATGTCAAAACTATATTCCATCATATAGTTTTCTGATAAAATTTTAACTTCCTAACTGATTTAGATATTCAATTTCCCCTCGAAATTACTCTAACCTAAAAACCAATTTTAGTTTCAATAATCAAGTTTTTTGTATGTTTGTGCATGTATTATGTGTGTGCGCTGTGTGTTTTGTGCATGTATGCATCTGTGTATTATGTGTTGTACGTGTGTTTGTGTGCACATGTGTGTTGGAGATGAAGACAAAGTGACGAAGATGGATTAGAATTAAGCCCAACCCAAAAAAATGACACATGAGATCCAATAGATCCTCACTAATTCAATATTTTAATAAAAAATCACAATAAATAAATAAAATTAGAAACAAAAAATGAGACAAATTAGATACAGCTAGAAGAGAATAGGAGGAAAGGAAAATCCCAAAATTTTCTCCATTTTACCATAAAAAGTAGTCACAAGAGACGAACGCACACACATACCCACACATACAGAAAGAACTTTACAGTGTTTTTTGAGATTGTGTCGCGGACGAAAGTGGTGACTCACTCTGCCTTCTTTCTATAGACGTATCTTAAAAAAGACAGGAGTAAAATTTTAGCTCATTGAAGCAAAACAACAAACATCTTGTCTTAACTACCATAAACTATATTTAGTGAAAATTATGTTCATCTCACCTAAATGTCACCATGCAAAAGGGGGGCAAGGGGGGGGAGAAAGAAAGACTTTTTAAATAGTCTATTTTTTATCGGTTAGTTCAAGTATAAAAAAACCAAGTACAAACAAAATAATGCTAAAAAATCATTATACACATGCACACACAAAGAAGCTCACATAATGAGAGAAAGTATATAACCAAAGGTTTCCCTAAATTTATCAATCATCTCCAAAAATAAAGGTATGACACGTAGGTACTGAGCAAAATAAAAGGAAAACTTAGCATAAATAAGTTCAGAATCCATGGAACAACTCCCACCAATCCAAGCATATACTCAGCCTATTTAACCATAACAAATAATAACACACCCACAATCCGTTGATTAACTCTCATAAGCCAATAATAACTCACCCACATGGAATTAAAGAACAAAAAGAATTTGACATATTACCCTCATAGTTTCACAGTAAGTCAATAACTCAAATGTCAGACAATTACAAAGAAGCAATCTCCATAATAAGTTAATAACATCAATAACTATGGCATTCAAAAAGGCTAATAACCCAAAATAGAAGTTCAATTACAAACAAACTTTGTAGTTTAGTAGAAGAATGCAGGTGGGCTTGAAATAGAATCAAGAGTAGTTGATTAAAATAACCAAAAAAACAATAAGAACCTAGAATTTGAAATAATAAAAAAAAACCTATTGCGTCTAAATTTTATTCACCAACTTAAGTACTTTTTTGACATGAACCAACTTAAGTAGTTCAAGAACAAAAAATAGAAAAACATAAGTAATGGCAAGAAGCATTTCAAGTAAGCCACATGTTGTCTAGAAAATCTTTGTTTTCAAAACCTTTAACTAAAATTGAAATGAAGAAAGGAAAGAAAAAAAGAAAAGGCTTAGAAAAAGTGATGGCAAAAATTAGACCATTATACAAATCACTGATTTACCATTCAAAACGTGTGAGAAGATTTGTCAGGCATAATGAGAAGATCTCTCAGTATGTCAATGTTACGATTGACTAACATAGCCAACTAGAAATAATCACAACATCAAAACGTAAAACAATTATGCGTCTAATACCACACAACACAAATAACTCCCAACAATCCAAATAAGAATATTAGACACTTTTATATAAACACTAACCAAGTCAAATACTAAAAGTGACATTATTAATTCCATTAAAAACCCCCAAAAATTTGTATAGAAAATAATTATCAAACAATCCAAACTTAAAAAAAAATTAGCAAAACCAAAAAAAAAGCCAAATTTCAATGAAGAGTGTACATACCAAGACAAAAAAAAAACCAATGAATAATATATCATTCCCTCACAAATAATAACCCATTTTATAACTTCCACAAGCATTCACTCCTTGCAATGCAAGGTTGTCCCCAAAAAAAAGGGAAATACGCATTGGGTTTATGTACAAACAGAAGAATTAATAAAAAAACAAAAATTATTATAAGTAGCATGAACCCAATGCGTACCCTATAGATCATCATATAAGCATGAAATCAAATGGTCAACATAAAAAGTCAAACACAACAAAATAAAAAAGCACAACCTAAGTAATAAGAAAATGACATAGAACCCTTCTTGGTCAATGACAACACCAACTAACATAATTTCAAAATTCTAAATTTCACATAAACTAAAGTATCAAAATTCTAAATTTCACACAAACCAAGGGAAATGAATGGCAATAAAACAACAAATTGAATAAACACAACTCATAAGCAAAGAGATAGGTAAACTCAAAGGTCCTAATGGAACAACAATCAATTCAAGCACAAAATTATAATTTCCACTCGAGCAATAAGAAAATGCAGAATAATGGTTACTCCATAAAAATAAGCACAAAAGGAAATGAGCTAATTTAGTTCCAAAAAAAAAAACAACTTAGCTTCATAAAGGATCCACAATAAGGAAGCTTCTACTGAATAGAAATAATGCACAAAGGAGTAATTTCGCTCAATCTTTGATGAAACATGCAGCAACACTTGGAAATAAGAATAAAATTTCTAGAACAAACTTGATAATATGTAAAGCTTCTGGCAATATTGGTGAACAATCCATATTGCTGATATGTAAAGCTCCTTAAATGAATGAATAATTGTGAGTGAACAATCCATGCTCAAGGGCCTTGCCTGAAACATCCACACTCAGTTTCTAATAGTGCAACTGAGTTTGTAACACTCAACCTTACCTCATTCATGGTGAAAGATTAAATAATTTACAAAAAAGTGAGAATGCATGAAAAATCATATTTATTGTCATTTTGAACTATAGATCAAAGTATATGTGGATTTTAAATTTGTGGGTGTATCCCAGAATGAGGTTTTCCTAAAAAAATTGTAGTGACCAATTGGATAACACCAAATACATTTTCTAAAAATTAAACACTCAATAAATTAATTAAGTTTCACTATCAAGAGTTCATTAAGATGAATGCACATGTCAAAAAAAAAAAAAAATTCCAACTTCAACACAACTAATTTTAATAGAAACTGCTATTGGAAAAACTTTAGCCATGAAACGTGCAAATCAATTTCTTATGAAAATAATCAGGAAATGTATATGATGTATAGTTCTGGAATAAAATTCTTCAAAAAATGCGACCCAAAAATAAATTCAACCGGTTTGTGAAAACACGTCACAAAGTAGTGCAATATAGAACACATGGTGTTTGTGGGCTGTGCGGTGGGGAAGTGTCTGTAGCAACATTTCGTCGAACAGATGGTGTCTTTGGGTGACAGTTGGTGGCTTGGCAAAGACAGAATTGGGGCAGTGTTTCTCTTACGCATTTTAACAAACATTTCATGGGCATTATGATTGGGGTTTGGGGAGTGAAGGAAAATGTGTTCTGTGTGTATTTGGGAAACAGAGAGATAGAAAGAGGGGAGGGGAATGGAGAGAAATACTTGGGAGATGGCTGTGGTTGTGACGGTGGTGCTGTTGCGGTGATGGAGGCACTTTTCTGGTGACGGTGGCGCTAGAACGCTAAGAGAGAAGTAGTCCCAATTTTAAACAAACATTAACAGCTGATGAAATGGAGCTGTTGCTGGTGGTGTCACTGGGGCGAGAGAGAGAAAGAGATGTCTGGGGAAAAAAAGGAAGAAACAACAATGAAACAGAGGCGTGGCTTGAAAGAGGTCTGGAAAAAAAAAAGAGATGTAGGGGGAGGCTGCATCTCTGACGATGAAGTGACTGAGGTTGGTTTGATTTTGAAAACTAATGAGTGAAAAGAAATGAATTTGTGGGGGAAATGAAAGAGTATTAATGGCCGTTGGATGAATGAATTGATTAGAGATAACCCGTGTCTGAAAGCACGGTACAACTAAAAAAAAATATAACGTTGAATTTGAACGCAAAATAATCAAGCACTAAACTCGGGTCACTACTTATAAATGACATAAACTACTTATAAATCAATCTCTATCTTAATGAATGAACAAAAAACAAGCAAGAGATATTGAATTACTTTTTGGGTTACTAAAAAATTTGCTTAATTCAAAAACCAAGTAATGAGAGAAATTGAAATCAATGTACGAAACTTTCAATTTTTCGGTAATCTCCTCTAAAAATATGATGCCATAAATATATCAATCTGTCTACAAAACTTATATATTTTAGAGCAAGTTTTGCCAAAATAGTCCTAAAAAAAATTTGGGGATTATATTGATTTCAATTTCTTTAATTAAAGCAAATTAAAGTAATTTTTTTTTCAAATTAACCGGTTGATTTATGTTGCACTGTGCCTTCAGGCACGAGTTATCCTTAGTCATGTCATATGCGCAGTGAAATCCAACTATGTACGAATTACCAAAACACCGTTCTTCCTACACAAACAACTATATCAATAGTTGTAAAAGAGATAAACAAAACATAAGATTCTTAAAAAATATTGTCATAACTTAAAAATTTTGAATCACATATTACTGTAATCACACAACAAAATGACATAAACTACTTATAAATCAATCGCTATCTCAATAAATGAACAAAAACCAAGCAAGATGTATTAAACTTTTATAAATCCGTAAACTTTTATAGAATTGAAACAAAATAGATCAAGGTCAAAGTTGTAAGACACTAATTATTTCACGGGTCAGATGCATGTTATAAAATCAACAAATAGAATTAAGTATTGAACAACAACAATAATTCAAATGGTATTGAAACAATAATACACACCTCTTGAGTATCTTAAATAATAATTCCAAAGCAGGATCTCATGCTTCTATATTAAAAATTGAAGTGTAAGGACCCATGTTAAAATGTCGTGCCTTAAGGCACTACGTAGCAAAAAAAAATTCCCAATAAAAACATTTGAGATTTCATTGAAAAAGTTAAGACTGTTAATCAACAAATTCGTTTTAAATGTATTTCTACAATATTGAAAATTCAACTTTCTCATATATACCCTTCTTTTTCTCTTTCTTCCACACATTATATTCACATGGTTCAGCGTTTAAGAACCACATTCGCAGTCATTTTATCATCCCTTTAAGCATCCAAGGAATGTATATTAAGAGATAACACTGCAAGAAAAAAAATAAAGCAAAGCTCACCAAATGTTACAGCAAAAATATAAAAATCAAAGCTCACCGAACAATTGAATGAATAATATGGTTGAAATATAACATCCACGATAACATTCAAATACTTAAACCATGTTGTACAAAGATGGGTCCATACATAAATACACTAATATACGTATTTATTAATGTCCATATTTTCCTCTATGTGGTCATGAACAGTAACATTACTGTGCTAACCCATTGAAATTGGAGATATGGTGTTAGATTGACAAAATCACCTATTGCTACTACAATATGAATTACATCAAGCAAACCCCAACCTTATTCTCTCTCTTTGTGCAATTATCTTTAGAAGATTTACATAGCACCCCAACCGAAAAAATAAAATACAAATCTAATAGGAATTCTAAGATGCAATGTAAAGCAATCCAAGTTTCTCTTAAACACAGCAAAGTGATATTGTAACTACAAACTTCAATGTGTACAGTAAATATAGGTCCAATTCCAAAAGAAAAGATAATTAAAAAAAGAAGAAAATGATTTCCAAATATCAAGAGATGGTATAAAGATGCTATAGAAGTTAGAATCACGTGAATAATAGAAGGTCCCATGGTTGTTGAACACGTGAAATTTGAAAACTACTGGACTTTTCGGTAGATCACAGGTAAAAATGGTGATTCTGGGTACACAATTTTATGCATGTCCCATCACAAAAATAAGACAGGAATACACAAACAATCAAAGGAATAGAGAAACAGAAAGAAACCCACCACAGAAGAATACACAAACAGGGATGAATCCACCAAAGTAAATCCTCATGCTTTTGAAGCCAAAGTAAATGCATCGTCTAACGTATAGGAGGCAAGAAGGGATCCTTGTACTTATCTTTACATGTATATGAAGGTGAGCTTGCTTCTTCGTTGGACATTTTCCTCGGTACCAAGACAACTGACTTAAAAACTTGTATGATGGCTGCAAAAAAATAAAAAATCACTTCAAACCATCATTCAATTTGATAGAAGAAAGCTGATAAGGCATATTAAGGGCAAGATAGAACAAATACCATGAAGAACATCGGTTTTAACCAAGATCTACTTCCCTGAGAAAAACAAAATGGAAATCAAAATGAATGTAAAGAGAAGTTGAGAATATGGAGAAATTTTGTAAAAGCAAAAAAAAAAAAAAATTCAAACCCCCTGAAATATTATAAGAAAAAAAAATTCTAAAAGAACCATTACCAAAATCAATCACCACCTTTTAAATTTGTTCAAACCCTTGAAATATTATAAGCAAAAAAAAATCTAATATTCCCAAAACCCTCATTTGATCCCAAACCCAAGTCTCAATGAAACACTCGCTACATACATCAAATTAAACACAAAAAGCCCTACACTTTCTCAAACCAAACACATCACTCACCAAAACTGTAAATTTACTCAAATAAATTCAACAATTCATTTCAATAGATGAAATTTTGAGATTAAAGAAGAGTGAGAGAGACTGGTCTGAAACACAGCAAGAGTACCAAACCGGTAGAGTTCTTGGGTAAGTTGGTGCCAGAGCTTCAGATATTGCAAAGACTCCAGATATTGCAGAGCACCCATGGCTACCGACAGAAAGAGATAAATTTCCCAGTATTCATCTTTTTGTGGCTATCGAAGAACGGGGTGGGTGTTAGGGGTAATAACAATACCAAATCCAGCTGAAAGATGAAGGGGTACCTAAAAATGATATTAGGATTCAAATCCACCTGAAATTTTTTGAAACAGCTTCGAGAGAGAAATAAAGAGGGAGAAATACCTGGGATATGGCAGTTGTTGTGGCTAGCGATGACGGTTTGCCTGTTCCGATGGCAGTGGCTAGGGAAATAGAGAGAGGTAGAGAAGTGGAAGAGGGAGGGGAGAAAAAGGGAGAGAGGGGGTCTGGATGCCTGGGTCTTCTTCTGGCAGAGGAGCGAGAGGTGAAAGAGTGAGGGGGTCTGGTGGTGGTGGTGGCGCTAGAGTGTAACAGAGAGAGAGATAAAAAGAGAGAGTGGGGGGAAAAAAAGAAGAGAAAACAGAATGGATGTTGGAGAGACGACTCTGTAGGTATGAGGTGATTGATTGGTCAAATTTTTGAAAACAATTGTGGGGGAAAAATGATGAATTTTGGGGGGGGGGGTGGGTGGGGAAATGAGAGGTTATTGGTGAGATGTATTGTGAGGCCTTGGATGTTGAATTCGTCCTGTTTTATATTATAGATAGTCGTTCGATTAGGCTCGAATGTAACTCGATTAATAGCCCTACTTGGAACTATATGCGAGGTTGTGAAGGTGTTGAATATTTATTCAAGGATTTGTGCTTTTGTTTTTGTACCAAATTTTTTTTTTTTTTGGTATCATTATTACAAATTTTATAGTTAATTTTATAAACTTTGAAAGTTATTTATAAATTTTGAGGATTATTTATAGATTTTGTAAATCTTTTATAACTTTTGTTGGTCATTTATAAATTTTATATGTCATTTATAGTTTTTGTAAGTTAGTGAGAATCATTTTTAAAATTTTTAAGATCGATCTCAATTGGCATACAAAAATTATAAATGACTTACAACAATTATTATTTAAACCATAAAAATTATAATATCACTTCAGAAGGTATAAATATTTTTGGTTATAAAATAACCCAAATGTATAAAAATATCTAAAAAATTATAAATTTTTGAATTACATTACAATTTTTTTTTGGCACCAAGTTTTCTCCTTTGAAAACACGAAAATGACAAAAGTAGGACACCCAACAGAAATGTGTGCCCGAAATTGTGTTGTGTGCATTGTGCACGCATGTTTGTAAGAGAGAGAGAGGGGGGGCCAGAGGTCTTAGGAGTGCAACTTGGGCGGGCTAACCCAATTTTAATTTGAGTCCAACCCAAAAAAATTAGGACTTGTGTTAGATTTTTTATTACTTGGATGGAATTTGGGTAAGAACACTTCAACTCGAATTCAATTTGGGCAGACTTAGGGTTGAGCCATCGGGTTCAACCCGAATTAATACTATATAAATACAATTTTATCCTAGGTTAATCTCAACTCAAGTGTGCGTCTCCCTCAAACCCTCACTCACTCTCAATCTATCTCAAGGATTCTGATTGTGCAAGAATTTTGTTTAAGTACTGAATTCTATGCTTGAGTAGTGAACTCTATATTTGCGAAAGGATTCTGGTTGTGTTTATTTGTGTTCTATATGGTTGTGGTTGCATTATCTCAAACATTGAGTTCTTAATATTATGATTTTTATGTTAAAAACTTGATTGAAGTAACCCAAAATCAGCCCGTAAAATAACCCGAAAATCAGTCTGAAATCATTAATCTGAATTCAACCTGAGCTTGCCCAAATTAAACTCGGGCAGTGCTCGGGTTGAGTTTCTCAACCCGAGGTAGAGTTAGAGTTAGGGTTATGATTGAAGATTATATACTTAGGGTTGTGTTAGGGTTGATTGTCTAACCCGCTCGAATTGTACCCCTAAGGGGTGTAGCTGTTGATTCATCAACTTTAAGGGTTAATTGCCCCGGAGGGCTAAAGTATGAGATTTTTTTTTATTTTGGTCTTTAATGTTTTAATTGTATTATTTTTTTCCCTTAGAGTATTGAATATATTTTTATATGATCCATTAACCAGACAACGTACAAATTATTAACGATTTTTTATCATAAACTTATCATGTAATACTTAAATATGGACAAAAAATAATTTTAATAGCTATTAAACAAAATTTGGGTAGCTCTTGATAAAAAATGTGCAATATGTGTAATTTTTAATTAAAATTTAGATAGTTCATGATCAAAATCGTGCAATTTGGGTAGCTATTTAACCAAAATTTGAGTAAAATTTGGTCAAAAACTATCTAATTTTTTTTTATCCATATTTTAGTACTACGTGACAAGTTTATGATAAAATATTGTTACCAATCTGGACACTATTTACTTGATGTATTATATGGAAACATATTTAATACTTCAGAGACCAAAATGATACAATTGAAATTTTGGAAACCAAAATGAGACAAGCCTCATACTTTAGAGAACTTCGGTGCAATTATGCACAAATTATAGATTTTAACCCACAAAGTATGCACTAATTTTTGTTTGGTGCTTAAAGTTTTAAATTGCAATAATAAAATTCTTAAAGTTTTAATTTAATTCTTGGGTTAATTCTTGCATCCAAATTTCAATAATTTATTAAGACGAATTGGCCATATGTGGCTAACACACGAAATGGGTAAACATGTATGCTTGTCAGGTAAAAAATCTTTGATGTATAGACAAGAATTTTACTTTGTTTTACTGGACAAATATTTTCTTAGGGGAAAAATTCTGCGACGTCTTTCAGTTGGAGCAAATTAATAAATTTGAATGAAAGTTCTGAATTAAAATTCAGTTAAAATTTTAAAGATGTTATTATTATAATTAAAATTTCAGAGACTAAATAAAAATTTTATGCATTCTCTAAGCATACAATTTGTAAAGGAAAATTATATCCAGTCCTCATAAAGTTTGTCATTTAATCACTTACACTCTTGATATTTAAAATATTATACATAGTCCGTTAAAGTTTGTATGCGTGTAACCCCTGTCATCAATGTCCGTCAATCTATTCGTTAGTAAATTATAGCTTGACCCTTGAAATTAGTAGGCATGTAACACTTTTTTTGTTAGGTGTGTAATACTTATACCACTCAAATTTAAAATATTACATTTAGATAAAAAAATTCTAATTGAAGATAGAATATCAAATATTTTAAATTTTACAACTAAAATTCATATTCTATTATGTCATATATCGAAATTAAATCAAAAATTTAATTTTCTTAGAAAATTCATAATTAGTACTATTGATGTAAAAAAATTTAGGCGACTTATATGTTAGTTTGTTGGGCTTCGATCACCTGAAAAGAAGTCGGAGACCAGAGGACAATTTCGGAGGTTGATTGTCCTATGCTTAAGTCAATAAGTTATTCAAAGATATGAATTGCATATAGTCATCAATATAAATATAACAAATAATTCAATTCAACATTCATTTTTATACAATTATACTGTTCATTGTAATAAGACTAAAAAACCAAATAAGGGGTCAAACTGTAGTGAATACAATATCTTCTATCTTTAATTGGAGTAATTTGGTTGTTTAATAAATTTTGTTAGTTCCCAAACTAATAAGGGGTTTAAGTGTAATTTTTTTTGAACTTGAGAGGTCTAAGTCTTATATGCCTATCAACTTTGGAAAATTTAGGGATAATTTACTGACGGATATTGACGGCATAAGTCTAAGTGTTACGCAAGTACAAATTTTAGAGGATTTGTGTATAATATTTTAAATATTAAAAAGTCTAAGTGATTAAATAACAAACTTTAAGGGTTCTAAATATAATTTTTTCATTTGAAAATTAACCTATTATTATTTGCTGGGCCCTTCTCCACACTACCGATAGATTACTTTCGAGTGCTGGAAACACGTGGAGCCTTTGGATAAGCAAACAACGGACTCATTCACGACCAATATAACATTACTTGTCCTAATCATAACCTACGATGACCGTTTGAGTAAAGTAGCTCCACACATAGGAGAATGCCACCTTTTTCTCCTTAAAAGCTTTCCGTGTGAACATGTGGCTATTAAACAAAGGGTAATCTTGGTGTAATTTAAAAAATTAATTTAATTTATTGACCTAATAATTTGATAATAGTATGAACTAATATTATTTCGTGATCGTAACTATTGGATATTTTTATTGAGATTTTATCACTTGTCACATCATTATATCAATAAATTAAATTATTTTTTAAAGTTTCAATAACATTACTATTAAATAAAATCAAAATAATTAATTTTACTAAGTAAAATTCATTATATGTGATGTGTCCTACACAATTTAGCAAAGATGAACTGTACATAGATTTGGAGATCACTAGAGTATCCAGTCAAAGCTTCTAGGTTCTTAGAGGTTGAGTTATTGATTTAATCAGACAAAGAATGAATAGACAAAAATTTATAGTGGTTCACCAGCTCAAGAACTTGACTAGTTCACTCTAATGAAGTCTCTTTCCCTTATGAAATTTTCTATTAATTAGGGGGAAAATGATTACATAGAGTAGATTCATATACGATTGCTTGTTTACAATGCGATGGATTTGATCCCAATTTATAGTTTACATTTGTTTTGCGTGATCTATGTCTTATTTTCGTAATCTATGCTATCCTTGCGTAATCAACGTGATTTCCTTAAGACTGTTGCGACCCATCTGCCATAATATTTGGCCGTTATGAGTTACATTTTTTAAGCGTGATGTGATATTTTAGAAGGTGTGAGTTGTCACTATCATCGCATGTATGAGGGTCTCGTTGCCGAAGTTTCCTGACCTACTCACCCCGAGCCAGTGATCATGAGCTGGTGGGTCCGAGCTTAGCCTTAGCCAATTTTTGGTATCGTCAATTGCCTCCCAGTCTATAGCCATGTAAGTTGCCTAATGTGGATCGGGAATGACCTATGCTATTGTAGGCAAGCTCAGCTTAGTTTCAACTCAGTTTATACTTAAGAGTCGTACGATGGGATGTTTTCCAGGATTTTCAGCATTGCACGCATGCGAGGAGTCATTTTTACCTTGTTTATCATGCACATTCAACATCTATGTGCAACGTGTCCGATTGTACGTGTGCCTTAAATTCCTTTGGAGGCTAAACCGCCAAAAGACTCCTTGTTCCAACCTTTGTCATTATTTCAAATTTCTCGGCGTCTTTACCCAGAAACCCTATTCTCTCTCCCTGCTTCTAGCGATTTCGTCTTCTTTCTTTCTTCTTACTGTCTAGGCTAACTTAGTGAGTGCTTGAATCATTCAAAGGTTTTCTTGAAGCTTGCATTACTCTTACCTGGTGTCCCCTTTGTGTTCTCAATTGTTGATTTTATTCAATTTTTAGGTACGTCTTCTGTCTTGTCCTTTTCTTTTCTTCTCTCTCTACGGTATTTATTCAACCCTGGATCCTACGAATCCAAGGTTATTACTCAATTTCTAGACCTTTCGCCTTTGTTATTTTAGGAGTCATGGTTGTTCCTTGTCTTTTCTTCCCCTTTTCTTGGATCCATGCACCATAGCTAGGGTCTTCCTCTTTGGTCGTTGGAGTCTTGATCCTTGAGCTCTCGAGGACTGTTTCTTAAACGTTCATTCTCTTTACACTTCTTTTGGACATTTTTCTTTGTGTGCCATCATGTCTACTTCTTTTGAGGCTATGGGTTCTTTTGTCTCTCTTGCCATGGCCAACAAATCTCACGAAGTCAAGGTCTAATCTTGTCGTAGTAGGCAGGGCGAAGACCTTGATGAAGTCTGAGATCTGGGAGAGGAGATATGCAATTTTTCTAGGGTTGACATCATCGATACCTAGGCTACTGGGGTTGAGGCTCCTCTGCTCCTTCTAGGCCCACTATGAGACCAAAGAAATCTTTAAAGAGACGATTTAGAGAGTGCATAGCTGGGACCTCCAATACAGTCAAGGACACTAAGGCCAATCCGAGTGCCTCAGATATCTTGGGACCCAGTAAAGTCATCCCTCATTTTCGGACTGCCAAATTTGGCTTTCCCAAGGGCATGTGCGTCTGGAGTCCTAATGTGGACAACTGATATGACACCGTCTTCCTGAGAAGACATGATTTTTTTAGAACAGTCTCAAATTCTCTATGGACCCATCATTAAATATCAAGCTCAACTTTCTCCCAACTTATGGGATATTCTGGTAGGCTTTATGGTTTTCCTTAAGAAGAACGGTTTGGCTGGCTTCCCTTTGGTTCCTTTTCTTATGCATTTTTTAATTTCAAGTTCTTTCCTGCTGATGGCTTTTTATATATTTCGAAACTGGTGAAGACCCAACATTTAATTACCGACCTTCCGAGCTCCCACAAAGGTTGGAAGCACCATTTCTTCTTTGTGTCTGGCAATAGGTGGGAGTTTAATCCGAAGGATACCTCTAACACACTTCTTGTACCTCAGCCTTGGTAAGGCCTAGACAATTTCGGTAAGTCCGTGTCGAGGTTCTTTGGTTTGAGCTTCTCCTTATTTTATTTCCTTCAATTGCTGATCCCTTCTTTTTATTGTTCTAGGTATTCATCCTGAGCTTGACACTGACGAGAGGCTTCTCCTCAAAGACCTCGAAGAATGTTAACCTAAAAAGTACACCGGGGCTCCTTACGCCCTCGGTCCTTGCTAGTTACGACTTCGGACCCCCAGAGATTAGAGGTGAAGTTTCGTACATATATCTTCTCTCTCAGGAGAAGATTTTGTTGGTAAGACCTCTGTCTTTATGCCTCAAGTTTATTTTTGCTTCGTAGGATCCTCAACTGACCCTTTTTCTTTTCAGATCCTAACACAATGACCCCTTTTGCTAATGTCGTGAGGGCCAACGTAGCCAAGATAAGGGAGGACGCTATTAGGAAAAGGGAGGCTGATGTCGATTTGAGCGACGACCTGAAGCGTCCTCAGAATACTTCGAAGAAGGACTCTCCCAAAAAGGCTCCTCCTGCCCCCAAGCCTCTTGTGAAGGCTAAAAAGGTCTCTTCCCCTCCCCCTGAGCTCCAGAAGTCTCCTACTGAGGTCGTCTAGACCCCTTCCCATGCCGAATGAGGTGGTCGGGGCTTTGAATCAATAGCTCTGTCTCTCTGGGATCCTCCCTCGATGAATTCCATAGAAGGGGTGCCTCCTAAATCACTTCTCGCATGCACCGGGGAGCTCTTAAGCTAGGACGACCAATGGCAGAAATTCTCTTCTTAGCGACGTGAACTTGGCTGTTAGTGTCATCCTCTCAATCATTTTCGAAGCTAAATATTACTTCAATGGGTATGTTGATACCATTAAAAATAATAGCATTGACCCCTCGTTTTCCATTGAATTACCAGGCAGCCAGCTCTTTTTAGTCCTGACCTTCCCTCTTTTTTGCTCCCTTCAAATTCAAATGTATACAATTTTGAGAAATTTTTGTATGTGTGATACACACCACGTGGTGTGCTTATCCAATGAAATGCTGCTACTCATCAAAATGTTAGAGAACTTTCAGAAATGCCAACTCATCTGCTGAGCTGGCTTCATTAACAATGGTTAACGCCTGAAGTAACAGAACAAACTTCAATAAAAATGAGGCACGAAACCCAGGTGACGATCTTTCTGGTGTTTTTTGAAAATTTAAAAACAACCCATCTCTCCATCACTTTTCTTTCCCCCTCTCTCACAACTCCTTCACTATCTCCCTCTTTCTCCAAATCTCTTCCCACATAACTAGTGAAGGAGAAAAACAACTTACCAAAAAAAAAAAAAAAAGAAGGTGAAGACCTAGCCATACTCAGGTTGTATCCATGGAGAACAAGGTAAAAATCCTCTTTATTTCTCTTAAATGAGATTGAATATGCACACACACACGTATATTGGTAAATCTGATGTATATATATTTTTCGAATACCTTAATTTTTTTCATTTTCTTTCCCCTTTTTTTAATTAGTTGCACACAATAGATTGCATACTAAGATGAGATTGATTATCTTCAGTTGTCACAAGAGGTTAGTTCGCACAACTTGGACTTTTTACTTTCAACCCTCGTTTTTTTTAATTTCTCTTCTCAGCTATCACCTCTAAACTTAAAGAATAGATGTTGGGTTTTGTTGCTTTGAATCCGTTGGTCACTCAATTGGATGAGGTTAATGCTAGGCTTTTGAGGGAAAAAAGTGCTAATATACTATGTCATTAGTTTTATTCTTATGTACAGTACATTCTTGTGTAGCTTTCAAATGGATTATATGCTAAGTTTTATTATTAACTGGGCATTCTACTTTTTCCTTCTCCTACAACATTTTAGGTACATATATTTATGTAAACAAGTTTCTTAGTTTTGTTGCTCGATTTAACTACCTTTAAATGCGAAGTGCTGAAAATAACATTCGTGATTCTACATAAATTTGCATAGGGGTGCATAAATCCTCCTGTAAGGACCCAGTCGGATAGCAATGCCTACTTTAAGCAACAAGAAAATTTTTGATTTTACATCCATTTGTTTACGATGATACCAAAAAAATATTTTAAGTATGAGCTCAGACAAAGAGGTCAGCTTAGGAAGGAGGTCGGATGGGGTATCCTGAGCTCAGGGGTGCTGACCTAGAACTCACCCCAGGCAAGATGATAGAGAAAATACGGAGTGAACAGCTGGCTAACAGCAAGTGCACCAAAAGCAGTAGAAAACTACAATCAAGGCATGAAATCTCAACTAACCAAGATCCTCCCCTAAAATCAAGGAAAATCCTACGGGTGAAGGGCAGAGATCTCGCTGGATATTCCTTAGAGAATAGGAATTGCATTATAAATATGGTATGATGCCCCCATCGAAAAATGGGGGGACGGACGTGTATCAAAAGCGTCTGCTAAACAAAAAATACATTCTTGAGAGGAATATAGATCCTAAGAGCAAGAGTCTCCATTAAAGAGTGGACTAGCCGAGCTCCCCAGTCGGTGAACCACTATATTTTCACTGTGTCACATACACCCCATCTCAGATAACCAACACATTGACCGATCATTCTCACGAGCCTTGTAGCTCAATTCCATACGAAATAGCTTCACTCACGCCTTCTGCTCACACCCGTGGTTCAACACCATCAGTTTGGCGCCGTCTGTAGGAACGACTGTTCCTGTTACAAAGAAGCTGATTTTTCAGTAATTGATGGTCTCGACTCGCAATATGAGTAGAAGTCAAGCAAATCCACCTCGAGTGATAGGTCAACGTGATGCTGACAACGACAGACAATATAAAAACGCCCCGGGGACGGATCCTCCTACAAGGGATCCTCCCATCAACGACGAATTGGCTGCTCTTCGCCAAGCCAATGAACGTCTGGTATAGCAGAACAAGGAGCTCATGAAGCTTCTTCAACGCCCACAGGAGGCACAACGGGCCCAAGAATGCCAGTATAATCCCCCGCTAAGGGAGCAGCAATACCTCGACCCCCTCAGGGAAGCCGATGAAAGGGGGGAAGATAGCCCAGCCATGGGAGAAATTTCCCCCCAACCCTTTAGGAATGGCCACAATGAAGAAAATAGCCAGAACGACGGAGGAGAGAGAGACGACTTCTTCCCTTATCAGCAGGAAAGAAGGGAGCAATACTAGGAACAACGTTTCAGGGGCATCCAGCAAGAGCTCAACCATATGAAGGAGGCCGTAAAGGGCAAGACCCCGATAACAATGGACGCCCTCGTGCAGCAGACTGAATCCCCATTCACCACGGGAGTGCTACATTTTTCTCTCCCACCAAAGTTCAGGATGCCACAGGTAGAGGTCTTCGACGGAACAAAGGACCCCATAGATCACCTCAACACTTACAAAAATCAGATGGAGTTGCACGGGTATCAAGATCCAGTGCGCTGCAGGCCCTTTGCTATCACTTTAAAAGGTTCAGCCTTGGCGTGGTTCAACAGACTCCCCCCAGCCTCTATCTCATCCTTCAAATAGCTCTCCATAGCTTTCGTATCTCATTTTATAGGGGCCCGAATATATAGAAAGCCGAGCTATCACCTATTGAACGTGAAGTAGGGGCCTCAAGAGAACCTGAGGTCTTACGTCCAGAGGTTCAATTCAGAATCGTTGAAAGTAGATGTCCCGGATGAAAAATTTGCCATCACTGCTTTTATAGCCGGATTGGGGGTGCAATCCAAAGACTTAATGTTTTTCATCTCAAAAAACTCGTAAGCAACCATGGCAGAGGTGCTCGCAAGGTAGAAAAGTACATTAACGGTGAGGAGGCTCTTCTCTCCAAGGTGGGGAGTTCAGCGGTGCAAAAAGATAAAGAGAAAGAAGAGAAGAAGAGAGACCGGAGTCCCAGAAGCGAGAGAGAGAAAGGGAGAGACAAGTCTCCAAGGAGAAATAGGGATCGTTCCCCCAAAAGAAGGGGAGACGTCAGGGATCGCTTAGGTCCTCCACAGCCAGAACTGCAACCAAGGTACGCACCTCGGCCGTTGCCTCAACTCACCGCAACAATTTCACAAATTCTGTTCGAGGTACAAAAACGAGAAATTCCTGAGGTAGCCATCTCGGATGAAAGCTGACCCAACTAAAAGGGACCCTACTAAATACTGCGAGTACCATAGAGATCATGGCCACCACACCGACGATTGCATTCAACTCAAGAAGGAGATTGAAATCTTAATCCAACGGGGGCATTTGCGCCGATACATTGCCCAAGATAGCCAAAACCAGGCCCTTCCACCTCCGCCTCCTTGACAGCAAGCCCATGCCCAACATCAACGACCCCTGGGGGAAATCAGGGTGATTTTGGGAGGATTTGCTGGAGGTGGAGAATCCAGCACAACTAGAAAGGCTCATTTACGAAGAATCAGAGCAGGAGAACCACTTGAGGTAAATACTATGTCCCAGGCACCTCAGCTGGGTAACACCATTACCTTCTCAGATTCGGATATGGAAGGTTGCCAGCACCCCCATGACGACCCGTTGGTAGTAAGGGTCGTTGTGGCAAATAGAACGGTTTACCGAGTCCTAATTGACAACGGAAGTTCTGTAGATGTCATCTTTGCCTCAGCTTTTGACAAGATGGACATAGGAAGGGAAAAGCTAGAGCCAGTGAGTGCTCACTTGTTGGGATTCTTCGGGGAAAGAGTACTACCACTAGGGTCTATTCAGCTTGCACTCACGATGGGAGACCCGCCATGTCAGACCACTACGACGGTGAAGTTCCTAGTGGTGGAGGCTCCCTCCACATACAATATGCTACTGGGAAGACCATCACTCAATGCAATGAAAGCCATCCCTTTTGCCTATCACTTGGTTGTGAAGTTTCCAACGAAAAATGGAGTTGGAATGGTCCGAGGAGACCAACTTATCGCGAGGGAATGCTATGTAGCTTCTATGAAGCAGAAAGAGGTTGAAAGCATACAACTGGACGAGCTCGATATGAGAGATGAGCTGGGAACCAGACCAACACCATCAGAAGAGCTCGAACCTATCCAGCTCGACGAGGAGCCAGAACACCTCATCTACGTCGGATCTAAGTTAAGCAAGGAGATTAAGGATCGACTTATACAGTTCCTGAAGGAAAGCACAGACGTATTTGCATGGAAACAGGAGGACATGGAGGGCATCGACCCTTCTGCTATCACACACAAATTAAGTGTGAATCTCACCTGCAAGCCCGTTAAACAGAAAAGGAGAAGCGTCGCCTCAGAAAGACAGAAGGCAATCAATGTGGTGGTCAACAAGCTCCTCCACGCCAAAGCCATCAAGGAAGTGGACTATCCCGTCTGGCTAGCTAATGTGGTGCTAGCCAAAAAGACCAATGGCAAGTGGCGGCTCTGTATTGACTTCACTGATCTCAACCGAGTATGCCCGAAGGACAGCTTTCCTCTACCTCGGATCGACCTCATAGTAGATGCCACTGCTGGCCACGTGCTCCTCAGCTTCATGGATGCCTTTTCAGGCTATAATCAAATCAGAATGGACCACAGCAACCAGGAGAAGACCTCTTTCATTACGAAACAAGGAACGTATTGTTACCAAGTCATGCCCTTTGGTTTGAAAAACACTGGAGCCACTTACCAGCGGCTGGTGAACAGAATGTTTCAAAAACAGATAGGGACATCCATGGAAGTCTATATTGATGACATGTTGGTAAAATCCCTAAAGGCAGAACTCCACATTACGCACCTGGCTGAGTCTTTCCAAATCCTCAAGGAGTACAAAATGAAGCTCAACCCGACAAAATGTGCGTTCGAGGTCTCGGCTGGGAAGTTCCTGGGCTTCATAGTTAACAGGTTCCTGGGCTTCATAGTTAACAACAGAGGAATTGAAGCCAACCCCGAGAAAGTTAAAGCAGTACTAGATATGCAACCACCATCCAACACCAGGGAGGTGCAATGCTTGATAGGCAGGATAGCTGCCTTGAGCTGTTTTGTCTCTAGGTCAAGCGATAGGTGCTAGCCATTATTTCACGTCTTAAGGAAGGCATTTTAGTGGGACACACAGTGCGAAGAAGCGTTCAAAGCATTGAAGAGATACCTGAGCTCACCACCAGTCTTGCTAAGCCTGTTGGAAGGAGAGGTCCTGACCCTCTACCTAGCTGTTTCGAATTTCTCAACTAGCGCAGCACTGGTTAGGGAACGAGACAGAGCTCAGCATCTAGTCTACTACAGCAACAGAGCTCTGAGGGGAGCAGAGGAGAGATACCCAAAGATGGAGAAACTTGTTTTAGCCTTGGTTACAACAGCTAGGAGACTCAGGCCCTATTTCCAGGCTCATACCATCGAAGTTCCAACAGATCAGCCGATGAGATAAGTATTGCATAAGCCCGAATCTTCTAGAAGGCTAGTTAAGTGGGCAATAAAGCTCAGTGAGTTTGATATCAGGTATAAGTCAAGAACCGTCGTCAAAGGGCAAATTTTGGCAGAATTTATCGCAGAATTCATGGCAGCGGCATCAATAGAGATCACGGAGTTAGCCCCCGACCTCCTTATATGGAGGCTTTCAGTGGATGGAGCAACTAATGCACAAGGAAGCGGCGCAGGTTTAATCCTGACCTCTCCAGATGGAATAGATGTCGAATATGCCCTCAAGTTTGGGTTCAAGGCTTCAAATAACGAGGCTGAATATGAAGCTGTTATAGCCGGGCTTAATATTTCTCACTTTATGGAAGCTGAACAGCTGGAGGTCTACAGCGATTCTCAACTAGTGGTAAAACAAATAGAGGAGTCATACGAGGCCAGGAGAAAAAAATGATCCTTTACCTCAGAAAAGTGCAATAATTGATTAAGAAGTTCGTACAGGTTGAGGTCAGACACGTCCCCAGATCGAAAAATTCACGGGCAAATTCTTTGGCAAGACTAGCGACGGCCTCTCAGGAAAGCTTGGATAGGCTGATACCAGTGGAGCACCTTCCAGAGCCTTCAGTGAACATTGAGGAGGAAGAAATGCTAACCATCTCAGCTCAGCCGAGTTGGATGGATCCCATCATGGAGTATTTGCAGAACGGAGCTTTACCTAGCGACCCCAAGGAGGCTTCCAAGCTAAAGGCCAGGTCAGCCAGGTTTTCTTTATTGCAGGGAAGCCTGTACAAGCGAGGCTTTTCAGCACCTCTTCTTAAGTGCGTGGGTGATGAAGATGCCAACTATATAGTCAGAGAGGTGCATGAGAAAATCTGCGGCAATCACATCGGAGCGCGGGCCTTGGCAGGAAAGGCGTTAAGGCAGGGATACTATTGGCCCACCATGCTCAAGGATGCCACTGAATTGGTGAAGAGATGCAAGACTTGCCAGGAACACGCCAACATCTCCCACTGCCCACCTGAGTTGTTGACTTCAGTGGTAAGCCCATGGCCTTTTCAACAATGGGGGCTAGATATACTTGGACCCCTTCCCACTGGCGTGGGGCAGTGTAGGTTCGCTATTGTGGAGGTGGACTACTTCACTAAATGGGCAGAAGCTGAAGCCTTGGCAACAATAACCGAGCAAAAGGTACAAAACTTTGTTTGAAAATTCATAATTTACAGGTTCGGAGTTCTCAGGGCAATTGTATCTGACAACGGAAAGCAGTTTGACAACGCAAAGTTTAGAGGGTTCTGTGCCGAGCTTGGAATAAAGAACTATTTTTCAGCTCTGGCATATCCCCAGTCCAATGGGCAAGCAGAAGTCACCATCAGAACCCTCAAGGCTGCCCTAAGGACCAAGCTAGAAAACCTAAAAGGAAAGTGGGTAGAATGCCTCCCGGAAGTGTTATGGGCCTATAGGACCACTACCAGATCGGCGACTCAGGAAACCCCTTTTTTTCTAGCCTTTGGAATCGAAGCAGTGGCACCAGTGGAGGTGGGGCTCCCTTCTCCTAGGGTTGAATTCTCCAATACTGAGCACGATGGTGAATCTCTCCTGCTGAACCTCGACCTCCTGGATGAGAAGAGAGACATAGCACTACGTCACATCCAAGACTACCAGAGGAAGATCGCAAGGTATTATGACCGAAGAGTTAGGCATAGAAGCTTTAAAGCTGGGGACTTAGTGCTTAAAAAGCTCCTACTTGCCAGAAAAGATCCCACTCATGGGAAGCTAGGACCAAATTGGGAAGGGCCATACATCATTTCTAGGGTAATCAGACCAGGAAATTACGAACTACAAACCGAGGAAGGAAGGATCCTACCTCACTCTTGGAATGCAGAGCACCTTAAAAGGTTTTTTCTGTAAGTCTCCCTTGTAACAAAAAAAAAAGAGAGATCTTCAATAAAGCAGCAAATTTGTGATTCGCATATTTGTAGTTATCTAAACCTTCCTAGAGTAATGAGCTCTGAAGTTCATGATATGGGCCATGTAGCCCGCAAAGGGAACTCTTCAGTTCCTAATATGAGCCAAGTAGCTCACACTAGAGCTTAAATAGCTCATCTATAGAGTCAAGTAGCTCACGCCAGAGCTTAAATAGCTCATTTATAGAGCCAAGTAGCTCACGCCAAAAGTTAAATAGCTCATCCCTAGAGCCCAGTAGCTCACGCCAAAGCCTAAATAGCTCATCCATAGAGCCAAGAAGCTCGCGAGAGTTCTCAAAGAGCTCGCCAGAAGAGCCCAGTAGCTCATGATAAACTCTCGTTTGTAAATCAAAGAAGAGCCCAGTAACTCATGATAAACTCGCGTTTACACGTGGAGAATCTCCTAAACAATTAGAGCCAGCAGAAACTTAAATAAAAAGGAAGGCACGAGGAGCAGTGCTCACACATCGTCACCTTCCTCGACCTCGGGAACGATAGAAAAATCAAGAACATCCAAAAGGCCTGACCCTCCAACACAGTGGGGCTTGGACAAACTTCTAGGCCTTCAGACAGAACACAAAGGAAAGAGGTCCAGTACAATAAGCTGCAGCTCCTATTCGAAGGGTGAACCAAAACCCGCAATGAGGAGGCTCATCAGACCTTTGGCAATGCTAAAAGACGTGATTTATGCAATTACATCCTTGCTAACTCACATATATGACGAACTGATAGGAAGGCAACCAGTGTATGTTCTTATCCTAATCAATCAAGTGAGTCCTAGTATAAACTTCCAACTTTGAGCCTTGATGAAGGCCATGAACCTCTCTTGGAGCACTCTTTAGACCCATGCGATTTGGGAAAATGGGTCGGACCTTTTCAAGTCGGACCAACACCAGACCTTCCAAAGCCCTACAAACTAGGTAAGTTTGTTTCCAAGAAAACTTATACACCCCCTCCAAGCAGAGGAAAAGAACTAAGCACATACAGAGCTCAAGAAAACGAGCTCAGCAAGAAAAAAAAGGGGGGGGAGCTATCAAGGCCTCAAGAAGAAAATTACGAAAAGTCCAGACGCTGGCGATGGTAAATATCCCCAAGAACATTCGAGTATGATTCAAGAAGCAAAGCATGTTCAGCAGGCCACTCCCTGAACCCAATTAGTTTTGCTTTCAGGAGTGCTCAGCACCCCTCAAAGCAAGGGGGACAAGGAGACAAGGAAAGTATATAATAAAGATATAAAGCAGTCAAGAGGAACATATCAAGTACAAATCAAGCAGAACAAGAAAACGCGCAAATCTACAAGAAGATACACAGATCCAAGCACAAAATAATATGTATATTGACATCAGCGTCATGACGACAACAAATAGCTCAAAAGTTCGAGTGATAAAATGTATTTCAAGCATAAAAATTACAACTGATGTCCACAGAAAGTACAAAATCCTAAGTTTCTGAAGGAGGAGTAAACAGGAGATCCTGTGATAAAGCAGATGCAGCCTCGGCTGAAGGACTAGAGCCCGGTGGCTCAGAAGGCATGGAACCAGAGGCAGGGGTAGCTGGGTTTTTAGGGATACTAGCTCCAGGAACCTCTGCCCTATCTGTCAAAGGATCTTGAGCAAGAGCCTCGTTCACAAGGCCAGCGGAGAAGGAAGCAGCTCTAGACATGGCCGGGAGAACAGGCACCGCCTGCTCTGATGCTTCGGTAGGAAGAGTCGGGGGATCTTCCTCGACATCAGAATCAGACTCTTCCAACTCCTCCTCAGTAGGGACAGAAAAATTGAAGTCCAAATCCTTGAAGGTCTTGGAGGCTTTTCGCTGAAAAGCGAGCCACCCAGAAGCCCATTGAGTGGTGACGCCATCCTCCAACTCGGCAATCAGGTCATTTTTCTCCTTGAGCTCCTCATAAAGGGCCTCGTTCGCCTCGCATATGGCCTCATGATCTTGCTTCAAGGTATCAAGAGAGCAGCGGGCATCAAAGGCATCCTGATTGGCCTTGGACCAGAGCTCAGTTTTGTGTTTCAGCTCATTTCCTGAAATCCTTAGCTCATCTCGAGCCTTCTTCTCACCCTCCTCAGCCATGGAGTTAGCCCTTTGAAGGTCCTGGAGCTTTGAAGTTTGCTTCTCCGCCTTATCCTGAAGGCTACTCACCTGAGCTTTGAGATCCTCATTCTGGAGAGAAAGTTCAGCAACCATAAGTTCATAAGCCTTCAAAGCTTTGACTGAATCCTCCACAGAGCAGACCCAACCAAGCAGACCCTTTACATGGAGAGCCATCTAAGGAACAGGAGTAAGAGAAAAGATCAGCATCAAAGACTAGCAGAGGCTAAGAAAGAACGTCAAAACATAAAGACTTACGATGGTGGCCCCCTGAAGAGCTGATGTGATTGCCTCTTTTAGAGGCATGGAGCAAGCCTTCGTAACATCAGATTCAAGGAGGATGGATGCCATGGCCCCAACAGCAAGCTCAGCGTTCTCAAAAAAAGAATATCCTCGACCTTCTCCATTGACCTTTTTGCCCTTGTCAGCCTCAGACTTCCCCAGAGATGGTTCGATGATCTTGCCAGAAGGGCTGAACACAATTGTCTCAGACTAGACCCGAGAAACGAACTCCCAAGCCCACTCGACTTCAGATGGAGTGGGAGAGGCTTCGCCTGACTGATCGGGCCTGAGCGGATCGAGCTGAGGCTGCAATGAAGAGGAAACCCCAACGCCCGGAGGAATGACTGAGGGAGAAACTTGCCTACCCTCAACCAAAACTGGAGAGGAGGAAGTCCCTCCTAACTTTTGAGCCTTAGCTCGGGTAGAAGGGCTGCCACCAGACACGGCATCGACCTTCCTTTTACTACCTTTTCCCCTTTTTTGCAGCTTAGCAATCTTAGCTTCAAGTTTCTCTAAAGATAGCTTCATTGTGGAAGGTCCTGGAAGGTCTTAACCACAACAATTAATCAGGTCAAGGAAAGAAGAAGGAGAGATGCTGAAAACTCAAAAAGTGAGGAAATCACTTGGTACTTCCTTAGGTCTGACTACTGCGAGCGGAGACGGAGCTTCAATCGTCACCTCAGGAAGGCTAAGTCCCCTTGCAACTAGGACCTAAAACTGGATAAGCTTGGAATATCTCCTTGGAGCACACTCAGATAGTTTCAGTTTCACCTCCTCGTCCTCTTTGTTGAGCTCGAGCTTGGTACCTGAAGAGTGACAACAACAAGATTTAGAAACTTGTCAGTCCCAGAGCAAAACCCGATTGATTCAAGCAATGACTCACCCAAATTCTCAGGATAGGACTAAGCCCTAGGGATACCAAGGGTATCCGACCTATCAGAAGGATCATACTCCCAACCTGTGCCCCCAACAAAGAAGAAATATTCCTTCTAGTGCTTATGGGAGGTGGGAATGTTAGAAATAAGTTGCTTGACGTTGGCTCGCTTCGAAGCATACAAGAAGCCTTCCGTCGAGGTCATCTTGACATTGAAATAGTCCAGGAATAGAGGAAGAGAAGGAACCCCGAGTTTTAAATCCTTAATTAGGAGAAAGCTGAAAGGGACACACATTAAAGAATTGGAGAACGACTTTTAGGAAAGGTTGCAGAGGAAAACGAAGACCACTTTCAAAGGCAGCCTCAAAGAAGCAGACATTTTTGTGGACTTCAGTGACGTACGGAGTAGAACTTTCAGGGCACGAGGGCTGGACACCGAGAGGAAAACCGTAGCGACCACTGAAAATCCTAAGGAGTGAGGGGTTAACTTTACTGGGTCTTACGAGCTCGGCTTGCCTAAGAGCAGCCCCAAAGTACGATGAGCCACTAGAGAGCCCAACACCACTGACTTTTCCCTTGCCTTTTCTAGGCTTGGGGGGCATAGAAGCGGATGATGAGGGAAACTCTCCTGCTTCAACTTCAGGGTTAAGGGCATCGACACCTGGGAAGTTATCAATCTCCTCACCCACTTCTCCTAATTCGACATCCTCATCGACAGACCTATCACCTAGAGGACTTGTAGAGGGTCGAGCAGCTCTGGAAGAAGTAGACATGAGAGGGCAAGAAAAAGAGAGATTATAGAGGTGATAGGGAAGGGGGACTCTAACCAGGCACTCCTTAATAACTAGGGGGCTAGCACAGCAACTGCCGACGCTAAGGATCCTCACAATGGAACCCCAGGTCACGAAATAGGACAGAGGAGACAAACAGAGATCACGGTTCCAAAAATAAAAAAAACGGTAAGCCCAAAAGTGCAACAACCACCTTGAACTTGAGGGATCCAGAGCAAGTAAAGATGAAAAGAGGGAGGAAGACGTACCCAGCTATGAGGAAGCAACGAATGAGAACCCTAAAGCCAAATCGAGGGAAGAAAGCACTACGAACGGTCGAATCAAGCACAAAAAACACAGTCTCGCGAGAGGAATCAAAGAGTACACAGTCACAGAAGGATCTGAAATCGCGAAGAGGGGAAGAAATCAGGGAACAAAGAAAGAAGATGAACAGTACGAGAGCAGTTTTAGTAGTCGTTAGAACATTTAAAGTCTAAGGGACACAAACTGAAACGTACGCAGGAATCGAGGGACTCATGATTGCCTGGAACCGTCAAAGATATGTCATACGCGGACAAGCCAAAATCTGCCACGTGCGAGTTTAGCTTGGTCTGTAACAGCTCAGCCCTTTCCCATGCTCGCCTGAGGCAAGGGCTAAGGGGCAACTGATGATACCAAGAAAATATTCTAAGTATGAGCTCAGACAAAGAGGTCAGCCTAGGAGGGAGGTCGGATGGGGTATCCTGAGCTCAGGGGTGCTGACCTAGAACTCACCCCAGGCAAGATGATAGAGAAAACACGGAGTGAACAGATGGCTAATAGCAAGTGCACCCAAAGCAGTAGAAAACTACAATCAAGGCATGAAATCTCAACTAACCAAGATCCTCCCCTAAAATCAAGGAAAATCCCACGGGTGAAGGGCAGAGATCTCACTGGATATTCCTTAGAGATTAGGAATTGCATTATAAATATGGTATGATGCCCCCATCGAAAAATGGGGGGACGGACGTGTATCAAAAGCGTCTAGTAAACAAAAAATACATTCTTGAGAGGAATATAGATCCAAGGAGCAAGAGTCTCTATTAAAGAGTAGACTAGCCGAGCTTCCAGTCGGTGAACCACTATATTTTCACTATGTCACATACACGCCATCTCAGATAACCAACACGTTGACCGATCATTCTCACGAGCCTTGTAGCTCAATTCCATATGAAATAGCTTCACTCACGCCTTCTGCTCACACCCGTGGTTCAACACCATCAGTTTACATTGGAGCTAATATGATGCAATGGCGTCAATACAAGGTTGATGATGACTATAATAGTTTTGGTGATTGTAGGAGTTTTGTGTAGGAAATGGAGAAAGTTATATTATTATTCTTTTGCGGTAATGAGAAAGTTGTATTATTATTATTATTTTGTAGTAATCAGAAAGTTGTATTATTATTATTTTTTTGAGGTAATGAGAAAGTTGTACATTCAACACATATCTTTGTTACGACACAAAAACACACTAAGTTTTCTTCACCTATGCGCCTAGACATATCTCTTTGCACATATCTCAGTATTTGGAGAAATCTTTAGGCAAAATTCCTTTTTCGTGAAAATTTCTTATCAATTTCTCCACAACAACAATGTCGATTTGATCGGGTCTCCACTCCTCCTGCAGTTATGTGCAAAGAGAGAAGATATATGGAGAAAGAGACCAACAAATATAAATGGAGAAATGCATTCTAAATTTTTGAAATTTGAAGAGAAAGATAGAGAGAGAGAGAGAGACTGGAGTGGTGGGTTGTAAATATTTGAACTTTGAAAAAACTTTAAGAGAGAGATCTGGGTTTTGTGGTGTACTTTTCTAGAAATTTTCCCTATTAACTCCAATGTTAACTCCGTTAACAAATTCTACCCATATTTTGAGTTGGTTTTTCTAAAAAGTCGTCTGACATTTCAATGAGAGGGCAACATGCTATTGGATAAGCACACCATGTATGTCAGTCCACGCACTCCCGTCATTTAAGGAACATCTAGAGGTACTTGATGAAGAAATAAACCCTAATATTCTTGTAAACAACTTTGATGCTTTAGAAATGGAGGCCCCAAGAGCAATTCAGAAATACAATTTAAAAGCAATAGGACTGATGGTGCTCGAAAATGCTTAGCCCAAGTACAGAACAGTGATTAAGAGGCCCATAGAGGGAAGTGGTGTGAATGTTTGTTGTCACAAGGAAAATGAGCTATGAAAATGGATCAAAAACAGTATGTAAGTGATTCACCTTAGCCGAAGGATCAATGCTACATCCATTGAAATGAAGACTCTTACTCCTTGGGGTTTATATTGCTTGAAAATGGTGATAACAGTAGGTTACTTGGCTTATAGCCTTAGCATACAGTGCCTTGTGAATACAGATTTTTGGAACTCTCTTACATTGAGTGATGGTGTTCTATTTATACACGTAGTTTTCTAGGGTTTTCTGTGGTTTCTTTCTTCCATTAGCTGATTCTGTGGTTCCCTCTTCTTTTATCCTGTAGTGATGTCTGCCATTTGATGCCATTTGTGCTTACAATCCTTAAATGGTATGTGCACAAATATTCTCTTCATCAGAGAGTACGTGTTTGTTAGGGGCTCTAGAAGTTGTCCCTTGTCTCCCGACACATGGCGCAATAGGAGATGTTCAAGATTTGAAGAGTATAGAGCTCCTTGTTTTCGGGCTGACCCCTGCTGAGCTGGATGTGGCCAAGCAAGGACATACCTATCTGAGCGTTGTTGGATCTTCTTTCTTTGGGTTGCGGCCCATTCTCACTACATGGTGGGTAGACTGCGGATGAGCCACTTGGGTCACCATGCACCAAAGAGGCCCATTGGACGTTCTGGGTTTTGGATGGTCGGCCCATGCCAAAATCCTACCATTATCAAGGACCATTAATCTTGACGAGCCCGAATTTGACTGGGTCAAGCCCAATGTAAGTAAACCGAGAAGTCCAAAGGAGAAAGCCCAATCAAAGTCCACCAAGCAAGAGAAAGTCCAAATCAAGGCTAGATCGACCCATGGGTATGAAAAGCATCAAGAGGAAGGCGTCAAGAGGACAACACCCAAGAGCCCAGGCCCCTTGGGCATCGCCAATGACACCCCTTGGGCGCCGCCCATGACACCCCTTGGGCGCCGCCTAGGCCGGCCCCTTGGGCTCTGGCTTGGGTTAGCTTCCCTTCGGACGTCTCCTCCTCTCCCTTCCTTCGGCCTCTTCACTCAAATGCAAGTATAAGTCCAAGCCTACTCCAATACAAGTCCGAGCTCAAGACAACGATCGAGTCCAATCCAGCTGAGAGTCCTCCTCCGACTAAATAGGAGCACGAGGGAGAAGATACCGGGATTGAGAAGATTGAGTCCTACTAAAATAGGATTTACCAAAGTGATAAGTATGCTCACCGCTTCACCGCCTTATCACACCTATATAATGTAAGCCCCTCTCCACATGGAAGGGCATGATATTGGCACCACATTCAGACCTCTACACCTTGAAGCTCCTACACACACTACACTTTCGTACACACATTGATCTCTCTCTCTCTCTCTCCCTCTCTCTCTGCACTGTAAACTCTCCGGAGTACTTTGACTCATCAATAAAGATCGCCGGCCACCGCTACCATTCGAGAAAGTGGACGTAGGTCATCTGAGACCGAACCACTATAAATCTCCAGTCTTGACCTATATTTACTGTTTTGCCACTAATTGTCATTGATTGCTCATTAATCACTCTAGTGACTGTTGATCTCGCACGAAGACAATTTTGTGCATCATCAAATCCCATCAGCTTTCTTGGATGGAAAAGATCCATCCGACACTTCCTTCGGAGGCGATCTCTTTCAAAAATCAAGAGATTATTTCGAATAGTTGAACTCAAAGTTTGAACCATCTGTGGTTTAGGTAATCATTTGGAAGCTTGTGTTATCAAAACAACAAATGGAAGAGCTTGCTTTTGGGTTGCTAGATAGCAATCAACCATTTTTGTGGGTGATTAGAGCAACGGTTAATGGTGAAAAAGAAGAAGAAAAGTTGAGTCATTGTGAAGAACTACAACAACAGGGGATGATAGTGCCATGGTGTTCTCAAATGGAGGTTCTTTCACCCCCATCCGTGGGATGCTTCGTGACCCATTGCGGGTGGAATTCTACGGTGGAGAGCTTGGTTTCCGGGGTGCCAGTGGTGGCTTTTCGACAATGGATGGATCAGTCAACCAATGCAAAGCTCATCGAAGATGTTTGGAAGAAAAGGGTGACGGTGGAGGCAAAGTCGAAGGTGGTGAGATCAAGAACTGCTTAGAGCTTTTGATGGGAAGCGGAGATGGAGGCAAAAAGATGAGAGAGAATGCTAAGAAATGGAAGGATTTGGCGAGCGATGCTGTGAGGGGGGGATATTCATTACAACGGTGATACAGGTGATCTTTTATCTCCGATCAATAAAATTAAGTGCTAATCTGAACTTGCAATCTATTAGATTATTAGAATTTAAATTTACCCTTTTAAAGTGAAAAAAAATTAATTTACATATTAAAAGATATAAATATGTATCAATGTACACCTGAGACTAATTGTCACCTATTTCATCATTAAAAAAGTTTGGGTGAATTATAAATTACACCTCTCAAAATTTAAATATTTCATATTTATGATCCAAAAAGAATTTTATCCATTAATGCTCGTGAAATAACTCTCAATTGTATCTTATCCTAACATTTTCATGTCGTGTTCGAGTCAATAAAAAAATATTTTTAACAAAAAATTATTTTATATCGAGTCAATGGCGTTGTGTCTTATATTTCACATTTACGACAATTCATATAATGGTATTTAATATTTTTAAAAAATTTTAAAAAATCAATTTTTAGTCTATAATACTTGTTAAATAGCTATTTTTTATCTACAGTTGTGTTATTCGTATATAACTTTAATTTGGTCAGACAATCAAAAGATTTGTGTCTAACTATAAATAGAAAATGGTTATTTAACGAGTATTGTACTAAAAAAATATGTATTTTATAATTTTTTAAAATTTTAAAAAATATTTTTTGACTCGAATACGACACGAAAATGTTGTGATATGATACAATTAAGGGCTATTTAAAGAGCATCAATGGATGAAATTATTTTTGTATCATAAATATGAAATATTTAAACTTGGAGGGTATAATTCATAATTAACCAAAACTTTTTTAACGGAAAAATGGATAGAGTAAGCCCAAGTGCATATTGATATGAATTTATATCTTTTATGATTTAAATTGATATTTTTAAAATTTGAGGGTGTAAATTGAGATTTGAGTGATCTCATAAATTTTGAAAAATATTTTTTATTGACTCAAATACAACACGAAGATGTTATGATACGAGCAATTAAGAGCTATTTAAAGAGTATCAATGGATGAAATTATTTTTAGATCATAAACATGAAATATTTAAACTTGAAGGGTATAATTTATAATTAATCAAAAAAATTTTAACGGGAAAATAGATAGAGTAAGCCCTAAGTGCATATTGATATCAATTTATATCTTTTAGGATGTAAATTGATATTTTTAAAATTTGAGGGTGTAAATTGAGATTTGAGTGATATTTTGGAGTGCAAGTTGAGATTAGTCTTAAAATAAATAAATAAATCTCATAAAAATTAATAACTAACCTACTATATGAGCAAATAACTCCCCCTTTTCTTCCATGTAAATCCAAATACAATTCACCTTATTTATTTAAAATTTTATTATTAATTAGTGATATCATGTCATCAATAGTGACATAGTAACAGTGCTGCATTCAATATTTACTCGAAAGAAGGTGGCTCCTCGGACATGAATCTTTAAGCCTTTTGTTAATGAGACTGGAGACGGTAGTCACAAAAAATTATTCAGAAAATGACATATGTTAAAGTTTCGAACTTGTTCTTTTCCTTTCTTTTTTTTGAATGGGGGGTGTTATGTTGAGTAATGCTGCATTGATCAATCAAACACATATAGCAATGCAATCAGCATATAATTTAGGCACATAATAACTATGATAATTTGATTATGAGTAATGTTATTTACATTTAAAAATTTGACCTTTTTTGTTGACACGATGATGTGATTTTATTGAAACCATTAGATGGAGAACAAGTTCTAATATTTAATGGAGTCTACAATTAATCCAAAGGTCATAGTGAATTAAGTTAACAAATGAGATCAGATTTTTAAATTCAAATAACATTATTCTTTAATTATTAAAAGTATTGAATGCATTATACTATTAATTGATGAAGAGCAATGAGAGATATAATTTATGGACTCTAAAATTGTGGTCATTTGATTGTCATTGAGTCTCAAGAGTAACTGCATTCCACCATTATTATAATAGTCTCAATGTATTAAATCTTTAAATTATGTCTCAAGAATATTACTCTTAATTCAATAATCACAATGCATTGCATCAACATATTATCTCCTAATAGTATTAGTGGACTGAAAAATAAAATAAAAATAAGAGAACAAATGACATGGGGCTATAATAATAATGTTTTTTTTGTCTCACTTTCATTCCTTAAAAAATTCACATTTAATTATTTATCATATTAATTGTCACATCATTGAAGTTTTTTTTTTGTTTTTTTTATTGGTGTAGCATTACTCGTAATGTGGCTCATATTTAAATACTATAATAATGAGTCAATATGTTGTCATTTCTTATTGTAATTCTCCTCTCTTTTGGATTTGAACAAAGAAGAGAGATCAAATCGTACACATGCATCTCAACAGTCAACCTTTGGATTTGAACAAAGAAGAGTGCAAATCGTATACATACATCTCAACCTTTATTGATTTGAAACACTAACGATCAGAGTCACGTAGAAGTAGGATGTCAAATGTGTCGGGTTGGATCATTTCGTATCGGATATATTTAAAATTTATGTCTAAAATCTCAAAACTTAAATCTGACATGTTTAATAATCGTGTCGAGATGTTTAAACACTAACTTGACCTGACCATTAAATGGATTACACAATCCCGACTTGTTTGACACGTTTAATAAACATGTCGTTTTCGAGTTAACAACATAACACGATCTATTTAACTTGTTTAACACACATAACACAGACTTGTTTAACATGCAGAACATGTTTCCACACAAGTTCATTACTATTAAATACATCATTCAATAATTCATCCAAAATTTCAAATAATTTTTTTATATATAACATATCACATCTCATAAATGAAATTAACTAAAATGCATTTAAGTTTTAACCAAAAAATTAAAACAAGAAATATAGTAGTATACTGTCATAATAATGTTAAGAACTATAATGTCAATTAACATAGTAGAAGCAAAAATTAATAAGTAATAATGTTAAGGCTACATCAATCATACATAATAGGTAAATTATATTGTTATAAACGGGTCTATAATGAGTTAGGTCGAGTTCATGTCCGAATCATGTCAACCCATTTAAAATATACAAGTTAATCAGGTCAAAATCGGGTTGACCTGATTTTGACATAACCCAACATGAATTTTTTATTTTTATTTTTATTTTTGTGTGTTTAAGCGTGTTGACCCGATTTAACCCATTAATTTATTTAATTTTGTATTGGACCTATTAATTTCATGTTCAGTTTATGTCGTATAAAAAATTGACAACCCTACCTAGAAGGACATGAATAGGCCTCTTAACACCTATTAATTAAAACCAATACCAATTAAAAATTGTAGCTAGACCCATAAAAAATAATATACTACACAGCAAAATCTCACCAAACAACTTGAGTAGAAAGCTCAAGAATTAAATCAACACAGAAATTATCAACCTAATAGTTTCCAACCAATCAACGAGAGAAAATACGTATCCATAATCAATTTCTGCCCGTTGATTGCAGCCTTTAGCAACCAATCTCGTTTAATATATTTAGACTTCACCATTTGCATTCTTCTTAGTTTGCTAAATAGGTCATTAATTTCTTATCCGATTTTGATTTTCTGAGTCGTATTTGTACAAAATTTGAATTTCTCACAAATTTTGAATTTGACTTTTCTGTCTGTTCATGATTAGTATCTTCAGAGTTGCATCTAAATAGTGGTGGTTATTCCGAACAGTCAACTCTGTCTCTATAAAAAAATCATAATCATTCTGCATTAAGCATATACAAAAATCGTGATTACTAGAGTCATGACATTCATAATGTCAATCATTAGCAGTGTCCATTTTCGAGAGTACAAAACACATAGGAAGTTGTGCATACAGATTGTAATGCTTCTTCTGTGTGTGATCATTGTATGCTGAGAAGTAGACGCTCAAGAATCCATAAGCGCCAGAATGAAAGTAAAATCTATCTTAAGGACATAATTTTAAACACCAACTTTGAACAAAATTTTTAAATAATTCTTGTTCAGCAATCAGATTAGTTTTATGTGTTACTATTTTGTTATTAATTGCATGATATAAATAAAATTTTTTAATAAGTATTGTGCGTATATGATACATCCTCCCAACAATCTTAAGACATATTTTTGATTAATTACTTGTTGTGTTTTTTATTAGTATTATTAATATTACAAATTATTTTAATTACTGCAATTATTAAGAACTTGGTGTTTACAATATGTAGTATTCTGTTACATTTATAATATTATGTGTAAAATTTTATTTATGTGTTTACTACAATAAAATTCCAGTTATGTGTTTGTTGCTCTAAAATTATGTTTGTGTTTACTGCTATAATTGTCTTCAATGACGCAAACAATTGAACAGTGATCTAGAGTAAGAGTGGTCCAATTTTGACTTTTAATCATTGTGCTTTGTAAAAAAAAATAATTAATTAAGGTAGTGTTTGGTAACTCATAGTTTTTATTTTTTTTGTTTTTGTTTTTATTTTATGGCAAAAAAAAAATATGTTTGGTGAATGTTTTTATTTTTTTTAATTACTTTGTTTTGGAAATAAGACTAAAATATGAAAACATTCAAAAAAATGTTTTTGAAAACATAAAAAAAAAACGTGTGAGAATTCAATGAGGTATGAGTTTCGATCCTCCTTCTCAACAAAAGGTGAATTTTTTTGCTTGACTATAAATGACCATCTCTCTCTCTCTCTCCTTTTTACTCTCTGTCATCTCTCTGTCGCCTTTCTCTCTCTCTCGATGCCGAAGATGAAGCCAAGCCACGAAGACTGAAGACGAAGTCAAACAGAAGGATCCAGACCCCATCACCATCGAAGGTTCCAATTGCTCTCTCTCTCTCTCTCTCTCATTCTCTCAACCTTCTCTATTTTGATAGTGATGATGAATTTTGGGGTGTGGATAGTGGGGGTTTGGTAGTGGTGGTGGGGTTGGTTGGTGGTGGTGGGTTTCGAAGATGGGCTGGGCTTGGGTGGTGTTGGGTTTGGATCGGGATGGGTTGAGTGACTGTGGGTGATAAGGATTGGGGTGGATTTTCAGGGGGTGGTGGTGGTGGTGGGTTTGGTGTCTGCTGAGTCGAG
>CM042184.1:12075453-12115841 GCA_023539305.1 Ilex asprella
AGAAATTATTCAGAAAATGCCATATGTTAAGTTTTGAACTTGTTCGTTTCCTGTCTTTTTGTGAATAGGGGTGCTATGTTGAGTAATGTTGCATTGATCAATCAAACATAGCAATGCAATCAGCATATAATTTAGACACATAATAATTATGATAATTTGATTATGAGTACGAAGCGGTGGAGTGTTGCACCCTAAATGGCGAAAGTCCAGTAGCCAAAAGCATCATTTGCTTACGTGATTTGTTTCATTAGTGTAAATGTATTTATCAATCATTTTTTTTTGTTGATTCAAGAAAAAGTTGTATATTGATTAATTGAGTATTTCTTCTTTTTAATATTTGCCAAATAATTTTTTAGTGATTCTAGTCTTTTGACATTATATGTTGTTTTGTTAGAATTAATATTTATTCTTGGGGTTACTTTTTTTTTTTTTTTGTCGTTTGTAACTTTTTCTATTTGATTTTTAATCGTGCGTGTTCTATCAGTCAGATCTTTCAATTTTTTTCTGTGTTACTCCTTTGAGACGAAAATAATTATGCATCATTCGCATACCGGTGGCAGTTTCAAATAGGTCATATATCTTTTCTCGTTCTTGAAAAATATAGAAGGAGGGGGCTTGTGCCCCGATATTTGCCATAAAAGGGTCAAGCTGTAACAAATGTGAAGCTATACGACTCAACTCCAACATAATGACTTTGATGTAGCTCTCTTAGGTACTTGAATATTGCCTAACTCGGCTCTTATACATGCTGTTATTATGGTAGCAGCGGGAATTTTTCATGTCGCGCAGCTTTTTTCACTCATTTGTTGATATAATGATGTGATTTCATTAGAATCATCGGATGGAGAGCAAGTTCTAAGATTTAATGAAGCTCACAGTCAATCCAAAGGTCATAGTGAATTAGGTTAACAAATGAAATCTGATTTTTAGGTCCAAATAACATTACACTTTGGGCTCGTTTGGTTGTCATATTAGAAATGGACGGATTAAATAAAATAATACAGGCTAATACAATACAAATGGATAAAATACAAGATTAAATGGAGGATTAGAATAATACATAATTTTATCTAGTGTTTGGTATACACAATATAAGCGTTGGATAATAGTTATTTAGTCCAATCCGTTGTTTGGTTAGAAAATTATTTGATCGTATTAATGTTAAATTAACAAAAATAACCTCAATCAGTGTTTGTTACATTGATGATATTTTGATTTTATCAGTTTGGGGGTTATAATAGTAAATATGTAAAATAATACGTTTGAGTTGGATTATAATACTTTCATAATACAGGTCTAACGTATAAAAAATATACGATAAGTATATGATTAGTATACGTTTTTAAAATTAATACGACATCAAATTTGCTTACCAAATAAAGTATTAGGCCCGATTAAATAAGAAATAGTACAATCTAATATTTAATCCCCTCATAATACGTCTACCAAACGAGCCCTTTAATTATTAAAAGTATTGTATGCATTCTACTATTAATTGAAGAGCAATGAGAGATACAATTTAAACAAAGAAGAGAGGGCAAATCGTACACATTCATCTCAACAGTCAACAAAGAAGAGAGCAAATCGTATACACATCTCAACCTTTATTGTTTTGAAACGCTAACAATCAGAGTCACTTAGAAGGGCATGAATAGGTCTTCTAACACCCATTGATAAAAACATTACCAATTAAAAATTGTAGGTAGGTCCTTAAAAATTTATATTCTAAATATGCATCCCAAATCAATAAGGATGGTTGGATCAATGAGTCTCAATTAAAAAAATTGATAGGACTCACTCATCCAATGATCCCCGTTCATTTAGGATGCAAATTTGAGTTACAAATTTGAGTTAGATAGTATTTTTCAAAAAAATAACCTACCACACAACAAAACCTCACCAAAAAAATTGAGTAGAAAGCTCGAGAATTGAAGCAACAAAGAACGTCCCACAACAATTGAAAGAAACTGCGGCAATACGACAATCAAGTTTAAGCCATGTAAAAGATGTAGTGATTAACTGAATGCCCTTAGTTTGTAGGTAATTACGCTCTTATGTAGCAATTATGAGTTCAAATAATGTTTAATTGACACAATTCTAAGTCTATTTTCTTCTTTGTGCGCAACCAATCTACTCATCCTGGTTTAGGACAAATACAGTGTCTAGTTACTTTTGAGTAAGTACATTTTTGGGTTAGGCTCTCCTCCAATTTTGAAGTAATTAGAGAAGGAAAATATTATTTGGACTTAAAATATTGATTTAATTTGTTGATTTGATCAATCACTACCGTTGAATATGGAGTGGATCTCAATAAATATTGAGACCCATACTTAAATCAAGTCAACATTTTAAGTTTATGTAGTATTGCTCATTAAAGAATTATCTATTTCATTGTGAATAGTCAAAATTTGTTCAAATTAATAAAATCTATTTAATTTTAATTTTAATACTTTTTAAATAAAATAAGATTTGTTGATATGGATAAATCTTGATCATTAAAAAAAATTACACGATTCTTCAATTATTTAGAAATTAGAGGGGAGCCAAACTTTCCATCGCTTGTGTGTATCACATGGTACCATGTCTTTTGCTCATAACGAAGTAATTAATCAAGCAAATTAACTTGTACAAGGGCATGAAAAGGTAATGAAATTAACGCCCAAGAGAGTCTCTGGGCCTATTCGGATTGTGTCTCCAAAATAGTTTTTTGTTCTAAAAAACAATAAAACTCTTTAGATGTTGTTTAGATAACAATTTCCAAATATAAATTTTCTAAAAAAAGTGAGGATTGAGAACAAAAAATAAAAAATATCTAAATGATGTTTTTTGAGTTTTCAAGCCAAAATAAAAAAAATAAGGAAACAACCCTAAACTTTTTAGTGGGCTCTTCCCTTCGAATCCCCTTAACAACAAAATTAGTGATAGTATAAAAGCTTTTCTTTTTGCCTTTCCTTCTCTCTTCACTCTTTCTCTCCACTTTACCTTTCAAAGAGAATGAACTCACACACACACAACCACTCCGGCGATTGGAAGTCTTGGTTCAAGATTTGTCTTAGTCTTCTCCGACGAAGGGTTCAAGATCTGTCTTCGTCTTCAAAATCTGGGCGATTTGGGTGTGTGTTCTCTGGCATTATATATATATATATATATATATATATATATATATATATATATATATAAATTGATAAATTGATATTGAAATTGAAGTACTGTCCACAATAGCTTTATATATATAAATTGAAGTACTATCAATAAATTGATATTGAAATTGGTATATAAAATGATATTAATATTGAAATTGAAATTGATATTAATATAAATTGAAGTACTGTCCAAACATATATTTAGATTGTCCAAAGAGAATTTATTATTTTCTATTCTATAAAGTTATTTTTAGAATCATCTGACCAAACAAGTTTTTTCTCTCAAAAAACATAAAAACACAATTTTTTAAAATTCTACTCAAAAATTGTTTTCGAAGATTATTTTTTGAGATGCAATCCAAACATGTCTTCTCAAGCACATGGTATAATCCAAACATGCAATCGAAGACTATTTTTTGGTATACTTTTTGGTCCTGCAGTCGGGGATGGCTACCTAGCACATGGTGCCAAAAGGCTTTGATGTTTACACCCAGATTAATCATGTATGCACCACATACATCATGCTATTCATCAGCATTGCCCACGACAAGTTTCGTACACGTTAACATCTGATAGGCCAGTACCATTAACTTATCTTTTAAAAAATTAATTACCATGGGGACCTGTGAGACTAATGTTTCCGACTCTAATTCTTAAAAGAATAAAGAGATGCAAAATGGGATACATCTTCCAATTCGTCACCTCAAACGTCATACAAAATATTGGATTCAGATTTTTTATATATATATTTAGAAAAGCTACACAAATTTAAAATTTTGGCTTAATAATGTGACTATTATATTTGTTATTAATTTAACTGTAGACTATAGTATTTATTAGAATTCACTATCTATTTAATGATAGTAATTTATCAAGTCAAAAATTTAAGTCTATTTAATATTTTCTATATTTTTATTATGTTTTTAATAAGAGCAATGCTATGTATCCCAAATCTCTTACCCAAATCTTCATCCCAAATCAAGGGAGACCATTGGATCAGTGGGTTTCATTTGAAAAAATTAATGAGACCCACTCATCCAATAGTCTTTCTTTATTTGGGATAGAAATTTAGGTTAGAGTTTTAGGATGCATAGCATTTTCCTTTTAATAAATTATCTATCAAGTAATTTCTACAACACAAACACAAGTTACACAAGCTTTCAGATAGATCATTGCACCCAAAAGGCAAAAAATTCAAGTGTAGTTTATATGGAGGAGTGTCGTATCTTACTTGTCACCTTTCCAGCACAAGGTCACATTAACCCATCGTTGCAATTCGCCAAACGTCTTGTCCGAATGAGTGTCAAAGTCACCTTCTTAACCAGTGTCTCTGCCATTCGCCACATGGCCAAAACCACTCCACCACCAGAAGGATTAACCTTCGCTTCCTTCTCTGATGGTTATGAAAATGGGTGGATAGCTAGTGACGAACGCTTCATATCTGAGCTTACAAGACTTGGTTCCCAAGCGGTGGCAGAACTCATCACCGCTGGTTCTGCCGAAGGCCACCCGTTTACCCATGTGATCTACTGTAGATCCGGATTTAGCATGGGGGCAGTGGGGGCAGCTGCCCCCACTGAAATTTTAAAAAGTTTTGGGCCTTAGGTGTAATTTTAAAATTTTCAAAAATTTCTTAAACTTGCCCCCACTGAAATTTTCTTAAAGTATAGGGTATATTAATATAATTTTCAATAGCTCCTCCTCATTTTTCACGCTAACAGCTGCCCCCACTGAAATTTTAAAAAAATTTGGAACCTAGGTGTAATTTTAAAAATTTCAAGAATTTTTTAAATTTGTCTCACTGAAATTTTGTTAAAGTATAGGGTATATTAATATAATTTTTAACCCTTAAAAGGTAACTTTTGACATGCCTGTTTTTTTTTTCTTTGTCTTCTTCGTCTAGACCAAAGTACTTTTGAGATTTTCTTAAAGTATAGGGTATTTTGAAATATAAGTATATACATGAGTTGCGCTTCTAAATGACTTTTTTTTTATGTAATTATACTTATAAATAATTTATCAATAGAACATATTTTGATAAAAATAATGTTACAATTATACTTTAAAATTTAAAATTTAGGTTGCCCCCACTGGGATAAAATCCTGGCTCCGCCCCTGGATCTACACCACCCTTCTTCCATGGGTAGGACGGGTGGCGCGTCGCCTTCATGTCTCCGCCACACTTCTTTGGATTCAACCAGCCACCCTTTTCGATATTTATTACTAGTACTTCTATGGGTACGCTGAGACTAATAAAATTAATATCAGTGACCCCTCATTTTCCATTGAATTACCAGGGCTGCCACCTCTTGCTCTTTGTGACCTTCCCTCTTTCTTTAACTCTTCAAATTCAAACATATACAATTTTGCACTCCCAGCATTAATGGGGCATTTTGAGCTACTTGATGAAGAAACAAACCCACAAGTACTCCTAAACACCTTTGATGCTTTGGAAACTGAGGCCCTAAGAGCTATTGAGAAGTATAACTTAAAGGCAATAGGACCACTAATACCATCAGCTTTCTTGGATGGAAAAGATCCATCTGATACCTCATTTGGAGGCGATCTCTTTCAAAAATCAAGAGATTATGTGGAATGGTTGAACTCAAAACCGAAATCTTCTGTGGTTTACGTATCGTTTGGAAGCATATCCGTGTTATCAAAGCAACAAATGGAAGAGCTTGCGTTCGGATTGCTAGAAAGCCATCAGCCATTTTTGTGGGTGATTAGAGGAACTGGTAATGGGGTGAAAGAACAAGAAAAGTTGAGTCGCAGTGAAGAACTAGAAAAACTGGGGATGATAGTGCCATGGTGTTCTCAAGTGGAGGTTCTTTCGCACCCATCGGTGGGGTGTTTTGTGACACATTGCGGGTGGAATTCGACAGTGGAGAGCTTGGTTTCTGGGGTGCCAGTGGTGGCGTTTCCGCAGTGGACCGATCAGATGACCAATGCAAAGCTCATCAAAGACGTTTGGAAGACTGGGGAGAGGGTGACTGCGAGTGGAGGAGTCGTTGGAGGTGGTGAGATCAAGAGGTGCTTAGAGCTGGTGATGGGAAGCGGAGATAGTGGCGAAAAGATGAGAGAGAATGCTAAGCAATGGAAGGATTTGGCGAGGGAAGCTGTGAAGGAAGGTGGATCATCGGACATGAATCTTAAGGCTTTCGTGGATGAGATTCGAGGTGGCATTCAGTAAAATTTATTCACAAAGGCTAATTGTAGACAACACAAACAAGGCATTGGTATTTTTTTTTTACGAGAGAACTGCAACATTTCTACTTATAAAACAGAAGTGACATAGGTCCTTATAATTCACACACACCCAAACGCATTGGTATTGATATTGAATAAATTTAGAAGTTGAAATGTGTAAAAATAAAATAAAAAATATCATCCGATAAGCACTGAATCATTTGATTTCTAGTTTCGTTTTTTTGGGTTGGTCTAGCATATGTTTTATGGTTAAGTATCTTTTTCTCTTTCTTTTCGTTTGTTTTGAGGGGGGTCATGCTTGTAATTTTTGTCATAAATGGAGATACATAAGTTATGTGATGTATAAAACTTGTAATAGTACAAACCTTTACCAAATATATCTTACCACCAATAATAGATTTAATTAAATGTTAGAATCCACCTCGAATATAATGATTAAAACACATTAAGTATGTATATTAGGCTCTAAAACTTGTTACTTGACGAGTTCAGATTTTCCTCATATACGATATGCTTGATCCTCAAAGAGTACATCCAAGTGCAAGTAGTCAAGAAGTAATAATTTCTCAATAATTTCGAGGTTTAATCATAGAGATTAAAGAAAGTTTAGAGGTAAAGGTACGTAAAAAAAGAACCAAAATTCTAAAAAAGATTGTATTGGTTTGAAAGATAATTGCAAGTAAAATTTAAAGAAAATAATCTATTGAAAATTGACCGTTGGACTCTGGGATCAGGATTTGTTCATATTCATCGGATAATTATGCAATTTATAATTATCTTAGTTAATTTTCAAATTATTATTGTAGACAACAAAATAATATAGCTTCGAAGCACATTTGGTTTGATTGATATGAAAGTAGAATTTGAAGAACTAGTTTTATAAAATTTGAAGGGAATTATAAGCATTGAATATACCAAGAACTCTATCTTATTAATAAATAATCAAATAATTTTATAGAGTATAAAATTTTGCGAAAGCATTCAATCAATCTTGAAAAAATAAAGATTTAATATTAAATTCAAAAAAAATAATTGCATAAATATAATATCTAAACAAACAATTACAAATCAATAATTCTAGGCTAAAGAGTACAAGGGAACTACCCACTGGTCATGGGCAGATCTTAGAAAAAAATAAAGAAAGACGTAGAAGATGAGATTTAGAATTATTTTCTGGCAAATAGAATTCAAAGAGCCTTACCTGTGTTGGTTGATAAATCTCAAACTGCCTCTGTCAAGGGTAGAAGGATTAGTGACAACACTCTTCTCCCTCAAGAGCTATTGAGAAGATACCATATCAACAGGGGTACCCCAAGATGTACTCTGTAAGTTGACCTCATGATTCATGAAGGCATATGATAATGTCAGATGAGATTTTATGTTAGAGGTGATAAAGCAAATGGGGTTTCATCAGAACTTAATCCAGTGGGTGGAGGTATGCATCTCTTCTCCTATATACTCCATTAATATCAATGGAGAGCTTAATGGCTACTTTCAAGAAAGAAAAGGCCTTAGTCAAGGTGATCCTATGTCACCTTACAATGTTTTTCATTGTCATGGAAGCCTTCAATGGGTTGATGAAGGCAGCAACTATATTGGGGAGGTTTCGTTTCCATTGGAGATTTAAGAAGGAAATTATTTAACACCTCTGCTTTATGGATGATGTTATGATTTTTAGCAAAGGAACATTGGAGTCTATTAAGGCACTGAGAGAAGTCCTGCAAGTTTCCTATGAGTTTTCTGGGCTTAAACCCAACCCTAGTAAAAGCCAAGTCTACTTTTCTGGAGTGGATAAGGTGGTCAGGCAGGAAATTGTTCAATATTTAGTATATATAGAAGGAGTCTTGCCTGTGATATATCTTGGGGGGCCTCTTATATCTACCAAGCTTAGGGCAGTTGACTGTAATGTCAACCACCGATTGAGAAGATTACAGCGAGAGTTAGATCCTGGAGTTTCAAATCTTTATCCTATGCTGGAAGAACTCAAATGATTAATTCTGTGCTCTTTTCAATCCAGATTTAATGGTCTTTTGTGTTTCTCCTCCCAAAGAGAGTCATTGAGATAGGTGAAAGAATTTTGTGGAGATTTTTATGGCTTGGACCTGACCTTAGAATGTCGGGTGCTAAAATGGCTTGGAACAATGTTTACTTACCAAAGAGGGAAGGTGGCCTGGGCATAAAAGACATGGGGACTCTGAACAAAGCAGCTATTGCAAAGCAACTATGGAATGTCATTAGCAAAAATGAGGAATCTGTGTGGACTTCATGGGTTAACAATGACTGTGAAAGGCTTAGTGGGGGCGGTGTGAATGTTTGGGTTAATAAGTAAGTAAAAGATGATGTAGGACCAAATAACAAAATATAAGTGGTCCACCTTAGCAGAAAGACCAAGATTACATGCATTGCAATAGAGACTCTTGCTCCTTGGGGGTTGTATTGCTTGAAGCGTGTTGGAGATATAGCAGCTTGGTTTATTAGGGTTTATTAAAGTTTTTTGTTTTCCTTTTTACCTTTTTATCCTTATTGTAACTTTCAATGGCTATATATACGGGGACTCTAAACTTAGTTTGTATCCTTTTTTTACTCACGTTTATTCCAAGTTGGTATCAGAGCCACACCGTTACCCTAACCTTCTCCATCATCCTCACCGGCGATCAACAACCACTTCTCCACCACAAAAATACACCGACAGCCAACCCAAACAACATACACCGACTGCCCAGGCCACACCTACTCCGACAGTCATCAACTCCATCGAGAAACATCAACCGACTTCACACCTACACCGACAGTCATCAACTCCACCGAGAAACATCAACCGACTGCCCACCCCCATCAATCGACTGCTCCTCATCACCAACAACACAGCTTATCATCACCGACAACCCTCAAACAAAAACCGACCGAACCCAACTCAGACCAATAAACCGAGCCCAATATACCAACAACCTAATAACCCACTACCCAGCACCGACCGCATTTCATAACACCAAATAACCGACAAACCCACGACCCCATAACACCGACATCCTCGTAACTTAAACCATCTTCGTCTTTGCTTCGTCCAGCCAATTAACCCAATAAACAATACCCACAAACCCAGACCAGTAGCCCAAACAACCCAAACCAGAACCCAGACCAACAACATGTACCAAAACAGCGGCAAACCCAGCCCATTAAACATATACCAAAACAGCCAACTGTTCAACCAAATCCCATACAGCCCACAACCCAGTAAACCCAAAAAATAAATAAATAAATAACAATAGCAACCCAAGTTAAGACCAGCCCAGCCACCTAGCCTACTGTTGGGTCACTCATCAGCCCACCGTCAGGTTTATTTTTTCGTTGTAACTTCGTTGTTCGCACTCTTCGTCACAGTGCTATCATGTTGCAGTATCTAGGACTGTTTTAAGAGGGATTGAATCCTCTTCTTCGTTGATATGCTCTTGATGTAGTAGATCATTTATTTATATTTACTAGATTCCTAGGCACCGTGATCTGATTATTTGGGAGCTTTCTAGACTTTCTTTATCTGTCCCTACTGTTCGACTGGAGGTATATCATTCTCCCTTATTTTGTCCTTCTATTTATCTTAGAGTTTTTTTTTCTGTCACGGATGCCCACGTATTGTTATTGTTATGGCTACTACTATTGAGACCTCTGCTGTTAGTACTTCCATCTGGAATGTACCTCATGGTTCTCATCAGTGTGATTATTGTGGACGACCAGGACATCTCAGGGCTACTTGCTGGAGGCTCTATTTGGAGCTTAAGCCATCTCCTCACAGCCGTACTACTGCTATTGTTAAGGTACCACCACCTACTGCTGCTCCTCCTTGGCAGAGTGATATGGATGCTATCACTTCATGATTGGATATACATATGTCCGCCTTGACTTCTCAATGTTCGACTACTGCTACTGCCACCATTACAGGTATATCTCGTACCTTTCATACTTGTGCCAATCTGTCTCCCCTTTAGATGTCGGACTCGGGTGCGAATGGTCATATGTCAGGTGAGACCCATCACTTCACCAATTTTGACGAGCAGTTACATACTCAAGTTCAGTTAGCAGATGGTACACATGCCTCTATTGTTAGTAGGGGTACAGTCCACCTCCCAGATGAATTTACATTACATTCAGTGTTTCATGCGCCAAAGCTGACCATGAATCTATTATCTGTACATCAGTTAGCCAAAGATTTTTACTATACGATTGTGTTCTTATGTGATTCGTGTTATTTGCAGGACCTGAGTACCAGGAGGATTATTATCAGGTGACATGAGAGAGATGAACTGTATTATCAAGGCGATTCACATACGATTTCACCAGTTTCTCTACCTCCACCTCCATCACCTACTTTGTCTTTATCTGTTCCTCGCTTGTATTCTAGTATTTTACCTAGTATTTGTTGTTATGAATTTTTATCACAAATTGTTCAGTTGTGGCATGACCGTTTTGGGTATACAAATTTTAAATATTTATGTATGTTATTTTTTGCTTTGAGCAAAGCTTGTGTTAGTGGTAAACTTGACTGTGTTATACGTTCCCTATCAAAACATGTTCGGACCAGTTATATTCCTCGCATACACTAGTCACCCAAACTATTTGACCTAATACACTCTAATATTTGGGGACCCTCTCCTATTACTACTCTGTCAGGTGCTCGATACTATGTGATATTTATAGATGATTATACCCGTTGTACTTGAGTCTACCTTTTGCATAGGAAGTCTGATGTACTCCCTATCATCACTCAATTTCTCCAGATGATTAAAACACAATTCGATGTCATTGTTCGTGCTATTCGTTTAGATAATGCCACATAATATGTGTCTGATGCCTTAGTGTCTCACCTTTCTTCTCAAGGTATCTTTCAGCAGCTCACTTATCCATATACTCTTGAGCAAAATGAAGTTCCTGAAAGGAAAAATAGGAGTCTGATAGGGATGTACGTTGTATACTTAGAGCTATGGGAATACCAAAATCTATTGGCATTTTGTTATTTTGACTTCTACTTTTTTGTGTAATCGTACACCAAGTCGTGTGCTTCAGCATAGGGCTCCCTTACAGGTCTTATTCCCTGAGTGGACACTTTTTTTGGTCCCCCTTCGTGCTTTTGGCTGCACATATTTTGTTCAGGATCAGTCTCCTACTCGTCATAAGCTTGATGGTAAAGTAATTCATTGTGTCTTTGTGGGCTATTGTCATCAGTCTAAAGGGTATTGGTGTTATGATCCTGTGAGGTGACATATGTATCACAGTCTAGATGTTACATTCCTTGAAAATATTTCTTATTTTTCTTCTAGTTTTGTGTCTGCCCCTCTAGTTGATGATACTCCATTTGATTTTTCGTTACCACAAGAGCCAAAGCCATTGGTTACGATAACTATAGATTCATCAATCTCTTCTCCTCCAGAGCCACTCATTCCTGTCAGTACAGAGTCACCAACGTTTCTTCTTTTGCAGGTTTATGTTCATCGCCCTCGCTCTCATCCCCCTGCTGATGTCCCCTTTACCTCAGGCGATGCAGGTAATACTTCTCAGTTCGTTGAGCATATTGATGCACCTGTTGTTAGTACTGATGAGATTACAGGTACTCAGTTAGTTACTTTACCTGATGAGACATTATTAGTGGAGGATGATGATTTGGGGCGTCGTTATCCGCGGCGTGATCATTGTCCAGTTGTTCGTTATGGTTGGGCTGCCAAGACTTTATATCCGATCTCTGCTTATGTTTCTTATGATGATTTATCTCTTACATTTCAAGCTTATAGTATGGCCTAATCAGATACGCCATTTTCTCGCTCTGTTTTAGAGGCTATGCGGGAGCCTCAGTGGGTTATTGCTATGCAGACGGAGATGGACGCTCTTCAGCGTAATCATACATGTGATCTTGTCTCTTTACCTTCAGGGGTGAAGCCTATTACCTGTCATTGGGTTTACATCCTTAAGTTTCTTGCGGATGGTACTACTGATCGTCACAAGACTAGGCTTGTGGCGAAGGGCTTTACTCAGGTACCAAGTCGTAATTTTGGTGCTACCTTTGCCCCGTGAAAAAATTGACTACTGTTCAATTGATTTTTTCTCTGGCTATGGAGTACTCTTGGCCTCTTCATTAGTTAGATGTGAAGAATGCATTTCTTCAGGTTGATCTGGATGAGATTGTTTATATGGATACACCACCGGACTTTCGTGGTGAGGGGGAGTATGCTGGAAAGGTATGTTGACTGCGTTAGTCTCTTTATGGACTGAAATAGTTACCACGAGTCCGGTTCTCTTGATTTAGTGACATAGTTGTACGTTTAGGGTTCATCAGATGTCATTCTTATCACGCTTGCTTCATTCGACGAAATACTTCTAGACAGTGTGTCATCCTTTTGGTATATGTTGATCATATTATTATTACTGGAGATGATATTTCTAGGACTGCGCAGGTCAAGGTAGACCTTGAGAAGGCCTTCAATGTGAAGGACCTTAGATTTCTGCGATACTTTCTTGGGATTAAGGTTGTTCGTAGCAACAGGGGTATTGTTCTTTCTTAGAGAAAGTATATTTTGGATCTTCTCTCAGACACTAAGATGCTGGGGTAAAAACCGGCATCATCACCTATGATTCCAAACCTGAAGCTTACTGCTGAAGGTGAGGAATTGAGAGATCCGACTGTTTATCAAATGATGGTAGGTAGACTTATCTAGCTAGCCACACTAGGCCAGACATTTCATTCGCTGTCAATTGAGTTAGTCAGTTTATGTACAGACCATGTCAGTCTCATCTTGATGTAGTTTATCTATTTTTTGGTACCTCAAGTCTTGTCTTAGACTTGGGTTGTTCTATGTATCAAGATCTTAGACTGATTTTCTAGCCTGTTATTCAGATTCAAATTATGGGAGAGCGTGTGACGGTCAATCTACTACGGGCTTCTGTTTTTTCGAGGGACTCATCTTATCTCTTGAAAAAGCAAGAAGTAGCCAGTTGTCTCTCGCTCGTCAGTAGAGGCAAAGTATTGGGCACTGACACTTGGCACATATGAGATTATCTAGCTACGATCGATTCTTGGCGAGTTGAGATTTTCAGTGACTTCTTCATCTACATTATATTGTGATAATCAATCTGCTATTCAGCTCGCTTCTGACTCTGTATTATACGAGAGGACAATGCATATAGAGATCAATGTTCACTTTCTTCGGAAGAAGGTTAGCAGTGGTATTGTCAGTCCATCGTTTTTGAGAACCAATGATCAGGTTGTAGATGTTTTCACCAAATCTGTCACTGTATCTATTCTTCGGGACTTTGTTGTCAAGCTTAGCTTAGTTGACATTTCTGCGCCTAGCTTGAGGGGGAGTGTTGGAGATATTGCAGCCTAGTTTATTAGGGTTTATTAAAGTTTTCTATTTTTCTTTTTATCTTTTTATCCTTTTATCCTTATTGTAAATTTCAGTGGCTATATATACGGGGACTCTACACTTAGTTTGTATCCTTTTTTCACTCACGTTTATTTCAAGTAAGCGGAATATGGTAGTTACAGTGGGTTTCTTAGCTCAGAGCCTTTTTACACAGTGTGTTCTAAATAAAATTCTGGCCCCCTATATAGTGTTTTTGTATTCTATTTATACATGTTACCATCTAGAGTTTTCTGCGACTCTTTCTTTTCTTGGTTGATTCTGTGGTCCTCTCTTCGTTTGTCTTGTAGCGGAGCCTGTCACCCTTATGCACTTTGTGCCCATGATCCTCAAAATGGTTAGTGTACAAATATTCACTTTACCAGGGAATATTTGTTCGTTAGGGTCACTTGAAGTTGTCCCCCCTGTCTCTTGGATATGTGGCGCAATGAGAACGACTTGGGACCTATTTCGTATCGAGCTTCTAGTTACCGAGCTGGTCTACTTCTTTGAGCTTGAGACTACTGAGAAGGCTTATACTGGTCTAGAAGTCATTCGACTTCCTTCCTTAGGTTGTGTCCCACTTTTATGACAGAGTGGGTGCACTGCGAATGAGCCGTTTAAGTTATCATGTATCCGGGGGACCCATCAGGTATTTTGGGCTTCGAATGGATGGCCAAAGTCTAAATCAATCATTATCAATACTTATTTGGTGAGAGGTAGGGTTTTTGGGATATTGAGATACCTCAGAAAGCCTCTTGGACATAGAGGAAAGTCCCCAGTCTTATGGGGGAATATTTACCTTTTATTAGGTATAAAGTTGGAAATGACTTAAACACATTTCTCTGGTTGGATCCTTGGCATCCTAAGGGAATCATTTAGCATGTCTGGGGTGAGAATATGGTGAGGAATTCTATCCTTGGTAGGGAAGCAAAGGTTTGTAGCATTGTGGGCACTTCTGGATGGGTGTGGCCGAAGCCTAGAATGTAGAAGTTAAGTAAGTTCTTGATGCTATCCTATTAGATTGTAGGCCTGATGTAAGGGTTGAAGACAGTGTGATATGGATTCCTTCAACCACTTTTAACACCAAATCTCCATGGGAGTGCTTCAGATTCACAACTTAGATGGCCATAAATTGTCTAGTTTTCTGGTGCCATTCCTAGGCATAGCTTCATTATGTGGTTGACAGTTAAAGAGAGACTCCTGACTCAGGACAAACTTTTTCTTTTTGGCATCATTTCTACAGCTATTTGTGTCTTTTGTAGAGGTGAGGTGGAAATACACAACCATCTCTAATTTGAATGCCCATTCACTGAGAGAATTTGGAGATCAATCCATGGCTTATGCAATGCACAATGGCCCAATGGGAGTTTGATTTTAATCATCCGGTGGTTTGGTGAAAATATGAGATGTAAGGGATTGCTTAAGTTGATTGGGAGATTTGCTCTCTTGGATACTGTTTATGCTATTTAGGGTGCAAGAAATAAAAGAACATTTAGGAATTATCAGTATGATGAGGTTGCTTTTTTGAATGGGATTGTTGGATGTGTTAGGATGAGGCTGGCTTTGAGTAAAGAGTTCGGCAGAAGCCATGGAAATATCTGGCTTCAAAGACAGTGGGCCTCCCTAAGGGTCCTTTTAATTGATTTGTTGTGTATGGGTGAAAATATGGTTGTTGGAGCAAAGCTGTTGACTCCTTTGCTTGGTTTTGCTGCCTCCTTATTCTCTATTGTTGCTTCTAGTTTGGCATTTTTTTGTAGTTGCGTTTGGCCAGCTTGCTGATTGGAGGCCGACTGTTTGCTCTTTGTTAGTGTTGAGCTGGGTTGTTGCTTACTAGTTTGAGCTTGCTGGTTGTTCTGGGAGCTGATCTTTGGTGCTGATTGTTGTCTATTTGAGCTGCCCTTTATGGTTGCGGGTTACTGGGTTGTTTGTACTGATTTTTGCTATTGCTTGATGTAGATGGTTTTGCAATGATGCTGATATGGCTGCTGCAATGTTGGATGGTGCTTCAAATTTCTTTTCAACTTTTGAAGTCCAGGTATGCTTAATCTTGACACTTTTTCTTATTGAACCTTTTGAAATGTAAGATTACAATGTATTTTTTTGCTACGGGGATGAAGGATCTTCTATTCTCTTGTTTGATTAGATCAACCATTCCTTTGGAAACGCTCGTGTACATGAACCCCTTTTTGGTTTTTATGAAATTGATCTTACTTATCGAAAAAAAATACATAAACTCTCCAGTTACAAGAAGAATCCAAAGAAGAATTCAGTAGCTAGTCATAAAAATGCAATTTAATAGTTCATTAAAGTTCTTGCTTGAGGTTCCCAAGAAATATGTAGGGAAAAATAGCATGATTTTAAATATAATAATCAATTATAAAATATAATAAAATAACAAGAATACAATCAAATAGATGCAACCGCATTTGATTAGAACAATACAAAATATAAAATAATAAATTAGAAAGAGGTGTCCTATAATATCTGTAAGGCGTGTGATCATTGTCCTAAAGTAAATATGCCTCCCCATGTGAAGGTGCTAACAAACATATACAACTCCAAGATCCAAACTAGATATACTCATAACAGCACCTCCTCAGAGGTCACATCTACTAGGAGGTTGGGGTGAACCTAATTTGAATCGAAGTTGCCCAACCTCACTTAATGTTGACAACCTCCATCTGAAGGATCATAGTAACAAAAGACTTGAACTAGATCCATTGAGACAAAGTTCAACTGTCACGCACACAGGACCAATATTAGTCCAGATTCCCGAGTTAATGCGTTTAATGGCAATGCACTTGATTTTAATTATCATGGGAGTTTCTAGAGAATAGCCCAATTCCCAATTCTAGTATTCGCGGTCTCACAACTACTCTCACTTAGGTGAGCCCTCCAACGGTATATGTGCACCATACCATGTAAGAGTTTTTTTGTCTCAATCTAATTCAAGGTAAAATCCTTCATTACCGTCACACTACATATGCACCTCTGTCAAAGAGATGAACATGAAAATATCTCCTCTTAGGATATTTCTTCAATAACGGTGTTAATAAGTCACGCAATATCAATTGTTTCTACCCATTGAACTTCTTTCACGGAGTCCCCAATCACAGAAGTTGGGTTACCCCTAGGTGACTCCCTTGCGGGTTTAAGTCCTCCCCTCGACAGTTCTTGAAACAACAACTTATCTCAAAAGCTCAGTTTTCCTCGAAAGTTCACTGATCAAATTAATCAGCCTTTATATATTTGTGTCTCATTGCTTTCCTCGGAAGCTCTTTAATTCATTTGTAAGCTCTGCTTGGCTAAGATTTCATAAAGATCAGAATGACCATTCTTCCATGTCTCACTTGGCGTGCACACATCTTCATATCTTTTCATTGATATTGATTTGATATGTCTTTCAAACAACACATTAAAATGCATTATTTGTTTGTGATCACGAACTCAAGCGCCCCAAATAAAATACTTAAGTATGAAATAATTCATAAAAACATCTCAGTAAGTATGTGCAATTTTCAACACCAATGTATAGATAAGGAAATATTGATTGCGTGTCCATCATTTTCCCCCTACATTTCCAAGAGTTCTCATGATAGAGTGGCTAATGCTTCAGTTATTGTTTAAAATTTGGGCTACGAATTTCTAAAAGGGTTCTAGTTCATAAAAATAGCATTTTTGCATCAGTCCCCATATTGCAAGAATACCTAGCACAATGTTCATATCACATATTGGATGGATTTGATTCAAGGAGTGTTTTTGAATGAGTGAACCTCAAGGCTTGAATATACACAAAACACAAGTATACCTTGAATATATAGTGCAATTGTTCTTTTAGTACTAAGGGCATCTCCAACCCGCTCTAACGCTGACACCTAATCTAGAAAAATCGCATCCATCCGATGGCTCTAAATCAGTGTACTTAAGATATAACCCCCACAAAGAAAACAGGTTATCCTTGAATCAAGAAGTACTAGTAAATCCAACAGATAATTGAATGACACATAACAATTAATCAATGATCAATACACATTTCATCAAAGTGTAATCAAAACCATTGAATAGAAAACCCATATTTCATGAAACACCCATTTCATGTGAGTATTAGCATTGTCTCACTTAAAGCATCTTTATAACATGTAAATTATCGAAAACTTCAACCTCTGATATTAGCAAACATGGAACATACGATTATAGTATGTAGTATATCTATCTGATTTTAATAATCATATTCATGCATGCCATAATTGTCAAGATAGAAATAATGGATGCCAAACGAAAACTTAATTAGCATAATGAGTACTTCTACGGTTACTACAATAATGACAACAGTTCTTGATTCACCTTTGAAACATTTTGATTAGATCATTTACGGTTCTCTATTTAAAACAAATCCATGAATGGATTTACAGGATAAGGAAAATGTTGTATACAATGCAAACGGTACTGTGGGTACCTCCCATCTTAAAACATGTAATCATCTGGTATTAACCTTTTCTTCTTTTAATAGATTCAAAAATTTCCCAGTTTAAAAACGAAGCAATCAACAAACATCAGTTTGTGGTTTATTCTTTAAATAATATTATATCATAAATCAAATGTTTTCAAGACCACACTAATACATCGAATTTAAATCGTTACAATGAGGCAAATGTTCGGTCTATATATTCTTTTTCTTTTTCGCTGCTTTTTCGCTGTTTTATCAAATACCCTACATCAAGATTGGTCAAAAAATGTGTGTATTAAAATTACAAGTCTACCGATTGACAACTGTTGGAAGTCACTGGGTAGGCAAATATCAACTGTTTTACTTAATTTCTTTTTCTCGCTTTCTGACTTTATTCCCTAACCACTTTTCAAATTCAACGAATTTCTTCTGTGTCTCAAATGGAAACTGTTTCTAAATCATATTTTAATACTACTAGCAAATGCACACGTGCGTTGCACATGGATAATTTAAAGAATTGTGGTTTTCGTATTTATAATTTATTAAAATAACTAAATAAATATATTAGTATTTATGTACATAGAGTATTCGTAGTTGTACTCTTTATTTAGTAAACATCTCTTTTAAAATAGATGACATTGTTTATCAAATTTAAAAATAGAGTGTGAAATTAAATAAAAGTGTCAATTTGTCTGGCACTCCCCTCTCGCTTTGGTGGCTATTGTTTTGTTTTGTATGTTTTTTCTTATTAAATAATAAGTCTTCTTAATATTCGTATTTTTGTCCATGTAACTTGAACCTTGGATTGACTATTTTTTTATTGGTTTAAGTTGAGCAATTTCTGAAGTTTTATTGGAGTCCACTATTTAGATAAAAAACAAAACAAAAAAAACTTGCATTTGTGCAAATAAAAACTATTTATTTGAGACAAGGAAATCATCTATTATCTCAGCCATCCTAACTTCTAAAATTATGAAGATTGATTGAACCATGATATGAATCTGCTATGTTAGTTGGTCCTCCTCGTGATCATTGTTGTCTATGGCATGACTTCTATGTAATAATTCTATTGTTGGATGTGCTAGTCTAACCACATAATTAAACCTTGGAGAACTTTGGAGTTCTGTGTAGATACAAACTTGAAATCCTATGAAGGGCAATAAATAGTGACCTCTTTATTCTAAAGTTAGAACATAAAAACATGTGCTAAAAAATCAGTCACCAATCAGATACAAAAATAACAATCTGCAAATCTAAACCATGACAAGTCTTTGTGTGCGTGTGTGAAAATTGGAACACTTATCGTGTTCACTCCGCTCCATCTCTCCATCCTCCGTAACTGGCATGTATGACTCCGCATATTTCATCAAAAACTTTGGAACTTGTTAGAGAAAATAGAAAAAAAGTGGCCAAGTGATCAGCATTATGAATTTAAATCTTGTCCAGCCATACCTCTTGCATGTCAGCAAGACTTTGTTCATGTATTTTGGTTGATCCAGGAACATAAACACCACCACCACCAAGTGTGTTTGCTTGGACACGAGATACAGTAAGCAGATTTTGAGCCCTCCTAGAAAGTTCAGCTCCAGATCCTTTCAATTGCACGTTTGTCTCCTTGTCAATAACATGATTCAAATAAAATAAAATAAAAAATGTTAGAACAGATAATGAGCAATACCCAAGCATGTTTTCGACAAATGAATAGTACATGAGTTAGAATGGAATCCAATAGGATTAAACCTGGAAATGGGGAAACCATTTATAAAAACAAAGGACTTACTCAAATGAACTTGGATGCGATAGTTTAGGAAAAAAAATTGAAGATCTTGAGGAACCCAAACGTGTACCACACAAGCTAAGAGTAAGCTCAAGAGAGAATATATGAAAAAGACAGAGATAACAACCCAAAATTACCACGACAATTAGGAATACAAACGACTAAGGAAGCGAAATCACCGGTAATAAATGTGTTTATTCAGTGTCTGGCTTTTGGTATTCCATTTGATAACTCATATATTAACTACTATTTAATATTTATTAGATTCATTGAATTTGAAAGGTTTAACCTTCGGTATCAATTATTTGTTAGGATGAAAAAGAAATGACATTGAACGTTTAGTTCTAGAAGTAGAGTTGAAACATCATTTGATGTTTTCGTTGTCTTCGAGATGGATATATAGAGGAAGAAGGACAATTTTTAGGAGTTATGCCCCTCCATCTCTCTTGATTTATAAATTGATAATTTAATAGAGAAATTAGAATATGAGGAGTATGTCATAAATGATATTAATATAATAAATAAAAGGTGTATTGTATTGTCTTTATAATATATTTATTAATGGTAGTTTAGATAATTATGAAACGTTAGAGGGTAAAAGAGGAAAATAAAAATTTTTCAAAGATACATACTTTTTAAAGTAGTATAGATATAGATTAACTCTTAATACTTCGATGATTGTGAATGTAACACATAATAAATGTTTCGATACGATACAGCTTTCTTGCTGAAGTGGTCAGCGCACAGTGAATGAAACTACTGTGACAAACCGAAGAGTTCAATTCGCAAGTGCAAACATACATTTTTATACTGAATTTTTGTCTAACAACCAGTAGTAGGAATCAAAGAAGAGAAAGCAAACTTGCAGGTAAAACATAAAATCTTTTCAAGAACAATCGTCAGACAAAAAATGATACAGAAAATTGTTTTTTTCTTTCCAATGCAATTTAATCTGTGATATCTCTTTTCTCTTTGTTTCTTTAGGCATTCAACCAAAACACAACGGTTTCTTCCAGGGAACTTAGCCTCATGTGGTGGTGGAATAGTTTTAGATTAGTAAATTATAATTATGAGTTTTTTTGGTCTTATGTTGTAATGCCATAAATTCTTATTGTATTCAAAAAGTCATTGAATACATATATCAATAGTCTTTTGCTTCGTCAACTTCATACACTTTGTATTTCTAAAAAATATAATCAAAATTTTATGATGTAAATTTTTGTACGTCCAATGCTCATGTGCATTGCTAGTCTATATCTATACTACTTATAAATATTTGCATCTACGAAAAACTTTTGGTTTTCTATTTCACCCCTAATTATTACAATAAATACAAGTTTGCCCACAAAATATTTGCTAGACAAACTTTATTTCTATAACTTTCATATTTTTTGGTGAATAAACTTTATCACTAATATTCTAAATTTTTTGTTAGATAAATTTTATCACAAAATATTAGCTAGATAAATTTTATCTCTATGACTTCCAAACTTTTCACTAAATAAATTTTATCACTATGACTTGCTAGTACATTCTTCTTTTTCATTCAATTCGACAAATTCAACTAGAATTCTAATATGATGTGAAAAAAATTGATATTTTTTATGTGATAAACCAACCATCGAAAATTCATTATTCATTGTTATATATAATAAAAGATTAGAAGAGCAAAGAGCAAAAACTCATATATTTTTCTTTCTTTCATACCTATTAGACTTCCAAAATATTTTGAACAATTTTATTAGAAATAAATATAATTAAATATAGGAAGATAGACTTATATCTCTTAAAAACATACCTATTGCTAGTATGACATTTTCTTTACTCTGTTTCCAATCTATTTGGGTATGGCTATTGCATAAATGTTCTATTTACCTTACAACAGTTTTTTTAATTGGAACTAAAATTAGTTTGTGTTCAATTGAATTGGTGTTCCCATCAAAATGATAATGAACGCCAAAAAATAAGGTATTTTTCATGGAATAAAGAGCTTAATCTGTTAAAATAATCTCATAATATTTAATTGTTTATTATTAATAGACTTGTAGTGTTTTAGGAGTTATTATATTATGAGTGGAATTAAGTTCGTTACCAGACTTCTTGAATTCATGTGGTGGTGAAATAGTTTTAGATTAGTAAATTATATTTACAAGTTTTCTTGGTCTTATGTTGTAATGCCAGAAATTCTTATTGAATTCAAAAAGCCATTGAATGCATATATTAATTGTCTTTCACTTCGTTAACTTAATACACTTCGTATTTCTAAAAAATATAATCAAAATTTTATAATCAAAATTTTTTCACATGAAACGCACGTGTGCATTACTAGTTTATATCTATACTATTTATAAATGCCTGTATTTGCGAAAACTTTTGGATTTCCTATTTCACCCCAAATTTTTACAATAAATACAAGTTTGCCCACAAAATATTAGCTAGATAAACTTTATCTCTATAACTTCCATATTTTTTGTTGGATAAACTTTATCACTAATATTCAAAAAAAATTGATAGACAAATTTTATCACTAAATACTAGTTGGATAAAATTTATCTCTATGACTACCAAAATTTTTACTAGATAAATTTATCACTATGACTTGCAAGTACATTTTTCTTTTTCATTCAATTCGACAAATTCAACTAGAATTCTAATATGATGAGAAAAAAATTGCTATTTTTTAGGTGATAAACACTACCATCGAAAATTCATTATTAATTATTATATATAATAAGGGCATGTTTTGTTGGAGGATAAGATAAACCTGGTATTAGAAATGTATTCCTTACATTTCCAATACCAATGGATATTAATACCGATAATAAAAATTATTTCAATCCCATACCATGTTTGTTTACTCAATAGGTACTATGGTGGGTCCCACAAACAACTATCTATTTTATTACATCTTATATAACAAATATACCATTTTACCCTTAATATCATTCATTCATTAACATCATCCATTTCATTCAAAATAAATTAAAAAAAAAAAACTCGTGACATTATACATTTAAACATAATACAAAGAAAAAAAAATTAAAAAAAAAACAATAACACCGTACACTTAAACATAATATAAGAAAAAAATTCAAAATAATTTTTTTTTAAAAAAAACAAAAAGAAACCGTTAACACCGTATGCTTAATATGTTAAACTACTCCTAATATTTAATAATTTTTTTATTAATTGCCTTGTAGTGTTTTAGGAGTTATTATATTATGAGTAGAATTAGGTTTGTTACCAAACTTCTTGAATTCATGTAGTTGTGGAATAGTTTTAGATTAGTAAATTATATTTAGGAGTTTTCTTGGTCTTATGTTGTAATGTCATAAATTCTTATTAGATTCAAGAAGCCATTGAATGCATATATCAGCAGTCTTTCGTTTCGTCAACTTAATATACTTCGTATTTCTAGAAAATATAATCAAAATTTTATGATCTAAAATTTTTCACATGTAACGCACGTGTGCATTACTAGTCTATATCTATATTACTTATAAATGTCAGAATCTGCGAAAAATTTTTGATTTCCTATTTCACCCCTAATTATTACAATAAATACAAGTTTTCCCACAAAATATTAGCTAGATACACTTTATCTCTATAACTTTCATATTTTTTGCTGGATAAACTTTATCACTAATATTCAAAAAATTTTGTTAGATAAATTTTATCACTAAATATTAGCTAGATAAAATTTATCTTTATGATTACCAAAATTTTTATTAGATAAATTTTATCACTATAACTTGCCAGTATATTTTTTTTATTCAATTCGACGAATTCAACTAGAATTCTAATATGATGTAAAAAAAAATTACAATTTTTTAGGTGATAAACACAACCATCAAAAATTTATTATTCATTGTTATATATAATAAAAGATTCGAAGAGTAAAGAGCTAAACCCATATATTTTTCTTTCTTTAATACCTATTAGACTTCCATAATATTTTGAATAATTTTATTAGAAATATATATAAGTAGATATAGGAAGATATACCTACATCTCTTAAGGACATACCTATTGCTGGTATGACATTTTATTTACTTTGTTTTCCTTCTATTTGAGTATGACTATTGCATAACTGCTCTATTTACCTTACAACAGTTTTTTTAATTGGAACTAAAATTAGTTTTTGTTCAATTGAATTGGTGTTCCCATCAAAGTGATAATGAACGCCCAAAAATAAGATACTTTTCATGGAATGAAGAGCTTAATCTGTTAAACTAATTTCATAATATTTAATTGTTTATTATTTATAGGTTTGTAATGTTTTAGGAGTTATTATATTATGAGTTGAATTAAGTTTGTTACCAGACCTCTTGAATTCATGCGGTGGTGGAATAATTTTAGATTAGTAAATATATTTAGGAGTTTTCTTGGTCTTATGTTTTAATGCCATAAATTTTTATTGGATTCAAGAAGTCATTAAATACATATATCAGCAGTCTTTCGTTTCGTCAATTTCATATATTTAGTATTTCTAAAAAATATAATCAACATTTAATGATCTAATACATTACTAGTAAACCAAAAAATATACACACTATTACACAAAATAATACAAACATATACACCAAATATACACACACTAATACACCACCCATGACCCACAAATGGACCCAAGGGAGCCAGGCGAGAGCTGGATAGCTCGGTGATATTTTTGCACAAGAGTACTACCAGAATTCTGCATTCAAGTGTTGAAAAGGTATCAGAAGTAGCTGAATACTCTAATTGCTGACCTCTAAGTAATATGGAGACGTGTTGTAGATAATTATAAATTCATTTGTTATGTAAATCTATGGGATTTTTTTTAGGCTGGTTCTCTGTTTCTTAGGCTGATTTTTGTACCTTTGATGTTCTATAAATAAGGAAATACAAAGACTTCTCCTCACCAATTTAGGTAGAGGTTCAATCTCTTATATCTATTGTTTCTCTTCACGGTATCAGAGCATACACGAACCTCAACTGAAATGGCTTCTTCTCTCACTCTTGAAAATCTTTCTCTACTTTCTTCTATGGTGAATGTTTAACTCACCACTAAAAACTATTTGGCCCGAAAGAGTCAACTTCTAGACATAGTTATCGGAGCATACCTTTATGATTACCTTGACAGTAACGTTCAGCATCCAAAGCCACTGGTTACCTCTGCAGAAGGATTTGAATGCTTCATCATCCAATAGGTTCTCTATTTTGAGGTGTACAACCAGCGAGCATGGAAGGAGCTACTGGCTTCATCATCCAATAGTTTCTCCCACTCCTCAAAGAAGTTGGAGGACGGTGAATGTGCAGAAAAGTAAGCTGGCTCTGTGCTTTCCATTCGACTGTGGACAATGCCAGTGAGTTTGTAACGGCAATGTAGTCATTGACAACTTGTGGTATAGACTACTCTGCATATCTCTGTTTTGAATGTGCAAACCCATGTTCATGTAAGCCTTTTTGCTTTCTTTGTCTCCTATTGAGTCTTGATTCTACTATAAGTACCAGCTCAAGACAGGCACTTCCTTTAGAATTCCAGATTCTTGGTTTTGTTGTTAATCTTTTGGTTATACTTTTGTAATGGGTGGATGTATTCTGTCTTCTGAGCATCACCCTTTGTTTTGAGTTTGTATTTTTTTTCCTTCTATCTTTTTGACTATAATTTACCTTCTGTAATTTTTTTTTTGTTTGTTTTTTGGACGGTGTAGCATTACTCGTAATGTGGCTCATATTTAAATACTTTAATAAATGAGTCAATATGTTGTCATTTCTTATTGTAATTCTCCTCTCTTTTGGATTTGAACAAAGAAGAGAGAGCAAATCATACACATACATCTCAACAGTCAACCTTTTGGATTTGAACAAAGAAGAGAGCAAATCGTGTACATACATCTCAACCTTTATTGTTTTGAAACGCTAACAATCAGAGTCACCGAGAAGGCAATGAATACGTCTTCTAACACCCATTGATATAAACAATGCCAATTAAAAATTGTAGGTAGGCTGTGAGACCCGAGAAAACTAATCAAACATTTTATTTTATGTCGGGGTTTAGGTACAAATACTTATTTTAGTCATCATATATAAAAATTAAAATATTTGAAAACATAAAAAAAAATATCTTTACTTATTTCAGATTGATAAGTCAAATTTTGAGGACAAAATTCTTAAAGAGGGAAAAATTTTAAAATCCGAACAAGCAGAACAAACATGTAATATTTTTAATAAGCATATTTATATGTGACTTGCATTCGTAGGAGTGACAACCAGTATTTAATTACGAATAATGATATGAAGCCTGAACATGAATAATGAATATTTTAATATTTAGAAATGATTTATAAATAATGATTATAGGGGGAATTATTTTATTCAAGTCTGAAAGTTAAATAAGAATGTTGACAGATATGAGTTTATTATTTTATGTACATTAGCACATGTGAAATTAATTGGGTGGCAAGCATGTGACATCAATTTATTGTTATTAAAATAAAACGTGTTAGTATATACAAGAAGTGGTTAAAGGTCCAAAATACGAATTTAATGGGTGATCAATAATTTATATATATATATACATGTATATGTATAAATATGCAAATAAAGAAAAAGTGGACTTATAAATATAAGTATGTATACATATACATTATATAAGGAAATATATGTATGGATATATATGTGTGTGTGTGTGAGTGTGTATAAGTAATGATGGAAGTCTCTACTTAGGAGGACATGCAAGGCATGTCTTGCATGCAAAAATAAAAATAAAAAGAGAAACAAGAAGTCTTACTTAGACATTTTTGGCAAGAACAAGAACATGAAGGAAAGAAGAAGGAAAGAAAAAAAAAAGAGAAGAGAAGGAAAAAAAGTGACGGTGCAAAGGTCTAGAGACGAACACCGCTAAAACCGCCACACTAGAAGCTTCGGCGGAGGGGTCGTCTACTAGTAAAACATCACGCAAGGTAGGTGCACCACCCTACAATTTTTTTATTGTGATAATTTATTAGACTTTTAAATATAAGTTTTTGCTACGGTTATTGTTGGGAATAATTAATTGAGCAGAGACACACGGTAGTGTTATGAGAGTCGTTTAAGTGACGAGAGAGGACTATGTGAGTTGGATCGTCTAAGTAACATGAATTATTTATATGGCTTGAGTCGTCTATGTGATAGGATTTGATTATGTGGTAGATTCGTTTAAGTAACGTGATCAAAAACTCTCTGTGATGTGGGTTGTCTGAAGGAAAAAAATTAATGTGGTTTGGGTTGTCCCGGTGATGAATGATATCTATGAGGTGATACAAGCTTGTGATACATGTGGCCTATGTGGTGCAAGAATTTGCACAACTAAATATAGCTTGTGTGGCGGTTGTTGTTTACAGGATGATTAGTTTGTGTTGTGTGTGGGGTATTTATTGTGAGGAATAAATTAATTATGTGGAGGTAAATATATTTGTTGTATATTTTGTCGATGTGATATATATAGGTTATGTCTATGCAATGTAAACGAATGTGTATGAGGTGAAGTGTAATTTGAAAGTAAGTATATAATTCGTGGTTAAGGTTGTTCCTAAATAAATAAAGTTTCCTTTATCACTTGTTGTGATCTTAAATATTAATTGCATATTTGCTTTTACTAATGACCTTAATGACTTTTTAGAAAAAACCATTAAGACATGAGGAGTCCACTGCCAAGTCTAGAGAGTCGATTGGGGTGTCATCATGGGGTTTATTTTTATATGTCTTTTAAGTTTAAATTGTATTATTATATGTCATATTCTTGAGATCAATATTACGGTTTGTAAATAAGCAGGGCTCATGGCAAGTCGTACCACTAAGGGGTTTGATGAATTTTTTTATATGCTTATTTTTATATTAAGAAAGGTGTAAAAAACAATAAGCAGGGATTACAGATATTGTACCCCGGGCCCGGGTTGGAGTGTTACATAGGCCCTTAAAAAATAATCTACTACACAACAAAACCTCACCAATTAAAAAACTTGAGTAGAAAGCTCAAGAGTTGAAGCAACAAAGAACGTCCCACAACAATTGAAAGAAACTACGACAATATGACAATCAAGTTTAAACCATGTAAAAGATATAATGATTAACCAAATGCCCTTAGTTTGTAGGTAATTACGCTCTTAAGTAGCAGTTATGAGTCCTGATGGTGTTTTCCTTTTTCCCTTGAATGAACAGAGTATATGAGTATATGAACTAGGAAACGGGTCAGAGCTACTAGGCTCGTGATCTTTATGATGGGAGTTTGAACTGTGTGAGGTGTGAAGTGCGTTGCTCAACGGAAGTATAGTGGTTCACCAGCCTGGGAGCTCGGTTAGTCTACTCTGCAATGAAGGCTTTTGCTCCGTGAATCTGTATTCATAGAGTCTTAGGTTTTCAAGATGCTTTTCCAACTATTCGGGTTCTCTACCTATTGATTAAGGCAATGTACAATATTTATAATGCCAATTCTATCTCTAAGGAAGCTGCTATGAGATCCCTGCCCTTCATTTGTGGGATCTTCCTTGATTTTCGGAGAGGATCTTGATTAGTTGAGATTTTATGCCTTGATTATATCTTAGCCAGCTGTCCCTTCCATATTTTCTTTGCCGCCTTACCTGGGATGAGCTCTAGGTCTGCCCGCTGAGCTTTGGATGTCCTATTTGACCTTTTGCGCTGACCTCTCCGTTTGAGGTCATACTTAGTCTAAAACTTTCTTCAGGTATCATCAGTTGTCCCCCAGCCCTTAGCCCAAGTAAGCTTGGGTTGGGGCTGAGCTGTAATTTAATAAAGTTAGACCTCTTTATGCAAACCTTGATTCGCACGCGAGCAGGTTTTTGACGGTTTCAAGCAATCATTTACTCTCACGTTTCTTGTGCATGTCCTTGATTTCGCACCGTTAGCTTTAAATGCTTCTGTATCGATGGAAAACGTCTCTCATTTTGTCCTTTGAATTCCTTCCTCAGGCTTCTCCTCTTCTTTGCATCCACTGGAGAAAAATTTTCTTCTTCGTGGGGGGCAAACAGTTGGAGTATAATCATGCGGATACTTTTGATACCCTACCAGTTCCTAGGGCCTGGAATGCTCCTGATAATTGGGTACGTCCTTATCTGAGCTAGCTGAGATTTGCTTCAACGATTTTGCGTGCTGACCTCTTTTCGCTTATCTTACTTTTCTTTTCAGGTATTCGACCTGAGCTCAGCGTTGTAGATAGGCGGCCTTTGCTGACCTTAAGGAGTTGTGACTCAGAAGAGTACTCCGAGCTCGTCAAGCCTTGGTTCCAGAAGAATAGTGGAGCCACTTACCAGCGCTTGGTGAATCAAATGTTCCAGAAGCAAATTGAAACATCCATAGAAGTCTGCAATGATGATATGTTGGTAAAATCAATAAAGGTAGAGCTCCACATCGAGCATCTGGCAGAATCATTCCAGGTTCTTAAAGAGTACAAGATGAAGCTCAATCCTGCTAAATGTGCCTTCGAAATTTTTTTAGGAAAATTTCTGGGCTTCATAGTTAACAGTAGAGGAATCGAAGCCAACCCTGAAAAAGTGAAGACAGTACTAGATATGCAGCCACAATAAAATACAAGGGAAATCCAACGTTTGACAGGAAGAATAGCTGTCTTGAGCCGTTTTATGTCCCGGTCAAGTGATAAGTGCCAGTCTTTCTTCCGAATCTTAAAGAAAATGTTCGAATGGGATACCCAGTGAGAAGAGGCATTCAAATCTTACCAGAACTGACCTCCCCCCCAGTTCTGGTAAGCCCCCTGGAAGGGGAGGTACTTACTCTATATTGGTTGTCCTCGATTTCTCGACCAGTGCAGCACTAGTAAGGGAGCGAGACAGAGTTCAACAACCAGTCTATTACTCTAGTAGAGCTCTACGGGGGGCAGATGAGAGATATCCAAAGATGGAGAAACTTGTTTTAGCTTTGGTTATGACTGCTAGGAGGTTTAGACCATAATTCTAAGCTCATACTATCGATATCCCAACAGATCAGCCGATGAAGCAAGTATTACATAAACTAAAATTTTTGGAAAAATTGGTTAAATGGGCAATTGAGCTTGGCAAGTTTGACATTAGGTACAAACCATGAACTACAATCAAAGGGAAAATTCTGGCAGACTTCATTGCAGAATTCACTACAACAGCACCCATAGGGCCACACAGTTAGTACCTGACCTTCCCATATGAAAACTTTCAGTGGATGGAGCCGTTAATGCTTAGGGAAGCGGTGCAGGGTTAATCCTGAGCTCTCCATATGGAATAGACGTCAGGTACGCCCTCAGGTTTGAGTTTAAGGCATCAAACAACGAGGCAGAATATGAGACGATCATTGCTCGACTCAATCTTGCTCACTCCATGGAGGCAGAATAGCTTGAGATTTACAGTGACTCCTAGCTCATAGTGAAGCAGATAGAGGAATCTTATGGGGCCAAGGGCGAGAATATGGTTTTTACCTTAGAAAGGGGCAGGAGTTAATCAAGAAGTTTATGCAAGTTAAGGTCAAACATGTCCCTAGATCAGAGAATGCTTGAGCAGACGCGCTGGCAAGGCTAGGAACTACTTCGTAGGAACGTTTGAATAGACTGATACCAGTAGAACACTTGGCGGAGCCTTCAGTGAATGTTGAGGAAGAAGAAGTGCTCCCAGTTCTAGCCACATCGAGCAGGATGGACCCCATGAGAGAATACCTTCAGAATAGAACCTTGCCAGTAGACCCCAAGGAGGCAGCCAAACTGAGGGTGAGGTCAGATAGGTTCTCCTTTTAAAAGGAAAACTTGTATAAGCAAGGTTTCTCGATGTCTCTCCTCAAATGTGTGGGAGATTAGAATGCTAACTACGTACTTAGGGAAATCCAGGAGGGAATTTGTGGTAACCCTATCGGTGCTCGAGCACTGGCAAGAAAAAGCTTTAAGGCAGGGGTATTATTAGTCCACCATGTTGAAGGATGCCATTGATCTGGTTAAAAAATGCAAGGCCTGTTAGATGCATGCCAACGTCTCTTATTGTCCACCATAGATTCTAATGTTGATGGTGAGCCCCTGGCCTTTCCAACAGTGAAATTTGGACATTCTTGGCCCTCTTCCCACCAGTGCTGGGCAGTGTAAGTTCACCATTATTGGGGTGAATTATTTCACTAAATGGGCCGAGGTGGAACCCCTAGCAACGATCACAGAACAGAAAATTCAGAACTTTACATGGAAGTCTATAGTGTATAGATTTGAGGTACCTAGAACAATTATCTCTGACAATGGAAAATAGTTTGACTACCTCAAGTTTAAAAAGTTATGTGCGGAGTTAGGGGGATAAAGAATTACTTCTCAGCTCCAGCCAATCCACAGTCTAACGAATAAGCAGAGGTGACCATCAGGACAATTAAAGAAGCTTTGAAGTCCAAGGATAAGTCATTGAAAGGAAAGTGGGTAGAGTATATCTCAGAAGTGTTATGGGCTTATAAGACAACCCCCAGGATAGCGACTCAAGAAACCCCATTTGCATTGGCTTTTGGAACAGAGCCAGTGGCACCTGTGGAGGTTGGAATCCCGTCACCCAAGACTAAATTCACAAAGCCTGGGCATAATGACGAATCGCTTCTACTGAACCTCAATCTCTTCAATGAAAATAGAGAAAGAGCTCTACAAGGCATCACGGATTACCAGTGGAAGATAGGAGGGTATTACCATAGAAGGGTCAGATACATGAGTTTTAAGGTTGGAGATCTAGTACTTAGAAGCTCCTGCTTGCAAGAAACGACCCTACTCATGAACAATTGGGTCCTAACTGGGAGGGAGCTTACATCGTTTCAAGGGTAATTAGACCTAGGAACTACGAATTACAGACAGAGGAAGGTAAAACACTGCCTTATTCTTGGAACGCAGAACATCTCAAGAATTTTTTTCCATAAGATTCTTCTGTAGCAAAACTATTTTCAATAAAACATCAAGTTTTCGGTTCATCTCAGCATGATTCCACTAAATAGGCCTTGAGCCCCGCTGCTTACAAAACCAACGATGAGCTCTACAATTCATAAAATTATGATGAGACCCTTAGCTCATAAAATTATGATGAGTCCCTCGGCTCATGAAATAAAGATGAGCTCTTCAGCTCATGAAATTAAAGATGAGCTCTTCAGCTCATGAAATAAAGATGAGCTGTCCAGCTCATGAAATAAAATATGAGCTCTTTAGCTCATGCAATTAAAGATTAGCTCTTCAGTTCATGAATCAAAGATGAGCTCTTCAGCTCATGAAATAAAGATGAGTCTCTCGGCTCATAAAAATAATGATGAACTCTTCAGCTCATAAAATTAAGATGAGTCTCTCGGCTCATAAAACTAACAATGAGCTTTTCAATTCATAAAATTAAGATGAGCCCCTCGGCTCGTAAAACTAACGATGAGCTTTTCAGCTCATAAAATTAAGATGAGTCACTTGGCTCATAAAACTAACGATGAGCTCTTCAACTCATAAGATTTAAGATGAGTCCCTTGACTCATGAAGTAAAGATGAGCTCTTCAACTCATGAAACAAAGATGAGCTCTTCAGCTCATAAATCAAAGATGAGTCCCTAAGATTTAAGCTGAACTCCTTAGCTCATAGGGTTACGACGTGCACCTTAGCTCACGAAGTTAAAGTTAGGATCATCAGCTCATAAAATCACAATGAGCCCTTCAGCCCATAAGATTGTGACAGAGCCCACAAAATATAGCAGAAAAGTCGTCAAGTAGTAAAAAAGATAAATGTATGCATTACATTTGAGAAAGGAGATGAACATGCAAGAAAGTACAAAAGAGGTCACCAAAACCCCAAAAATGCAACAGAACACCCGAAAAGATACCAAAAGGTTCCCTAGCTCTCCCCTAGTCGTCTCTTCAACTCAGCCACCTCCTTCTTTAAGCGGGCATTATCTTCCTTGAACTCCTCTCTCTCCCTCTCTGTTTTTGAAGTAAATTAAGGTGTTTTCCCCCAACAGAGGAAAGTAGAACCACGCCAAAAGAGGAATCACATGACAAAGAAGAATCACGCATCTTGCACCTCTTTGAGGGCATACTAGCCTCCTTCTTTTCCTCTGACTCAAGGAGAGAGGAGTCATGGTAGAAAAGATAATCCAGGGAAGCTGCGACTGCGCTAAACAAGAAAAGGTTCTCAGACGTTAGCAGTTCTGAGAGATGCATAGGGGTAGCCCCTCTCACTTGCTCAATTCTCATTAGCTCCATTACGTCTGGATCAGGTGCATATACACAATAGAAGAATGATTAGAACACAACATTACAGAAAGCTAGAAAAGAAAGATCTCAACACCACAACCTATGTGAGAAAAAATCCTCCAGGAATGGGGGACCCTATTCGCCAAGCAACGGTCCTCAGTAGAACTCCCAGAGTCCTCAGAGGCAAAGAAAAAATGATGAAACCACTCCACGGGTGAAGGAGGGACATCGAGCACTTGTCGGCGCTCGAAGAAGCGTCTCCACCTTAAAGAACTAAAGCAAGGGAGCTTATCCTCTTCGAGTTCATGAAAATAGAGAAACTCAACAGTTGTAGGGAACTCATCATTACCCTGGAGGTGCCAAAAGATGAAAAATTTGATCAACACGCCCCACCCTTTGGAAGACAAGCGAGAGGGGGTTAACCCATAATAAGTCAAGATCCATCCAATTGAGGGATGGATGGGAAAACGAAGGCCCAATTCCAGGGCACCTTCAATGATACAAACCTCCCCTCGAGGAAGGTAGTTACAAGGCTCATCAGGGGTGGGGACCCATAGAGGCAAGTCCAATTCAGGGAAGAATCACATTTTGACATCATCAAAATCTGAAGGAGTCATCATGGAAGGGGCCAAGTAATGAGACTGTCACTTCCAGTCTATTCCAAAAGAGACACGTTCTTGAAAGAGAGAGAAAAGTGGGGTAGGCATAAAGAATCTCAAGCAAAAAATAGTAGTCCTAAGAACTAAAGGAGCAGGAAGACTCAAGAGAATCTCGAAGAACTATGAATATGGAAAGAGTACAAGGAATTGTGAAGACCTTATAAGGAATTTTGAGTTTTAGGAAACCAAGAGACGCACAAAAAGCAAAGTCAACGGTCTCTTGTGTTTCCAGATTTATGGTGACAGTTACAGCTTTAAAAGAAATGTAGTTAGGAAATTGCCATAAAGACTGCCCAAAAGATCCGCTAGTTCTAGGGAAGCAAAGACTTGGACTAAATGATACTCCTTAGTCATCTCAAGCATTTTTAGCACTTGACGAGCCATGAGAAGTCTAGTACAATAAGTTGCACCATAATTTGTGAGGCCAACTTTTAGGCATAAGCAACTCATAATGTGGAAGTTCATAGGCATAAGCAGCTACAAGAATCGTAAGCAGAGCTCAGGCCTTGAAAATATACCTCCTACCTTTTTTGGAGACTACTCATATTTCTTTGGGTTGAGGATCATCTTCCATCAAAGTTCTCATATATGCAGCAACATAGCCTCCACAAATATGCCTGGAAAAGACCTTAGCATCAAATTATTTACTCTTTTTTTCGAATCCAACAGACCTCTTATCGTTGAGAGGAATGGAAAATCCACTATCCAATGCTTCCTCAAAAGCACCAGATAGTAATAATGAGCCCTTCAAAGATTAAACCTCATCAGCCAAGTCTATACTGTGTTCTTCATTAGTCTTGAAAAAACTAGGTCCTCCTAAGGAGAGATCTTAGCTTGGCACATCACTAGTTTTCCTGCTCCTCCAAATTCGATAATCTTGCTTGAAGTGAGGTACTCCTCCAAGCAAGGGGGCAAGGAAGGGGAATGCAGAGTAGAGTAAAGAACAGAATAGACTGCATTGAAGAACAAAGTAGATTGTATTGAGCAGTTTCAAAAATAAAGTAAGTTTAGTAGTTACATCTCTAACATTTGCATCTCCAAAATTTACATCAATAACTTAGTTAGATAGCACAAATGATCATTTCAAAAAAAAATTTAAAAAAAGAGGAAAAACCCCTTAGATTGTGTAAAAGAAACAAATGGGGAATCCAATTGCTAAGAGACTGAGGTCTCAACAGTAGAAGTAGTAGAAGAGCTTGTAGATCAGCAGTTGGAGTTTCTGAAAGGGAAGTATCTGGCAAGATAATAGCCAAACTCCATGAGAGGTCAAGAACAGACAACTGTGCAGAGACCTCAACTTCGATCAAATCTCTTGTTACTTGCTCAATAGAAAAAGAGACAACAACAGGGATTTCAGCAGACACAGTAACTGAAGAAATCTCAGAAGTAGCAACTGCACCAGTGGCAACAGAAGTAGCTGATGAAAATGCCTCAGAATCCCTAGGGGCAGTCTCAGAGGTAAGAGAGGCCAAGGCACCATCTCCACCTGCATCTTGGGTCACCTCCCTCTCTTCCTCGATTCCTTCACCCTCTGATCGTGCTGCCTCCTCTCTTTTTCGATTGGGATGTCAAAAGTGAAATTTAGGCTAGGATAAGTCTCTTCAGCCTTGTCTTCAAATGACAACCACCATTTGGCCCTCTTAGTGGTAACATCATCTGCTAGCTTAGCGATCAGATCATCATTCTTCTTAGTAGCAGCTTTGTGTTCCTCAAGATCGCTCTGCATAGTGTCGTTCACCTATGATAGAACATCATATTCTCTTTTCATGCCATTATAGGAGCTTAAATCTTTAAGAGAATCTTGGCTCACCTTGATCCTACCGTCAGTCTTTACCCTAAGCTCCTTCTTCGTCTTCCCCAGCTCCTCCTTGGTTTGTTTGTTCTTAGCCTCTACGTTCTTGATGAGGGAGGTTTGCCTCTCAACCTGCGCTTGCAAATCCTGCATTCGGGTCTTAAGGTCGTTGTTGACAAAGGCCAACTCGACATTCTGGAGTTCAAGCGCCTTAGAAGCTTTGACTAAGCCCTCTAGAGCTTGGATCCGTTTCAGTAAGCCACTGATATGAATAGAAAACTAGAATATACAACCCTAAGAGCTAAAGTCAGAATGAGGCAATGATGCAAGATAAAAAGGGAAAAATTAAGGGATCGGGCGCATACCGAGGTGGCACCAAACAAGGCCGTAGAAATGGAAGCTCCAAGAGGCATAATAGCTGTCCTCTGGATGTCTGATTCTAGGATGATGGAGGCAATGGCCTTGGCTGCTCGTTTAACATTATTAATGAGGGAATCCCCACCTGCCTCGTTCTTGGAAAGTTTCCCTCTCTCATCTTTAGAACCATTCAGAAATGACTGAGAGGATCCTTCAACTGGACCAGAGGAGATAGACTTGGGAAAAATACAGGTGACCATTTCTAGAACCCTCTCAACTTCTAATAAAGAGGGAGAAGTAGGATCTATGCTTGACCCAGCAATCTTTCCAGAAGGTAAGGAACTCACCCCTTGAGGAACAGAGGTCTGAGGGACGTTCGAAAAACTCGCTTGGAAATTTAGGGCCACCAGAGTCGAAGGAGGAGAAGTGGGGATCACATTCAATCTTGGCACCTTAACTGAAGTAGCAGAACCGCTACGTACCCCAGTCTCAACCTTACGTTTACTCCTGCCCCTCATCAGCTCTTTCACCTAGGTTTGGTGATCCTTTGCAGTAGGTTCAATCGATGAAGAACCTGGAGACACAGGATAAGCAGGTCAATAAAGGGAAATAAGAAGAGCTAAAGGTTAAGAATGAAAAGAAGGAATACTACCTACCACCTCTTTAACCCCAACGACTGAAAGAGGAATTAGAGCTTCAATTGTCACCCCAAGAAGGCTGAACCCTTGGGCAACAATCAAGTCTATTCGAGGTAGAGGGAAGCCATCTCTGGGGTAAGCATGATTGAGGTTTGTAAAGTAGATATAGAGGCGCTATTTACCATTGCTTTTCTCTACGAGAACCACATTTGCTAGCCAAGTCAGGTAATTTATTTTCCTGATGGCTTTTGTGTGGAAAGTTTGCTGACCTATTTATTTATTGCCTTTTGGCGCTCTAGTGTAAAGCTTCTCCGTTTTCACTTTATGGACTTGCAGGCTTGATTCACTCCGAGTTTGGGTGTAATGACCGAGGGGACGATGCCCTCCATCTCTTCTTGTTTCCAAGCAAAGACTTCAATATTCCTTTTCAGGAACTGGATGAGGATATTTTTAATTTCTCTACTTAGCTTGGATCCTACACAGACGAGGTGCTCGGGTTCTTCATCAAGCTGTACAGGCTCTAACTCCTCTTATGGCATTGGCTTGGTGTCTAGCTTATCTCTCATGTCGAGCTCATCTAACTGAATGTTCTCAATTTTCTTCTTCTTGACAGATGCTATGTAGCATTCTCGTGCTCCCCGCTGGTCTCCGTCGACCACTCCGACCCCATTTTTAGTAAAAAACTTCACTACGAGGTGATAAGCAGAAGGGATAGCCTACATGGAGTTAAGGAAAGGCCTTACAAGTAGCATATTGTATGCAGAGGGTGCATCAACCACAAGGAACCTTACCATTGTGGTGGCCTGACAAGACTGGTCACCTAAGGTGAGAATGTACTGGATTAATCCTAGGGGCAGTATCCTTTCTCTTGAGAATCCCAGACAGTGAGCACTAACAGGTTCAAGTTTCTCCCTTCTTATACCCATCTTATCGAATGCAGACGCAAAGATGATGTCTGTCGAGCTACCATTGTCAATTAAAACTCGATGGACAGTTCTGTTGGCTACTACGACTCTTACCACTAGAGGATCATCATGGGGATGTTTGTAGCCTACTAAGTCCAAATCCGAGAAAGTGATAGCTGTGTCTAATCATGGAGTCTTGGACACAATAAGCACTTCTAGAGCTTCTCCTGCTCTAATTCTACGCAAATGAGCCTTTCTGGCCGAGCTGGATTCCCCTTCTCTTGTGAATCCTCCGGATATTACTCTGATCTCCCCTAGAGGTTGCTGATGTAGTGAAGGTGCTTGCTGCTAAGGTGGTGGAGGTGGAGGAGCTCGATTTTGATTGTCATGGGCCCTAAAGCGACGCAGCTGCCTTCGTTAGATTAGAAACTCAATCTTCTTCTTTAGTTGAATGCAATCATTAGTGTGGTAATCATGATTTCTGTGATAGTCACAATATTTAGTGGGGGTCTCTCTTTGTTGGATCCTTCATCATCCGAGGTGGCTATCTTAGGAACTTCTCATTCTGTACTTCATACAAGATTTGTGACACGGAGGCGGTAAGAGGAGTAAACTGTCGAGGTGCATACCTCGGCTGCAGCTCTGGCTGTGAAGGACCCAAGCGGTCTCTGACATTGCCTCTTCTCTTTGGGGAGCGATGTTTATCTCTTCTTGAAGACCTATCTCGTTCTCTTTTTTTCCTAGGATTTCGATCCATTTTCTTTTCTTCTTTTCTTTTCTCCTTTCACGACGATGAACTCCCTGCCTTAGAGAGGAGCGTTTCCTCACCATTTATGTACTTTTATACCTTAGCCAGCATCTCAGTTATGCTTGCTTGCGGATTCTTTGAGATAGAGAACATCAGATCCTTTGACTATACTCCCAAACTGGCTATAAAAGTGGTAGTTCCAAATTTCTCATCAGGTACATCTACTTTCAAAAATTCTAAGTTGAATCTCTAGACGTAAGATCGCAAGTTTTCATTTGGTCTGTGCTTCACATTCAAAAGGTGGTAACTCGTCTTTTTATAGATCCTAGCCCCTATAAAATGGGACATAAAAGAAGTGGAGAGCTCCTTGAATGAGGAGATCGAGACTGGGCACTACAAGAAAAAAGGGTTTTTACGGCGGTAAAATGCTGTCATAAAAAGTCTATTTGCCGTCACAAATACTTTTTGTGGCGGCGTTGTGGCGGCATTGCCTCGCCATAATAAGTGTGGTCTCAAAAGGTTTTTACGGCAGCAAAAGTCTGTCTCAAATAGTATTTACGGCAGCATGAACCTGTCGTAAATAAGTTGTCACAAAAAATCGACACTTCTGTTTTTATTATGGCGGCAAAAGTGCTGCCTCAAATGCCATATTTGGTTGTCGTAATAAATAGAAGATATATTTATGACGGCAGTGATGCCGCCACAAAAAAAATATATATTTTTTAATTATTATGGACCATTAGTAATCAATGTTATATACTCTGTGCATATATACACTCAATACAATTTTTTTTTTTTTTTGGTCTATTTTTTTTTTTTGGTGGGGAGGGGGGAGAGGGGACTTGAACTCTTGACCTCAAGAAGACAAAGCTTCCACAATGTAAGGAATACCATTAAACCAAAGACTCATTGATATCCATACAACTACCCAATTTAATATATAAATAAACACAAAGGTAAATATAATCAACATTTCCAAAAACATAAAAATATTTTCATATATAAAAAAAACAATCTCACGAGTTAAACAAAATATAAAGGATAAATTACACTCACACCCCTGACATTTGAATTTATTACACAGACACCCCTCACTTTCAAAAATTATACTAAGACCCCTTGACATTTGAAACTTATAACAATCACACCCCCTCTAACTAACAAACGTTAGAATGACTAAGAGTCAAAACTGATGTCATTGATATTAATTCCTAAAATACTAAAAATACCCTCCAAAGTCCCAAAAATTTATTTCATCTCTCATTTATCATTTCTCTATTTTATATTTCATATATAAACTAACATTTTCTCAATTAAATGTTATATTTCACATCACACCACGGAACCACCACCATATTTCCCTAAAAATCACCACCACAGCACCACATGTTCCTCCTCCTCCTTCTCCTCTTCTCTCTCTCTCTCTCATACACAAAGTACCACCACTAGTAACAGAGTAACCTATCACCGGTCCACCACCTCCATCTTCATTTTCATCTTCACAAACACACAAAAAAATACACAACACCACAACAAGAACTTGGTTAATCAGCAGCTCCAAAAACAACAGTTTGAATGCATTAATCTAAAGAGACCAATACACTAGTGGTCAATAGAAGCTCATACCCTCTTCATCTCAACAACAACAACAAAAAAAAACCCAGATCTACACCGAAAGCCACCACCGACATTCACCGCTGCAACAAATCACCCCCATACAGAGTTTTGTTAAGAATGAACATGTATAGAACTCTAATGGGTGATTTTGGATGGTTTATTTCATTAAGAGAAAAAAGATTTGAGGTAAAGATTGCAAACCCTAATGAGTGATTTTGGATGGTTGAGATAGTGGTGTTGATGGGTCTCTCTATCTCAGGTGGGATTCCAGTCGATGGATGTGTTAACGGTGGACTCCATTGTTGGATTGGGTCTCTGACAATGGTGCTAGTGATGGGTACTAATGACTCTATTGTTGCGATTGAGGGTCTTCTATATTGCCAAAGAGAGAGAGAAGGAGAGAGACAGAGAGATAGAGGGCTGGTTAGGGGGTGGTGTGGTTGTGTCGCTGGGTATTGGGTGGTGTCTGTGTGTATGTATATATGTATATATATATATATATATATATATATATAT
>CM042184.1:12124184-12174184 GCA_023539305.1 Ilex asprella
ATATTTACCTATTTAAAGAATTTAAAATTTTTTAAAAATAACAATTTTATTAATTTTTCGTAACGTTTTTAAAAAACGTCGCAAATAAAATATTTACCTATTTAAAGAATTTAAAATTTTTTAAAAATAACAATTTTATTAATTTTTCGTAACGTTTTTAAAAAACGTCGCAAATAAAATATTTACCTATTTAAAGAATTTAAATAATAACAATTTTAATAATTTTTCACCACGTTTTTAAAAAACGTCGCAAATAAATTATTTTCCTATTTAAAGAATTAAAAAAATAACAATTTTAATAATTTTTCGCGACGTTTAAAAAAATGTCGCAACTAAATTATTTTCCTATTTAAAGAGTTTAAAAAATAACAATGTAATTAATTTTTCGCTACGTTTTTAAAAAACGTCGCAAATAAATTATTTATTTAAAAATAAAAATTTTATTAATATTTTCCAGCCGTTTTTATCAAACGTCACAAATATATTTTTTATTTATATAAAAATTGTGAAAACAACTAATTTATTAATTTTCCCGACGTTTTTATAAAACGTCGCAAATAGATTTTTTAAATTTAAGAAATTTTAAATTAAAATTTTAATTAATTATTTGCGACGTTATTTAATAAACATCACAAATAAATTTTCTTCTTAAATAAAAATGTAAGAAAAATGAAGTCTAAGTTTTTTGGAATTTTGTGACGTTTTTAAAAAGCGTCGCGAAAAAGAGATTCACTACTAATTGTTTTGGCGTGGGAAATGGCGGGAAATGACAAATTAAATAAAAAATAATTTAAATTATTTTTGGCAATGTTTTTTAAAAACGTCGCAAATTATTTTTTTGTAAATAAAAAATTTTAAAAATAACAATTTAATTATTTTTTTACAACTTGTTTTAAAAATGTCACCAATAAATTTTTACTTAAATAAAAATTTTAAAAATTATAATTTATTTAATTCATAAGTCCTCTCTCTCTCTGTCTTTATCTTTCTCCATTTCTATTGTTCTATATTGAAATCGATCGAGAAACATCCCTCATAGTTGGATGAGACTTTGAAATCAAAGTCTCAAAGTTCAACCCAAGGCAGTCGGTCTCCCTCTTCTCCTTCCTTTGTTTAATCTGTAAGTCCTCTTTCTCTCTCACTCCCTCCCTCTCTCCCCCTCATTGTGTTCCTCTATTTACCCGACTCAATCACCTCATATGTCCACCTTCCTTGTTGTTCAACTCCCTCTATCACATAACCAAGACATGAAATCACCACACACCCCCAACTCCTCAATGAAATCATGTAAGCCCAGTGTTTTAAAGCCCTGCTCGACGGGTTGACCCGGTGAACCGATGCCTAGATCGGGTCGGTTCCTTATTTGGATCGTTTATGCACCAAACTCCTTTGAAACCTGTTGAATCGGATGAAACCCGCTAAATCATTCTCACCCAGACCATTTTAATCGAACCGGACGGTTCAGTTATGTTAATATACTGGGAGAATTACACATAGATCATTTGAGGTTTGTCATTTAATCATTCAGGCTCCCTGACATTTGAAATATTTAACTCAGACCCCCTTAAAGTTTGAATGTATAACACTTAGACCCCTACTATAAATATATCTTTTAATAAATTAAACTTAGACCCCTTAAAGTTTGTAAACATATATTACTTAGACCCCTTAAATTTAAAATGTTATACTTATACAAACAATACTTCAATCAAAAATAAAATTGAAATATCAACAATTAAAATTCATGTTCTATTGTATTTTTATTAAAATAAAATCAAAAATATAATTTCATTTTTTTCTTAAAAATTTGTAATTAGTATATAATTATATTGTCTATTAAAATACCAAACTACCCCAATTAAAGTTAAAATATATTGTGTCGATCATAGTTTAACCCATTGTTTATCTTATTAGTTTTATTCTAATAGATAATATAACTAACTATGAATTTTTTGTTTTTATATTCTATTGTATACACCCCTTGTTTGATTTTTAAGTTTTATTTCAATAGATAACATAATTGTATATTAATTGTGATTTTTAAGAAAAAATAAATCTTTAATTTTAATTTTATTTTAATAAATGATACAATAGAACATGAATTTTGGTTGAAAAATTTTAAATATTTGATATTCTATCTTTGATTGGCATATTTTTAATTTAAGTATAATATTTTAAATTTAATGGGTCTAAGTATTATATACCTACAAACTTTAACAGTGTCTAAGTATAATTTATTAATGAATATATTTACAGCAGGGGTCTAAGTGTTACGTGCGTACAAATCTCAAGGGTTTATGTATAATATTTTAAATGTCAGGGGAGTCTGAATAATTAAGCGACAAACCTCATAGAGTCTGGTTATAATTCTCCATAATATAAACACTCCACAGTTTCTCACTTCTCTCTCACTCGGTCTGTTCAACAAGTCGAACGGAAAACGACGAACTAGCTCTAAAGCAACACTCCTCTGCCTCTTCTATTTGCAAAGATCGAGCAACCACTGCGAACCAGAATCAGATCATTGATAGATCTCTTTGTGTTTTTCCCATTTTGTTTTGCCCTAAATCGATCCAGACTAGACACCACCAGCGACTGAGCAGTGAGCACAACCTCCACCACCAACGATTTGAGCATAACCTCCACCACCAACAACGAAACACAGTCCAGCCTCCACCAGCGGCATTCTCCAGTCCAACCTCTAGCACCAGCAGGTAGCAGCGATCGCCTTTTGTTTTGCCCTAAATTGATCCAGACCAGACACCAGCAACCAGCGACTGAACAGTGAGCATAAAAAAGTGTCAGTCCCTATCTTTCACTCTCTAGATACATGTATACATACCCTCCTTTTCATTCAGCTAGGGTTCCGATTCTTATCAAATATTAATCATCTTTATGTGTATAAAAATTTATGGATTTCTACTAATTTTCTCTTGGTAAATTAGTAGTGGGGTTTATATTTCTCTACTTGATCTATTTGTGCGTGCGATTGATATATCTTTTGGCGTTTGATGTACCGAAAATGTATCTATTGACGTCTTATGGGATTTTTTCTTCCTTTATTGTTTCACCTTTTTAATAGACTAAATCTGTCACGTAAATTGAGTTCTGCTCTCACGACTAATTTTTTGATGTGGATTGTATACCTGAAGGGTAATTTTACAATTTAGCTACTATATCAAAGTTCAATTTTATTATTAGACATCTTAGGGTTTAAATTGTATACGGTTTTTATATTTCATAATCATTTTTGTTGAACATTATTTGAAGTATGGTGGAGATGGTTGCTTGATAATAAATTATATTGAATGCTATCACCCTGTAAAGGTTGATGGCTTCAAATGTTATACTTTTCGCAACCTTTTTATGTAAGGTTTTCTAAGATTGATTGCTCTAAGTAGACTTGGAACTTTTAGCAGACATTTTGTGCTCATAATTTTTATCTTGTTACAACAACTGGGGGCACAAACAAGGTTGCCTCTAGCAGTACTTCGCTGAACACTAGGAAGCTTGATGAGGACACTAAGAATCTTGCTTGTGAGTACTTATCCTTAAATGTAATTGTCTGCTTGTGATTTTTCTTGTATGTCGTATACAGGATATCCTTAGAATTTCAAGCCTAACCCTAGTTACATGTTTGATATTTTTTGTAAGTCTTTCTATTGTGATGCAAACTCATTTATCCTAAGTATGCCCTATAGCAGCTCTAATCTAGAAATACATATGGAGGCAGTTGCTCATTGTTTCTTGTGTAACAGGAGTGACCATCAGTGGGCATGCCATTTATTTTGGGGTGGTATGAAATTTTAAATAACTCATTTCTGTGCAACATTCATTCGATAAGTTAGAGCTGTAAGGCCACTGGAACTTAAAAGTAGGATGTATGAAACAAGTTTGTGTTCTCATGAACAATTAGGGTATTTTCTCTTGCATGTGACTTCATTCTAAACTAGCATTGATGGCCAGTGCAGCTTAGGCAAAAACAACAGCTAAGAAGCTGTGAAAAGACAACAGCTAAAATAGTCCACCTGAAGTAGTTGAACAGGCAGTCCAATTGGAGCAGACAACATCCAATATAGTCTAGAAAAGGCAGACAAAAACTAGTCCAGCTAAGGGCATTGTGCAGCGCAATAGTAAACAGTAACATCATTAATCTTACTAACTTTGATTCCCATAAGAAAAATAATGCATTTGTTTTGTTAATTGACCCAAAATAAGAGTTATTTTAGATATAAATTTTGGGGTTGGACAAAATATATATTCAAATTTTACTTTTATCATTAAGAATACTTTGGATGATCTTGTCCAGTGGCAAACATGATAGAAGAGTACAGAAACAAAGCCATTGAAATATTTAGTGGAAATGAACTAAAGATTCCACCTTTTCTCGGAGTTTAGTGGGATGCATAACCAATTCACAAAATGACTTTGTTCTACAACAAATTTTTTTTGTAAGCCTTACCTTGAAACCATGGATTTGAAGACCAAGATAAATGGACAGTTGGGATACTTCGCAACAGTCTTTTTAGTCAACTCAACCAATTTTTTTGGAGGAGTTCTATGTTTTCCACCAAAAATATATGGTGAGAATCAAAACCATCAAATGCAGAATCTAGTAGTTAAGTACACCAAAGAGGACTATCACTATAAATTCATGGACTACCTAGTCAGTAGTATAGATAATCAAGCAACAAAAATTGCCAAGATATTAAAACAAATGTAGTCAATTATGAGACAAGTTGATTGATGAGTTCCAAATGTAGTCAATTATGAATTTTGATTGATGAGTTTTTTCCAAATACTGACATTAGACTTTTCTTTTATGCTGAGGGCACTGCGCAGGGAGATCAAAGACATTTATTGTTGGCTCACCTTTTTGATAAACCTTGTTTTCTTGGACTGCTTGCAGTAAAGGTGGGTAAAAATATCTTATGTGTTTGTTTACTCTGCTTTTGTCTATTAGATCCGATGATTATCGCTAGTACACATGAATCGGTAAGGTACATATCTATCTACTAGAGGAATAGAATTTGTTCCATTTTGCACTGTTACCTTTGTCTAAATATGATCTTTGATGTGTGGAGATCTCTTTTGCTGCATTTGGTAAATGAAGAGATGTTTTTACCATAGTGACTAGGATTTTTAATACAAGTCTGCATTATTGTGAGATATGAAGTTCAGTATGCATATGTATGGAGTTGTTTTACCCCAGTTGTGTTGCTAACTATGGACCGTCACAATAGGTTTAGCACTGAGTGGCTTTCTATCAATTTTTGCTTCAATGTAGGTGTTTGTTGTGGAGTAATATATATTGGAGGTTCAATCATTGGATTTAGCCCCTTTTTTTCATTTTGGAGTTGAATTTAGCCAGTTTAATAATTGAATTAGCATTGAACTATGTTTTAAAATTGTTACTTGTTGTAATGTTCTTAAAGTAGAGTATGTCCTACTATTGGTATTTAGTAGAATTTCAAGACTTTATATGCTCCAAAGTACATAGTAGTACACAACCCCAGAACTCAGTATGTCAGACTGCAGCTGAGGAGTAAGTACACCATCAACCTCCTCCTAACACCATCCACTATTACCCCACACCTCATGCACTTTGGGAAAAGATTGATGCAAAAATCCAGTCTGAAAGACTTTGTCCCATCCCACCATACCACACCTCACAATATGTTTTCCTTTAAGAAACTTACTCTGAAATACCTTGTCCCATAAAAAGACCATTTAAAATCCAACACTTGCTTAACTCTAAATGCAGATTGAATGTCCTCAAGCCTTCTAATCCCCAACTCAACTTCTACTTTAGGTTTAGAAATTTTCTCCAAAGACACCCAATGTCTTCTTTTGACATCCAATTTATTGGACCAAAGAAAACTAGCAACCAAAGAATTCAGCTTATTCACCACCCCTTTAGGAATACACATACAAACTAGCATATGTAGAGGTACAAACACTTGATCACTTATCATAAATGTGTAGTTTTTTATGTTTCATTTTATTTATGGGAATTGGTGAGTTATGAATTTCGGTAATTTATTGAAACCTTAATATAAATTAAGGTTTCAATTCTATGCATGCCTGCATGAAACCTTAGTACCCGTTCAAAAATCCACATCGGACAAAGAGTAGTCTTTGCTGATGGAGATTTCTTCAATTGTCCAATTTTGGACAGTTTGGGAATGCATAAGTCTGTATTATAGTTAGTATCTCACCATTTAACTTGTTACATCTCTTGGATATTCTATGTGACATATCTCATTGTTCTCTGTGTACATACTAGACAGGTATACCAACGACACCTAGTCTATGTCGTGTAATTGGAGAACTATGGGGAGATGCTGTCGGATTTCAGTTAGAGATGTACGAAGTGGTAAGAGATGCTTCCTATGATATAGAATGTGCATTCCTAAATGGGATAGGACCACCTACAAAAATCGGAAGGAGTCGATGGCATAGTTTGCATGATGCTTGGTACATGATATTGATAAATATGTGATTTTGTAGGCTATCAATTATGGACAAGAGTTGGATGACAATTAGGCATAGGTTGGATTCAAAATACATTGATGGGGTCAAATATTTTGTCAATTTTGTCATGGAACGTTCGAGTTGAGATGAAAAAATTCGATGTCCATGTAGGAATTGCATGAATGCAAAATGACATGATGATGAGACTGTGAAAAATTATTTGTACGTGAAAAGAATCACGAACTCTTACACGACGTGGGTACACCATGGGGAACTTGTTCCTATGCATATCACCCAATTCTTTGAAGATGATGATGATGTTGATAGTATCGAGGATGATATGATCGACAGTGAAGATGATGATCGAGACGAAATACCCAAAATGTTGGAAGATGTTGGTAGGGGAATGTTCATGGATAATGATTTAGGGGGTGCTCGTGTTGGAGAAGCATGTGAGGGTGTTGATAGTGAAGAAGTTAAAAATTTTGAAAAATTAATGAATGATGCTCAACGTGTTTTGTATCCTAGTTGCAAAAAACATACATTGTTGTCATTCTTGGTTCAGTTGCTTCATTTGAAAGTATTGAGTAAGTGCAGCAATAAGTCATTAACATTGATGTTACAACTATTAGCAGACCTTTTACCTAAAGGTCATATTCTTCCAACGTCTATGTATAATGCTAAAAAATTCTTACGTGCTTTGGGATTGGGATACGAGTCCATTCATGCACGTAGATATGATTGTATGCTATTTTGGAAGGAGAATGAAAAATTAGATAAGTGTACAGTATGTGGGGAGTCAAGATAGCAGCTCAACGATAGTAAGGGTAAGAAGATACCTCATAAGATCTTGTGATACTTTTCTTTGAAACCGAGGTTACAAAGATTTTTTATGTCGAGGAAGACAGCTATAGATATGAGGTGGCACTAAGAGAAGCGAGTGGACGACGAGAATTTTTCGAGGCATCCTGGTGATTGTGAAGAATGGAAAGAATTTGATAAGCAATATCCTGATTTCGCTCGGGACGCTTGTAATGTTAGGCTTGGATTGGCCACCGATGGTTTTAACCCTTTTGGCAACATGAGCAACTCTTACAGTATGTGGCATGTGATCTTGATGCCTTACAACTTGCCTCCCTGGAAATGTATGAGCGATCCATTCTTCATGTTGTCATTGCTTATTCCAAGACCACAGGCACCTGGGAAGGAGATTGATGTATACTTGCGTCCGTTAATTGATGAGTTGAAAGAATTATGGGAAGGTGTTGTAACTTTTGATGCATGTAGTAAACAGACATTTCAAATGTGTGCTGCTATTATGTGGACCATAAATGATTTTCCAGCTTATGGTAACCTATCTGGATGGAGTACAAAAGTTTACAAGGTATGCCCCATTTATAATTTTGATGCATTATCACAGCTATTAAGAAGCAAAATTGGTTATACAGGTCATCGGCGTTACTTACCACAAGATCACAGCTGGCGACGAAGTAAATTATTTAATGGTAAGATTGAGAAAAAATCAAAACTTTCCTTATTATCGGGGCAAGAGATTTTAGATCAGTTGGAGTGTTTACCAAATGTGCAATTCGGGAAGGATCCAAACAATCGAAAAAGAAAGCGGTCATCTGAAAACTTAATTGGACAAAGAAGAGCATTTTTTTTTTGAGTTACCGTATTGGCATGTGATTAAGATTCGACACAACCTTGATGTCATGCACATAGAGAAGAATATATGTGATAGTTTGCTTGACACGTTGTTGAGTATTGATGGCAAAAATAAGGACACAGATAAAGCTCGTCTTGATTTGCAGGACCTAAATATCAGAAAAGAATTGCACCTCCAAAAGCATGGGGAGGCATATGTAAAACCAGCAGGGTGGTACACTTTATCTCCAAAAGAAAGACAAGGGTTCTGTGAATTTTTGAAATCATTTAAGTATCCAGATGGATATGCAGCAAATATATCGAGGTCTGTGAGCACGAAGGATGGTAAGGTATCAGGCTGAAGAGCCATGATTGTCATGTTCTTCTGCAACGATTTATTCTACTTGAAATTCGTGGTTACTTGGACAAGGAAATTTGTACCACTTTATTTGAGCTGAATTTTTTTTCTCAACAACTCTATGCAAAGACATTGATGGTAAAAGACTTGGATACATTACAAGATAACATAATTCTTATTCATTGTAAGTTAGAAAGAATATTTGTTCCAACATTCTTCGATGTTATGGTTCATTTAGCAGTTCCTTTGCCAAGGGAAGCCAAGATTGCTGGACCAGTGCAGTATCGGTTGATGTACCCAGTGGAAAGGTAATATCTCCTTAATTGGTTATTAGCTTCTCATTTTGTTTTGGTATTATCTCTTTTTATGTTTTGTGATTTACTAAAGGTATCTCGGGACTTTAAAAGGATATATTCGTAATCGAGCTCGTCCATAAGGTTCAATTGTGGAGGCTTATATTGTCAAAGAATGTCTTACCTTTTGCTCGATGTATCTTACTGGTATCGAAACAGTTTTTAATTGCGAGAAACGAAATGCAGATTGAATTGAAAATGTGCATGGGTTAGCTGTGTTCACCCAAAATGTTCGTCCTTTTGGGTGAATTACAAGAGCAACTGAGATCTCTCAACAGGAACGAGAGATGGCTCATTGGTTTGTCTTACATAATAGTCCCAAACTGGATCCGTATCTAGAATATGTGTAAGTTAAATATACATATTTGTCAGCATTCTTATTATACTTTTTAATTGTTTAAAATTTGTTATATGTCAAATTTATTGTATTATACGTAGGGAACACAAAAATATATTAGAGTTGGAAAGAAATGGTGACATCACTCGTCGCCACCAAGCAGAATTTTCCAAGTGGTTTGCAAAACGTGTAAGCTATACAAATTTAGATTATAAGCATTATTTGCATTAATTTGTACAACCATAAAAATTGTCATATTCATGTGTGTAGATGAATCAATTACGAGGTGAAGGATCACATGAAGCAACTGATGAATTGCGGTCACTAGCAAACGGTCTTGATGTGACAATAAAATTGTACTCTTGGACAATATGCAATGGTGTCCAGCTCCACACTAAAGAGCGTGACAATCGTCGAAAAAGCCAAAATAGTGGGGTAGCTGTAGAAGTAGAACATAATAACAAAATAATTAACTTCTACAGATACTTAAATAAGGTGTGGGAGATGAGTTACATATTTGGCCATACTATTTTTTTTTTCCAATGTGAATGGTACAACCTTGGTAGTGGAAAAACAGTTCAGACTGATGCCCGTTTTACAAGCATTAATATAAAAAGTAAATGGTATCAAAATGACCCTTTTGTCCTACCTAATCAGGTGAAACAAGTATTTTATGTTAATGATACAAAATTGGGTAGGGATTGACAAGTTGTGCAACACATACATCATCAAGGAATATGGGATGTTCCTGAGTTGAAAGACGTAGAAGCTAGTGAAAATGGATCGTATGTTTCAAGTGACGCATTCCAACAGGATGAATCAACAGAGGTTGATCCGGTAGTGGTCAAAGAGAACGAAGTAGGCCAACTTCATAGGAGTGATCTTGATCCAGAAATCTTTCCTCGAGACTGGATTGTCCAGTGGGGAAGCAGAGAAGACAATAACATTGATGATTTCATATGTGATGAGACAGAAGTGGAGTATGTTGATTCAGAAGAAGATGATGATGTGCATTCCCATTTTGATTCTGATGATGAGTTAGATATGTAGTTGAATTATTAAGATATTTTCATGGTAATTAATAAATTATGAGTTATATAATTGGTATACTTGGATATTGTCGATATAATTTATATATTTTTATATGTCAGGTGTTTTATATATATGGGACCAGGTCGCCGAGCCACCGCAACAACTAGTAAGGTTGCATCCTCTGAGGCACCTAATAGGGGTGCTTCCTCGAGTGCACGTGTTGCTGTATCATCAGATGCACCTACATCACTGCTTGTTGCAGGCACTGAGGGTAGCAGTACAGGTTTGATGCATACTTTACTTTCTAAACATATTTGTCTTTATATGGTGTGCTAACATCTATTATTAATATTTGCGTAGCAGCTTCTACCACCAAGAAACGAGGCCGAGGACCATCTAGAGGCAAAAATGCTGAGTGTCTTCGTGCAGCAAATGGCCCCCTTGATGTATTGATTCTTGATGGAGTCAGCGTTCCAGTGGGTGTAAATTCTGCGAAGGTGATGACAGAGATTGGCTTCTTGGCGAAGACGTTTGCCCCTATTAGAAATGTCCACAAATGGAAGCAACTTACAAAAGAGGAGAAGGCACCACTCATTGCACGATTGTTGGTTAGTGGATATATTTGTTTGGTTTCAACAATATATTTATTTGTGTAGAGTGTAACAACATGAGGTTTTAATTTGTACACTTATATTTTGTTGTAGACAAAGTTTAACATTAGAGAGTATCATGAAAAAGTTGGTGTTAGAAAGTCCATCGACAAAAAATTTTCTGTGAGGTACAGGGACCACTGATACCATATGCATATGTACTACAAGGATTTGGTTGAGTCTGGTGTTGACCCAAAGAGTAAGCCATATGGTGATGTGAATCAGGAGGATTGAGAGTACATAATTGAAACACTTTACAAGGATCCAAAATTTCAGGTAACTTTTATTAGTTATGCAAATTAATATCCATTTTTTATTTCCAATTGTGTACTAATTATGTTCTTTGTATACAGGAAAAATCTAAAAAAAATGTCGAAAATCGTGCCAAACTGCTATACAACCACTCGATGGGTTCAAAGTCTTTCCAATCTACCCTATATGGAAGGGTGTTGTACTTTAGCATTTGCTTCCAAAATTTTAATATATAGGAAATTTATAAATTTGAATATTGACATTTTAATTAACTGTAATAGAGGGACCCTACGACTGATGAGCCACCCCACATTGTTATTTTTTTCACGATTCTCATGTGAACAAGAAGGGTGAGTGGGTTTTTGCTGAGGCAGAGTCAAGATATGTAAGTATTTCAAATTGTAGAAAATTATGTTTTTTTTAAATAAATTTTTATGATACACTCACTAATTGAGTTTAAATATATTAAATTGTAGGATCGAATGAAAGAATTGGCCACACAGAACTTAGAAGAGGGTGTAGAGCCGTTGACACATGATGAAATTAAATGCACAGTCCTAGGCAGTAGACCTGGATATAAGAAAGGATTTGGACATGGCCCGAAGCTTTTATCATCTAGTGAGTCATTCAAATCCACGGCTGAGTATCGACAACAAGATGATATGATAAAAGAGTTGCAAGCAACTGTTGATTCTCTTCCGAAGGAACGTGATGAAACGAAATAGAAGCTAGAGAAGTTTGAAGACGCGCAACAAAAGTTTGAAGACGCGTAACAACAGACGATGTAACAACTTTTGCAGATGCAACTACAAATGGAACGTGCTCTAGGCACCTCAACTAATGCTGACTTGCCACCTGAGTCTTAGTTGGTATCTATTTATTATCTATTTTATATCGTTTGATTGATAATTTATTAATCTATTTCTTTTCTTTTTTGTAACAGATGAATTACGGACTTATGCATTAAAGTTGCTGACGAATTTTCTTTTGGTTATGTATTTAAATATTGTATTATTCCATCTTGTTTTGATGTGTGATTGTTGCTTTAATATGTGATTTGAGGGGTTTGCCTTAAGTGGTTTTTGATGATAAGGGTTAATTGTTTTGTATATAGTGTAAATGTTAATTTGTTTGAAATATGGTAGAAGGAGAGGCATTGGTAGGCTGTTAGTTTTGGCGATCGAGTTGGGTGTAGGAGTTCCCTGGGTAATGTGCAAGGAAGTTGATGCCCCAGATCTAGTGAATTCATGGAGGGATGGGCTGCATGCAAGTATAACCTCCCAGTACTTCCCTGGTATAAATAATCATACTGCTTTATACACTGCTAACACATATTAGGGAAATTTGGTATCGAACTATGTAATTTATGTGTGGATCCTATCACAAGGGGAAGGAATGAAAAGTAAAGTTCTCAAAATAAAATACACACTGAAGACAACCCATCTTGGGTATATTAGTGTTCCACATACTTTTCTTCTTCTTTCAACTTAAATGTAATAATTGGAGTTATTGTTTGCCTACTTCTTCTTCTATTTTGACTTAACTGTAACAATTGGAGTTGTAGCTTGCCTACTCTCAAAATTTTTGGTATATAATTCTGAATTCTCTATTTTAAGGTGAAAATTCCATGGAAAATAAAAATTCAATTTTAAGGTGAGAATTCTCTATTCTGGATAAAAACCTATGTTGATTTTGTTTGTAGAAAGTCAGGTCAGTGAACTAGGGGAGAATCAAATTGACAACACTGTTGTCAATGATGAATTGTTGATACAAACCCCTACTGCAGATGGCAAAACTACTATCGCCATCTGCTGTAGCTGAAGAGGAAGAAGCTGGGCCTGCCCCAGACAAAATTGTCGGCGTCGCGAACTCGAATGGACAAAGTGATGCTCATGCACAAAAGGAAGTTGCAGCTAAAGGTTTATATTTTGTCTCATGTCTCTACTTATTGTTTAATTACATTCCAGAAAACTGCAGATCACATTTGCATTTAATGTAGCATTATGATATGAATATAATATATTGATAGTTGACTATTAAATAGTGGTGCCAAAAAGATGTTCACAAAGTATGAGGAGCTAATGTCTGACAAGCAGATGAGAATTGAAACAAAGACTCCAAGTGTAAAAAATATTCAAAATGAAATAGAGAAAAGCAAACTTGACACAGTGGAAGCTCGTAAACTAGAACAAGTACGTTTTATTGAAACCTGTTTTGTACATTTTCATGTTCTTTGGTTCATTCATCACCTTTATTGGATATGTTGCAAGTACTTTGACTCTTTACAGGAGTCACTCAAAGAACAAGAAAAGTTGATTCCTCTTTAACAAGCTGCAAGACAAAAGGTTATCGAGCTCTTTCTTTGACTGTGTTAGGAGAGTTTGGGACTCTCCTTCTTTGACTGTTTTTTAAATAATCTGATCACTTGCAGCTGAACTGTTCACGTTACTGTTCATTTTCAGCTGAAATTTTTTAGCTTATGCCAGGGATTTCTTCACTCTGTCTGCTGGTTTTCTTCTCCTTCAGCTGCTAATTCCAGTTGGAATTTCCATTCTCCAGCTGAGAGTGTTTTTTTTGGCTATATGACTGTTCACGTTTCTTGGACTGCTCAGCTAGTTTTAGCTTCTGCCGGTGGAATATCTTAGCTGGACTAATTTGTTCCAGCTGATTTTTATGGGGTGAGTTTGTTATGTATTTGATATGGTTAATTGATGTGTCGTTACTTTACAATTAGGTGTACCAACATATCTTATTAAAAAAAAAGAGATTATGACCAATGATCATGCTATAAGATATATTTGACTTACATTAAGTTGTTATGCTGCCTATTTTGTTTTACAGCCTGAGCAAAAAGGAAGGTGATTGACTCTTCTGTGATCAAGGATGAGAAATCTAGGTTCCATCTAAATACGACGGCTGAACTACTCAAGTAGGTTATTTTTTTCTACTACCTAATCTTGATTTAGTATCTAAAATTCATATTTTGATACCAAATATCTCTGTTAATCATTGTCATGTAATAGATGTAATGCCAAGAGCTTGGAAGATGCGCTGATTAAGCGTGTGATGGTAACACATGAGGAAGTTATTACACGTACTATTGACCCGGAAGCTGCTTTGGGTAGCAGGGATGCTTTGGCTAAAACCATATATTCTCGTTTGTTTGACTGGTAAGGAATTTCAATATCTAAGATTCATGGTGTCAAATATACGTAGGCTATGTAAACACATCTTCTGGAAGTAGTTATTTATTATAATAACTAGGTATTCTCTAATTTCCTCAGGATAGTGGAAAAAATAAACATTTCAATTGGGCAGGATCTTAACTCAAAATCATTAATTGGGGTTCTTGATATATATGGGTTCGAAAGTTTTAAGCACAACAGGTAAATCATAAATTAGAAATCTCGTTGGAGGAGTGAGACATTACTTCAGTGTTATTATGCTAACATATATTTGTATGAAATAGTTTTGAGCAGTTCTATATCAATTTTACTAATGAAAAACTGCAACAACATTTTAAGCATGTTAGATTTCTTTTGTGCGAGTTCTTGGGTACTATTTTGAACACTATATCTCCGCTTTCTTATATAGTAAGTGTGTAATCTTGTTGTTGCAACATGTGTTTAAGATGGAACAAGAAGAGTATGAGATGGAGCAAATAAATTAGAGCTACATAGAGTTTGTTGAAAACCAAGATGTGCTGGATCTGATTGAGAAGGTGCACAAATGTTGCTTGATTCATTTAGCTGAATAATTTTTCTATTTGACCAGGATTTTATATGATGAGATTGTTTTTACATGTTGGGGTTAAATGATCAGTTTAAATTACAATCTCGTAATGTTTTAGGCCAAGAAAAACAAAATCTCAATGTTTCTATTCAGATGATGATAACTGAGAAGTTTGAAATGTTTGCAGAAACCCGGTGAAATTATTGCACTTCTGGATGAAGCCTGGTATGCTGATGCATTTGATTCTTCTCAATCCGACATTTCATCTAGTTCTTATAAATTTCCAATATCTATTTTTGAGCTCACATGTTTGTATTAGCCCTATGTGCTTTCTGATCTATGAAAATCAGATTTCTTATCATGTTATTTTTAGAGGGCATGAGCAGTACTACTTAATTTCTATAATTTTGATTTATGTTTATATCATTGCTTGATGCATCATGTTTCCCAAATCAACCCATGAGACATTTGCTCAGAAGTTATACCAAACATTTGCAAAAAACAAGCGCTTCATCAAACCTAAGCTCTCTCGTACTAGTTTTGTAATCTCTCATTATGACGGGGAGGTAACCATTTTGTTATCTATTTGGTTATGTTCATTCTTTCAACTGATTTATGGATGTTTAGCTGGAATGTACCCCATGTTTTACATGTGAACTATCTGGCTGATCTGCTTCTGGACAAAAATAATGATTATGTGGTGGCAGAACATCAGGATCTGTTAACGGCCTCCACATGCTCCTTTGTGGTTGGTTTATTTCCTCAACTTCCAGAAGAATCATCAAATTCATCTAAGTTTTCTTCCATTGGGTCATGCTTTAAGGTACTGAATTTGTTTTTTACCTCATATGGATTAAAAACACATATGATCTGTTTAAGCTGACTTGTTCTGTAGATTTAAAGCACGATAGGCTGCATAGATAATACGAATGCTTTCACTTTGTGACATATATTCTGTACAAAATATATGCGAGAATTCTGCAATTCTTGTAGATCTAAAACAATGCCAGAGCAACGTAGGCCACAGCTCCTGCAATAATGGTCCGCCAAATAGACAACCTTGAAATTGTGGTTGTGGAAATAGATTCTGGAGTGGAAATATCCACAGGACCATATAATTGGATTCTTGGGTCATTTAAACCCACTTATAAGTTATAACAAAGAGACGTCATCAAATCTCTTTCAGACTGATGTGATTTTCAGTTTGACAGAACCATGAGCTTTTATCATTTTCTCCCTGAAGCTCTCAAGTTAAAGTGGCTATTATGCAACGCTTGGCTTTATTCTTTTGTTGCTAATGCCGTATAGTTTTCTATTAGAACAATAGTTCATGTGATCATGTTATCATGATCTATTTTTTCTATTGTCATGGATTGTAGATCTGTTATGATGTCAAATTTTCTGTCATGAACCCTCCAAAACCCGTGTAGCTGGAAAAGTTGCACATTTGATCCAGGACTAAGTTGTGATTCATGTGGGATTTGTATGGTGTGGCTGTAAAGTTTGAGCCAAATGAGTCAACTCAATGGATACCATATGCTTGTTAAGGTTTGGAAGTAGTTTCAGTAAAATGCATCAAGTAGGCTCTTCTGTGAGTATTGACCAATGTAGATAAAAACTACCTGCACAAAATGCACACCAATCATGGAGAATAGATGGTCAAACCTTTAGGGGTAGACATCGCTTAAATCCTAATGAATATTGAAAGGAGCTTGCAAAATAACTCAACTCTACAAAACATAGCTACCTGCATGCAACAAAACATAGCCACCAGCAAGCAACCCCAACCTAGGCTAGACTAGTACCCAGAGATACAGAGATATCACAACCAATTCTATCCATTCCATTAAGGTCTCCATTTTTGGCAAACAGGTCAAGATTGCGAATCATGCTGGCTTGCCAGTTCTCTAATGTTTCAAGTTAGTGGTAATTTTTGTATAAAGCGAAGGAGAACTGGGCTGGTTACTCAAATGATGATGATTTTATTTCAAGATGACAAATTCTGGGATGGGAATTATCTGTTTTTGTTTTTTTTTTCTTAGGTTAATGCAAAAGTGTAAAATTTACTATCTCTTTCTCTGGTGTATTCTTGTCTTTTTCCTTATGTTCAGTGTATGGCATTTAGCAATTCAGGTTGATACTGGAGTTGAACAAGGGGACATTGTGAGCATGCATTATGATCCCATGATTGCTAAGCTTGTAGCATGGGGAGAAAATCACGTCGCGACATTAATCAATATGAGGGACTGCTTATCAAAGTTTCAAGTATTACAAATAGAACATAATATTTTGGTTCACTGTTAATGTGCTAATCATGTTGGGTTGTAAGCTTTTGCATAATGGTGCTCTTGGCTCTAGTGATGAATCTCGTTTCATATATTGATAGGGTCATGAGTTAGTCTGGGGAAATGATTCTATTTGTATTCTTGATTCTTTTGTAAACAATGATCATTATATGGTTGGGAGGCTTTAATTTCGTGTCTTTTGGCATCTGGATGCACCAAATAATTGACAGAATGTTGTTTGTGGGGAATCATAGTTTATGCATCTTTCGGTTTGGTGTATCTCTATTGTTTTCCTTCTTGGACATTATGCTCAACATCTGACTGATTCTAATTAGCCTGGAAAATTATTATAGAGATTCTTATTCAGGAATAAATTACTAGTGATAGTTTGTTTATGCAGGTTTCAGGTTGCAGGTTTGCCAACCAATGTAGACTTTCTCTTGAAGCTTGCTAACCATGGGGCATTTGAGAATGGTGAAGTTGAGACACATTTTATTTTGAGACCATATACTACCAGACTTTAAAGGCTTCATCTGGAGCACTAGATTATTTTTGTAAGGAGGTGGCTGGATAAGAAGCAGTTGCATGAAGAATTTTATTTGTAATTAGAGATGGTTTAAAACCATTTTTTCAATTTTCAGAACTTGTTATTTGATTCTTGTAATACATTCTTTTTGGAAATAAAATTTTGATTTTTTTTAAAAAGATGTAAAATACATTAATTGTGTTAGTTTTTTTATTGAACACAGGTATTATTGGGGTACAAGAAAAATGTTTTATTAGAATATCCAATTTTTTTTGAATTATTTTTTAAAAAAATAATTTACGACGAAATTAAAATCATTGCGAAAATTTGAAGGAACAATCTTTTCGCGATGATTTCTATACGTCGCAAATAAATTTATTCATTTATGTGATGTTTATTTTACGTCTCTAAAAATTAAAAATTATTTTTTTACATTTTTATTTTTGTTAAAAAATTGTTAGCGACGATTATTGTTACGTCGCAAAAACAAATTAAATTATTATTTTTTACATTTTTATTTGTCTAAAAAATTATTTGCGACGATTTTTTTTACGTCGCAAAAATTATTTAAATTATTATTTTTGTAAAACATTATTCGCGACGAGTTTTTTTACGTCGCTCGAAATTATTTAAATTATTATTTTTTAAAATTTTATTTTTTAAAACATTATTCGCGACGATTTTTTTTTGTCGCAAAAAATTAATTAAATTATTATTTTAAAAAAATTTATTTTTGTGAAACATTATTCATGACGATTTTTTTTTTGTCGTAAAAAATTAATTAAATTATTATTTTTGTGAAAAATTATTTACGACATTTTTTTTAAGTAGCAAAAAAAAATTAATTATTTTCTTTTATTTTTTTAAACTGGTGGAATAGATTTTAGCTACGTTTTTCCTAACTTTTGTGACTTTTTTTTTGTCGCAATTTTTTTTTATTTGCGATGAAAATAATTTTGCGTCGCAAAATATTTTTCTGCGACGATGCTATTGCGACGAATTGGTGACAAAAAAAAACGTCGCAAAAAACAATTAGCGACGATTTTTTTTCATTTTGCAACGAAAAAAATCATCGCAAAAAATAATTTTTGTTGTAGTGGCATACAGATTGCAATGTTTCTTCTGTGTGTGTGATCATTGCATGTTGATGGCATGATTAATTGAATGATATAATTGCAGGATATAAATACAAATTTTCAATAAGTATTGTGCGTATATGATACATCTTCCCAACAACCTTAAGACATATTTTTGATTAATTACTTATTGTACTTTTGATTAGTATTATTAATATTACAAATTATTTTAATTACTACAATTATTAAGAACTTGGTGTTTACAATCTGTAGTATTCTTTTTATATTTATAATATTATGCATAAAATTTTATTTTTGTGTTTTTTTTTTTTTTGAAGAGATTTATTTGTGTTTACTACAGTAAAATTCCATTTATGTGTTTATTGCTATAAAATTATGTTTATGTGTTTTCTGCAATAATTGTTTTCAATCAGGCATACAATTGAATAATGATCTAGAGTAGGACCGATCCACTTTTGACTTTTAGTCATTGTGCTTTGTTAAAAAAACAGTTAACTAAATATCTAACACAAATAAAAAGACCACAAATTTAACAAAAGAAAGAAAATTACAACTCGTAATAATTACATGATAAGTTGAAAATGAGATGTCCAAATACTTTTAGGATAAATTACACTGACACCCCTTATTTTTGACATTTTCACTGCACCCCTATTGTTTACACAATTACACTGACCTCCCCTAAGATGTGAGAGATTGTAATAGAGGCCCTTTGTTGCTAGTGAATGCTAACTAGTTGAAATATACTAGTGATGACTATTTGCACAGTGGGTGCTGAAATTTGTTTGTTTACAACTTGGTTGTAAATTGGATGCACGTATTGCTGTTGAATATTGAGGGCAATGCTAGTAGTACGTCATTCTGCAAGCCAGATGCCACTTTTTTGTTGTGAATATCAAGGGCAATGGTATTAATTTTAGTGATGTTTTAACATGTATTTAATTTCATGTTTTTGTGAATAAGAATATTTATTGTGGAATGTTTATAACATACTTGCTATGTAGCTTATTTTAATAGATATTTTTTAAGTTGAGGGCAAAATAGGAAGTTTAAGTCAAAATTAGTTTACTTCATGACAGATCTTCGGTCTGTAGCTTGAAAGGGTTTCTGTTACAATTTTGTCACATCTTAGGGGAGGTCAGTGTAATTGTGTAAACAAGAGGGGGTGCAGTGAAAATGTGAAAAAACAACAAAGGCTGCTAGTGTAATTTACCCTTTTTTAAAGCAATCTCCAAAGCTTCATTTATGCCTCAATTTTTTTTATTTATTTGACGACTTAGCCCTCGGACTTAGAACATCTCCAACTCACCCTCTATTTTCTCTCTTTTAACTATTTTAGCTAGTCAAACACTAGGGGCAGCCTTTGATATTTTGGGACTTAAAGCGGCAACTAAAAAAAAGGCCTTTTATTTTTAAAAGTAATATTTTATTTAAAATTTATTCTTCTTGTTTTTTGAGATGCAAAAGTAGTAATCAATGTTTTATATTAAAGTTTTGTTGTCATATCTTTTTTGATTGATAGTTTTGCTAACTCATTTAATTCTTCTTGTGACATAGTTGATCTTAGATAAAATTTTATTAATTTTAATTTTCAAAAACTTCTTTCTACAGAAGAAACAATTACAGGAATTATCAATAAGATTCTATAATCTATGCATGTATTCGAAAAAGAATCTAATTGTTTTATATAACTTAATATTTTAATTGGAGTACTTTCTTTCATAGGTAAAATTTCCTTTAGAACGGTTAGTTCTGAAAACAAATCTAAATCATTAATATTAGAAAAACTATCATGTTTTAAGAAAAACTCATGATCAAGACAATATTTTTTTACACTATCATCTCCTAATGATTTTAATTTTTTAAAATTAAATAAAAAACCAAATATATATTCATATATTTGAAATTGTTCAAATCTACTATTTAACGAAGAAATATCTTGGTCTAGTATGTATATAAATAATCAATTTTAAAAGATTATTTAACAGATTTTGTTATTTTGTCATCAACACTCTCACCAAATTGTTTATTCCTACAAATTGTAAGTTTTTTACGAATGCAGGTTATATGCTCATTTCAATTGCAATCTCTTTAGATAAAATCATAGCGTTTGTAAATTCATTTTTTTGATATTTTTCAAAATAAAAAGAAATGAGAAATTTTAATTGATCTATAGTAATATCAATATGCATGTCTATTGATTGTAAATGTTTATTAACTTGACAAAAAATAAAATATCATACAAAATAGTCATGCCCAATAAGAACTCAAAATTCTCAATCTCATATATTACTAAATAATTAGTTTCACTTCTTGTTTTAGGATCTTCACTAGTTTCTCTCTAATTGTAACAATTCATCTCTTATACTTAGAGATTGAAATTTAATTGATTTAACACTTTTAATTCAAAATTCCCAACGTGTTTATGACAATGATTTAAGAGTTAAATCCACTACATTATCTTGTAAAATTTTCCTTCATTTTGTAGAAGAAGCAAATAATAAATATATACATTGTACTACTCCGAAAAATGACATAGTCTTGGGATAAGAGTTAGTCATATCACAAAATACTAAGTTTAGATTATGACAACCACATGGTGTGTAAAATGCTCGAGGATTTATATCTAGAAGTCTTTTTTGTATCCCTTGATGTTTTCCTTTCATGTTATATCCATTATCATACCTTGTCCCCGTATATCATTAATATCAAATTCGAGGTTTCTTATTGTATCTATGATTTTGTCAAAAATACATTTTTCACTTGTATTATCTACTTTAAGAAACTCTAAAAAGTATTCTTTTATTTTTATTGGACTTGTTAATATATCTACACGACGTAATATGAGAGACATTTGTTCTTGATGACTTATATCCGAAGTACAATCAAGTATAATTGCATAATATTTTACTTCTTTAATTATCTTAATGATATTATTTCTAATTTTATTTCCTAATAGACTTATCAATTCATTTTGTATCTTATGTCCAAGATAATGGTTATGGATTTCATCATGTTGAATGCATCAGATGTGTTCTTGTATTATTGGATCAAATTATGCTATCATTTTAATTTTACGATATATCTTTTAATTTTTTCTCCGAAATGCCAAATTTTTTTTTACCAAGATTCTTTACAACCACAATAATTCTCACTAATACGTTTTTTCAATATTCTTTCTCCCTATTAATTTGTTCTTGAATGGTTTTATCAATTGTTTCACTTTTTAACAATCTTGTTTCTAAATCAATGCAAGTATTCATATTAGTAACATGTTCATTAGATGTTTCATGGCTTTTAAGTTTAACACTAGGATTTCTCCAATCTTTAGTCTCTTCATTAGCTAGATTACTTGTACTTCAAACAACTTACAACAAAAACAAAATAATCTATCCAAATCTTTTGAATATACTAGCCATCTTCTATTGTGTGTCTCCCCATTTGCTAATTTACAAATATAGTGTATAGTGAAAAAATGTTTAGAAAGCTCGTCTTTGAGAAAATCTAAATCATTATTTTTAATAGGACCTTTTTCTACTAATAAATCTCTTAGTTTTGTATCAATATTTTTCCGTTGACTTGAATTATTAGTTCATTTATTGTTGTGAAAATGCACAACAAACATTTTCATGGTCTAATTTTTTTGTTTGTTCTTCATCATCTATAGGCATATTACATGTTTGACTAGAATTGTGCATATTTTCATTAGTATCTTTTTGTTGTAGTATATTATCATCTTCTAATTCATTGAGAGTAATTATTAGTTCATTTACTAAATTTTTACCTGTATTTTTTGTTACATTTTTTTTGTTACTAGTAACAAATTTATCAAAATATCATTTTTGAGATTCCATTAATTCATCTCTTTTTTTTTCTTTTCTTTTCTTGAGTTTTTCATATCCACCTGGTCGTTTTCTACTTGTCATACTATTAAATATTAACTAAAAAATCATAAATAATGAAATAATCACACACAATCTGTATTAAAAAAAATATAATAAGAACTTTAAATAAAAAATTAAAAGCATAGAATAATAACATTTGATTTGTTATTATTTTTGATTTTCCCGCGAAATCTGATTATCACCGTAGCAGAAGCCAAAACAGCACCTCAACCAACAAAAAATAATGCCAAAGTGAAGTCCCTATCAAAGAGACAAATTTTATCGTGGAGAGAGGAGAGAGAGGGGTCCACCACGTATTTGTTGCCTAGCGAGCGAGAGAGAGAGGTCCACCACGTATTTGTGGCCTAGCGAGAGAGAGAGAGAGAGAGAGAGAGGTTGTTTTGCTTCTTGGCCTTTCTAGATTATTTTACCATGGAGAGAGGAGAGAGAGAGGAGAGAGGAAAGAAAAAGACAAGGATAAGGAGTGAGTGGTTAAGAAAGAAAAAGACAAGGATAAGGAATGAGTGGTTAGAAGAATAGGTTGAGAAGTGTGATATAAAATAACTAGTCATAACTCGTGTCTAAAGGCACGATAAATATAAAATTCACGCGTCCAAAAAATTGATCTTATTATATTAAATTTTTTCAAAATATATTAACTATAAATTAATCAAATATAAAATGATTAAATATATGATAGAAATGAGTGATATGATATTTTTAGAGAAGAAATATATAAATGATTAAACACGTGATAGAAATGAGTGATGAAATTTGACGTTTGGGTATGACAAAGGGATGATGGATGAGGTAAGTGATTAGTGATGGTTTTGAGAGAAAAAATATGACTGTGATAAAATTCAAACACACCCCTATTTTATTATATAGATTTCTAAAAACTGTACAACACTTTTATAGATATATATATATATATATATATATATATAAATATTAATTAATTTTTTGGTACATGATCTGAAGAAATAAGCCCTAACTATCTAATTTAAATCTAACTTTTAACTTTTTTGTTGGGCTTCAATTTTTATTAAATTGAGTTTTTTTTTGATTAGTGGTCTTAATTATAAATTATGGGGCCTAATTAAAAATTAGGGCCTAAAATCTAGGCTTTGCTGGCACTACAATAGGGTCGGCCCTACCAAACACCACACATTCCAACCCCAGTGTCTATTTTTCATTTCACTCAAGTGGTTCTCCAGAGAGCCATTTAGCTTCTCTAAATTCTCATTCTATCTCTTTCTCTCTTTATATATATTGTATTCTCTTTAAATTATTAGAAATTAAAAGTAATTGACTGAAATAAATTTATTAAAATGACTAGTTAAAAAAATATAATATTTAAATATATTTTAACTAAACTATTTTAAAGGGTCAGGTTGAAAATGCTCTTAGTCGCCTGGATGTAGGGCCTGCACTCGGTGGAGGCTACCTGGCACATGGTGCCAAAAGGATTTAATGTCTACACCCAGATTACTCATGTATGCACCACAAACATCGTGCTATTCATCAACTTCTGATAGTTCAATACCATCTTGTCTGTGTGTGCGCCTCCCGCGTCCGTTGGTGGGCCCTGTTTATACACAAAAAATCCTTGTAATGGACGGAGAGGATTGGACTTATCTCATATCGGATAATTTTAAAATTGTGTGTATGTGTATAAAGCTCTACCTGACTTCCACTTTTAAGTGAAAGACTTGTAGTGGTCTTGTGTCTTATTTTTGTCAAAAGAAAAAACCATCTTGTCCGTTAAAAAATTCAGTGCCATGGGACCTGTCAAACCAATGTTTCGGACTCGAATTCGTCACCTCAAACGTCATCCAAAATGTTGGTTTCATATTTTATATATTTAAAAAATTTGACTTAATAATGTGAGTATTATATTTGTTATTAATTTAACTTTAGGTTTCAGTATTTATTATGAATTACTATTTATTTAATGATCGTAATTTATCAAGTCAAATTTTTAAGTCTATTTAACATTTTTATATTTTTATTATGTTTTTGATGGATAATGATTTTCATTTCAATACATCATACAAATTTGAAAATATGAATTTGAAAATTTAATAAAAAAAGGAATTTTACCTCAAAATCTTAAGCTCAAATCCTTATATATAGCTTTCAAGTGATTTCTACCATACAAACTCAAGTTGCACAAGCTTTTCACATAGATCTTTGGGTGTCACATAGATCATTGCACCAAAGAGGCAAAAAATTCAGGTGTCGACTATATGGAGGAGTGCCGTATCTTACTTGTCACCTTTCCGGCACAAGGTCACATTAACCCATCGTTGCAATTTGCCAAGCGCCTTGTCCGAATGAGTGTCAAAGTCACCTTCTTAACCAGCATCTTTGCCATTCACCACATGGCCAAAACCACTCCACCACCAGAAGGATTAACCTTCGCCTCCTTCTCTAATGGTTATGACAATGGTTGGACAACAGGTGACGACGAACGCTTCATATCTGAGCTTGCTAGACTTGGTTCCCAAGCGGTGGCAGAACTCATCACCGCCGGTGCTGCCGAAGGCCACCCATTTACCCATGTGATCTACACCACCCTTCTTCCATGGGTAGGACAGGTGGCGCGTCGCCTTCATGTCTCCGCTACACTTCTTTGGATTCAACCAGCTACCCTGTTCGATATTTATTACTATTACTTTTATGGGTACGCTGAGACTATTAAAATTAATAGCAGTGACCCCTCATTTTCCATTGAATTACCGGGGCTGCCACCTCTTGCTATTTGTGACCTTCCCTCTTTTTTTCACTCTTCAAATTCGAACATATACAATTTCGCACTCCCAACATTAATGGGGCATTTTGAGCTACTTGATGAAGAAACAAACCCAAAAGTACTCTTAAACACCTTTGATGCTTTGGAAACTGAGGCCCTAAGAGCTATTGAGAAATATAACTTGAAGGCAATAGGACCAATAATACCATCAGCTTTCTTGGATGGAAAAGATCCGTCTGATACGTCCTTTGGAGGCGATCTCTTTCAAAAATCAAGAGATTATGTGGAATGGTTGAACTCAAAACCCAAATCTTCTGTGGTTTACGTATCGTTTGGAAGCATATCCATGTTATCAAAACAACAAATGGAAGAGCTTGCCTTCGGATTGCTAGAAAGCCATCGGCCATTTTTATGGGTGATTAGAGGAACAGGTAAGGGGGAGAAAGAAGAAGAAAAGTTGAGTCGCAGTGAAGAACTAGAAAAACAGGGGATTATAGTGCCATGGTGTTCTCAAGTGGAGGTTCTTTCCCACCCATCGGTGGGGTGTTTTGTGACACATTGCGGGTGGAATTCGACAGTGGAAAGCTTGGTTTCTGGGGTGCCAGTGGTGGCGTTTCCGCAGTGGAGCGATCAGACGACCAATGCAAAGCTCATCAAAGACGTTTGGAAGACTGGAGAAAGGGTGACTGCGAGTGGAGGAGTCGTCACAGGTGGTGAAATCAAGAGGTGCTTAGAGCTGGTGATGGGAAGCGGAGATAGAGGTGAAGAGATGAGAGAGAATGCTAAGAAATGGAAGGATTTGGCCAAGGAAGCTGTGATGGAAGGTGGATCCTCGGATATGAATCTTAAAGCTTTTGTGGATGAGATTCGAGGCGGCAGTCAGTAAAATTTATTCACAAAGGCAAATTCTAGACTACCGAAATAAGACATTTGATTTGATATTGAATAAATTTTTGGTGTCGATATTCTAGACTACCTAGCACTGTATCATTTGATTTCTACTTTCGTTTTTATTTTTTTGTTGGTCTAGCATATATTTTATGATTAAGTTTTTTTTTTCCATTTGTTTTGAGTGGTGTCATGCTTGTAATTTTGGTCATAGATGGACATACATAAGTACTGTGATATATAAAACTTGTATAGCACGACCTTTACCAAATATATCAATGTTGGAATCCAACTCGAATATAATGATCACAATACATTAAGCCGGTATATTAAGCTCTAAAATTTGTTACTTGATGAATTCGGATTTTCCTTATATACGATATGCATGTTCCTTAATGAGTACATCTAAGTGTAGGTGATCAAGAAATAATAATTTCTCGCTAATTTCGATGTCAAATCATAGAGATTAAATAAATTTACTCAAAAAGATTGTATTGGTGTGAAAGATAATTGCAAGTAAAATTTAAAGAAAATAATCAATTGAAAATGACCCTTTGACTTTGGGATCTGGATATGTTCATAGTCATTGGATAATTATAGTTATGCAATTCATAATTTTTTTTTGATCAAAATGCAATTTGTAATTATCTCCATTGATTTTCAAATTAACATTGTAGTCAATCAAAAAATATAGCTTCGAAACACAATTGGTTCAATTGATATGAAAATAGACTTCAAAGAACCAGTTTTATAAAACTCAAAGGGAATTATAAGTATTGAATATACCAAGAACTCAATATTGTTAATAAACAATCAAACAATTTTATAGATTATAAAAAATTGTTAAAGCATTCAATCAACCTTGAAAAAATAAAGATTTAATATTTAATTCAAGAAAATAATTGCATAAATATAATATCTAACCAAACCATTACAATTCCATAACTCTAGGCTAAAGAGTACAAGAGAACTGCTCACTGGTCATGGGCAGATCTTAGAAAAAAATAAAAAAAGATATAGAAGATTGGATTTAGAATTATTTTCTCGCAAACATAATTGAAAGAGCCTTACTTGTGTTGGTTGATAAATCTCAAACTGTCTTTGTGAAGGGTAGAAGGATTAGTGGCAACATTTTTCTTTATCTAGAACTATTGAGAAGATACCATATCAACAGGGGTAACCCCAAGATGTACTCTGAAAGTTGACCTCATGAAGGCATATGATAATGTCAGATAAGATTTTATGTCAGAGATGATAAAGCAAATGGGGTTTCCTCATAACTTAATCCAGTGGGTGGAGGTATGCATCTCTTCTCCTATGTACTCCATTAATATCAATGGAGAGCTTAATTGCTACTTTCCAGGAAGAAAAGGCCTCAGGCAAGGTGATCCTATGTCACCTTACCTGTTTTTCATTGTCATGGAAGCCTTCAATGGATTAATGAAGGCGGCAACTATATTGGGGAGGTTCCAATTCCATTGGAGATGTAAGAAGAGATCTATTTCACATCCCTGCTTTACGGATGATGTTATGATTTTTTTTTTTTTTCTGGAAGGTAAAGTGTATTAAAACCAAAATAGATATACAAATGAAAACCCACACATTGTACAATGACGTCACATAGGACTAAAAAACAAACATCAAACAAATCAAAAATGCCAAGGCATAACACACAATTCTGTAAGAGATGTCTAAATTTAGAGTATCTCCCACAGAATTGTTGTCACGAGTACATTGGTACACAGAACAGAACATGACAACAAACCAACAACCATGACAGCCAGCTTAGAACCAAGCAGATCAGCCCAAAAAAACAGCACCAATAAGCCATTAGCACCAACAAATCAGCACCAGTAAATCAGCACAAATATCACAACAAACCAGCAACATTTGCACCAATAAAACCAAACAGTAGCAAACCATTTGCAGAGCAAATCAGCCCAACACTACCCAACAACAAGAAGATAGCCCTGATGGGCAGGTAGGGCAGCTAATAACATACAAAAGTGTGGCTGAACAAAGGCTTCCCCCAAACCACGACCCAGGAAGCAAAACACATAACACATATACCAGACAAACCGATGAGAGGTGCAAACATGCAGCCTCCTCGTGGGTGATGAGAGGAACTGATGGAACATCAGAGACCTTAAACCCTTATGTAAGAACAAGGTAGCTACCATAAATGAACTAACCGCATGTTCACCTGAGATGCTTTGAACTTGGCCGAAGACATTCTGTCCCTACCTGTCTGCACAATAAGGTTTAACAAGGTCTTGTAGTCTCTCACTTGGTTTTGATGAATTCTATTATTTCGTTCCCTCCATATATAATACACATTCACCGCCAAACACAGTCTTCTCAACACACTCACCATGGATTTGCCCTTCCAATTTTGGTTCGCATGACTTACCAGATGTTGCCAAGAGTTAAGTTGTCCCTTCTCACCCGTGAGCTTATGTAGATTTCTCCATATGTTCCTTGAGTAAAGACATTCAAAAAATAAATGAGAATGGGTCTCATCAGCTTGTCCACATAGAACACATTCCATCTCCATATTGTTTGCATAAACTTGAATTCTATCCTTTGTTCAAAGCCTCGTTCTAATGGCTAACCAAAGAATAAAGCTCATCCTAGGAATAACATGGCTATACCACACCAAATGAACCTAAGGCACTTTAGGAGAGTGAACTCTAACTTGATCCCAGGCAGAGAATGAGGAAAAAATGCCATTTGGAGCAGGAATCCATTTAATAACATCCCATCTTTGTTGACATGGTTGGTAGGTGGGCATGGTTTGTTCAATTTCCCGAAGCTCAAAAGTTCTTGTGTGAGGCCAATGCCAAAGATTATTCCTTACAATGCTGCTCACCTTTGCATCCCTTGGAAGATCTGAATCCTGAATAATACCACTACTCCATTTCAACATAAGGGGACCCAGAGGATGCCAGTTATCGTGCTAGAGGCTAGTGTTTTGTCCATCACCAATACTGTGGAGCATTTGGGTTCTACAAATTGCTCTTAGCTTCAACAAATTAAGCCAGTCCCATGAGCAACATTGTGGAATCCTGATATCCCAAAAACTTTAGCCTTTGTGATAATAGGAATGAATCCACTTGACCCACAAACTTTCTTTGTCAATGAACAACAACCATATGAATCTCAGCATGTAAGCATTGTTACAGTCCCATATTTTTCTTATACGCAGACCCCCATCATCTTTTGGCTTGCAAACATCTTCCCAAGAAATTTTAGCTCCTGAAGCCCTTTGTTCTAACCCATTCCAAAGGAAAGCTCTCATGATTTTCTCGATTTTGTCTACCACTTGCTGGGGGAGGTATAAATTGGAAGCCCAAAAAGTTTGGATGTTGTTGAGGACTGACTTAATCAGTTGTAGTCTACCAGCAAAAGATAAAAACTTGTTTGTCCAACTTCTAACCCTTGACTCAATCTTCTCAATCAATGTCGTACAATGAAGGATTTTTAGTCTAGTTGTCACCAAAGGCAACCCCAAATACTTGATTGGATATTTGCCTTCCGAAAATCCAATCATCATAATGATTTGATTTCAAATATCCTCTGGAACAGCAACTAAGAAATGTTACTTTTAGCTGAGTTTGCTTTCATACCAGAAACCTCTTGGAATTTTAAAATTGCCTCCTTCAGATATCTCACATAATTCAAATCTCCATAGTTGAACAGGAACAGGTCATCTGCAAAGGTTAAATGAGTTAGCTTTAGTTTCTTGCACCTGTAATGATACTTGAAGGGGGAGTAGAAGAGATCATTTTGCAGGTGATAGCATTAAGAACTTCCATAGCCACCACAATTAAGTAAGGAGAGAGCGAGTCTCCTTGTCAAATGCCTCTGGAACTAGGAAAAAACCCAGCAAGTTCTCCATTAATGTTGATGGAGAATCTAGTTGTAGGGATGCAAGTTTGGATCCAATTCCTCATCTGATAAGGTATACCAAATATCTCTAAGACATCCAGTAAGAATCCCTAATTAATAGTATCATAAGCCTTCATAATATCAACTTTGATGGCGCATCTTGGTGACCCCCTTTGCTTGTGATAATCCCTAAGTAGGTCTTGAGTAAGGAGGATATTATCACTGATCATCCTCCTGGGAATGAAGGCTGTCTGATTTGGTTCAATAATTCCAGGGAGCATGCATTTGATTATATTTGCAATTATTTTCGAGATGACTTTGTACAAGACATTACAGCATGAGATTGGCCTGAAGTCACCCATTTCTGAAGGGTTTTGGATTTTTGGGACAAGCGCAATTATAGTGGCTTTCATCTCTCTGAGAAGATTGTCGTTCCTAAAGAACTCCTTAATAGGAGCAATCACTTCCCCTCCCACAATAGGCCAAGCTTTCTTGTAGAAATATGAATTGAAATCATCAAGACCTAGGACTTTCATATCATCAAACGAGAAGAGCACTTCTTTAATCTCTTCATTTGTAACCTAACTCACCATCTGAGTAGCTTCTTGGTCATTGATTCTAGTCATACGAAGGGAATCCAATAGGTCTCTCCTAGCTTCAGAATTAGAAGTATCCACATTACCTCCCAGTAGCTGAATAAAGAACCTTGTAGCTTCCTCCTTAATAGCCACATCACCCTCAATGTCCATTCCATTTTCTCCCTTAAGTTTCATGATTTTCTTCCTGTTCTTTCTACTAGTCATAGTTTTAAAAAAGAAGGCAGTGTTTTGGTATCTTTCCTTAAGCCACAAAACCCTTGATTTTTGTTTGAAAAAATCTTCTTCATTTATGGCAGCTACAGAGTATTATGCTAATAACTATTTCTCCACAGCCTTTAGTGTCGGATCAGATGGATTGGTGTCAAGCCTTCTTTGGCAGTTCTCAAGAGCAGCCCTCTTCTCTTTCACCTTCATAGACACAGCCCCCACCTCCTTGCTCTTATCCTTCAGTATGGTTTTAAGTTTCTTTAGCTTGCAGGACACTTTAAATTGAAAGGAACTCTGAATATCTTCATTCCAAATAGTTGCAACAGTTGGTAAGAAGTCATCTTTGTCAACAAGGTAGTTGAAGAACTTAAAAGGGCACTTTCTTCTCCTATTAGCTTCTCCCATTCTGATTAACACAGGACTATGGTCTGATATGCTAGCTGGTAGAAATTCAACCCCCGAGTGCTCAAAAAGTTGGGACCATTTTTCATTAACAAAAACCCTGTCAAGTTTCCTGGCAATGCAGGCTTCCCCTTCTCTTTTGTTCCTCCATGTAAAAAATATACTAGTGTACCTTAATTCCACTAGTTGAGCCCCTTGTATACAGTCTTTAAAATCCTCCATAGCTTGAGACCATCTGTTATAGCCACACTGACTTTCTTAGGTATTTCTAATGGCATTGAAAGCACCCAAGAGAATCCAAGGGAGTGAGCTAAATGTGGTAGAATGTGATACTAAGTTCCTCCATAAACTCCTCCTTTCAAAATCTTCATTTGCCCCATACACAATGGATCCAAAAAATTTGGTCCTACTATGAATGTGAAAAATACTACAATGTATCACTTGTTTAGTTTCAGAGAGTTTGTTAACCTCTAGTATATTGGGATTCCATCCCACCAAAATTCTCCCCAAGTAGTGACAGTGAAAATTATCAAAAGATTTCTAGTGCCTAAAAACATTCCTTTTGACAACGTCTCTATTAACACTCCTAACTTTAGTCTCAATAATGGCCACCAGGTCCACATGCTTTTCAACAATCAATTTCCTAACTTCCTCCTGTTTAGAAGGTTTATTCAAGCCCCTAATATTCCAAGCAACAAAATTAAACATCTTGCGGATTATCTTCTGAGTATAAGATGCTCATACATCTTTAGCATCCCTGGAGTAGGGCCTTTCTTCTTAACCTTCTTTTTCTTGCTACCATTATGGGGTAGTTTTGGCTCTTTAGGTTTTCCTTCTGAATTGTTTGATTGGGCATTGAGTTCCACAACAAGTTGACCTTCCTCAATTTCCAGATTACCAAATCTATTTGAAGCAGGAACAGGTTCTGGATTTGACACAACATGATGGCTTTCATTGATGACTATAGAAGTTATATGAGTATCTTGAGTATCCTCGTGAAATGTCTGCTCAGGCAACTCACTTTGAGCTTGATTTTGATCATTGTAGCTACATTTTGGATCACCAGAATATTTCTTGGTAACCAATTCCACTTCATTCACTATAGCCTTGCCCTTCTCATTTATATCATTGTAACCTTCTGTGCGGATTGTTTAGGCTTCCATTGGTATTCAACTTTAATTTCTGTAATAACCTCCTTATCATCAATATCCATTTTCAAATCAAAGGATTCAACAAGAGGAGTCTTAGCATCCACCTCAACACATATCCTTGAAAAACTCAACCTTTTCTTTGCAGCAATTAAGGAATTTGAATAGATGGGTTTCCCAACTGCACTGGCTATATGGCTAAATCCTTCCTCATTCCAAAATTGTAATGGAATGTTAAAGAGCTTCAGCCAAACGGGAATGGAGGAATGGTCCTCCTTTGTATGCATCATGTCAGGTTGCCAGCATTTCAATATAATTGGGATGTTATGTTTTTTAGCAAAGGAACATTGGAGTCTTTTAAGGCAATAAGAGAGTCCTACAGGTTTTCCATGAGTTTTTTGGGCTCAAACCCAACCATAATAAAAGCCAAGTCTACTTTTCTGGAGTGGATAAGGGGATCAGGCAGGAAATTGTTCAATATTTAGAATATATGGAAGGAGCATTGCCAATGATATATCTTCGGTTCCCTCTTATGTGTACCAAGCTTAGGGTAGTTGACTGTTAACCATTAATTGAGAAGATTACAGCAAGAGTTAGATCTTGGAGTTGCAAATCTTTATCCTATGTTGGAAGAACTTAGTTGATTAATTATGTGCTCTTTTCAATCCAGATTTACTGGTCTTCTGTGTTTCTCCTCCCAAAGGGAGTCATTAATACAGGTGAAAGAATTTTGAGGAGATTTTATGGTCTGGACTTGACCTTAGAATGTTGGGTCCTAAAGTGGGTTAGAACAATGCTTACTTACCAAAGAGAGAGGGTGGCCTAGGCATAAAAGACATGGGGGCTTGGAACAAAGCAACTATTGCAAAGCAACTGTGGAATGTCATTAGCAAAAATGAGGAATCTGTGTGGACTTCATGGGTTCATACTTATTTGGTGAGAGGTAGGCTTTTTGGGATATTAAGATACCCTAGAAAGCCTCTTGGACATAGAGGAAAGTCCTGAGTCTTAGGAGGGAATTTTTGTCTTTTATTAGGTATAAAGTTGGAAATGGCTTAAGCACATTTCTCTGGTTGGATCCTTGGCATCCTAGGGGAATCATTTAAAAGGTCTGGGGTGAGAATATGGTGAGGAATTCTAGCCTTGGTAGGGAAGCAAAGGTTTGTAGCATTGTGGGCACTTCTGGATGGGTGTGGCTGGAGCCTGGAATGCTGAAGTTGAGTAAGTTCTTGATGCTATCCTATTAGATTGTAGGCCTGATGTAAGGGCTGAAAACAGTGTGATATGGACTCCTTCAACCACTTTTAGCACTAAATCTGCATGAGAATGTATTTGATTCAAACAACAACTTAGATGACCATAAATTGTCTAGTTTCCTAGTGCCATTCCTAGGCATAACTTCATTATGTGGTTGGAAGTTAAAGAGAGACTCCTAACTCAGGACAAACTTCTTCTTTATGGTATCATTTCTAAAGTTGTTTGTGTCTTTTGTAGAGGTCAGTTGGAAATACATAACCATCTCTACTTTATATGCCCATTCATTGAGAGAATTTGGAGATCAATCCAAGGCTTATGCAATGCACAATGAACCATTAGGAATTTGATTTTAATCATCTAGTGGTTTGGTGAAAATATGAGAAGTAAGGGATTGCTTAAGTTGATTGGGAGATTTGTAGGCTTGGATACTGTTTAAGCTATTTGGGGGGCAAGAAATAAAAGAACATTTAGGAATTCTCACTATGATGAGGTTGCTTTGTAGAATGAGTTAGGATGAGGCTGGCTTTGTGTAAAGGGTTTGACAGAAGCCTTGGAAATCTCTGGCTTCAAAGACAATGGGCCTCCCTGAGGCCACTTTTGAACCTCCCTGAGGGTCCTTTTGACTGATTTGTTGTGTAGGGGTGAAAATATGGTTGTTGGAGCATAGTTGTTGACTATTTTTTTGCTTGGTTTTGCTGCCTCCTAATTCTCTGTTGCTGCGTTTGACCTGCTTGCTGATTGGGGGCCGACTGTTTGTTATTTGTTGTTATAGTATTGAACTGGGTTGTTGCTTACTGGTTTAAGCTTGCTGGTTGTTCTGGGAGCTGATCTTTGGTGCTGATTGTTGTCTATTTGAGCTGCCCTTTATGGTTATGGGTTACCGCGTTGTTCGTACTGATTTTTGCTATTGCTTGATGTAGATGGTTTTGAAATGATGCTGATATGGCTGTTGTAATGTTGGATGGTGCTTCAAATTTTTGTTCAACTTTTGAAGTCTAGGTATGCTTAATCTTGACACTTTTTCTTATTGATCCTTTTGGAATATGAAATTACAATGTATTCTTTTGCTACGGGATGAATGATCTTATATTCTCATTTCATAAGATCAACCATCCCTTTAGAAACGCTTGTGTACATGAACCCTTTTTTGGTTTTTATGAAATTGATCTTACTTACCGAAAAAAAAAATGTAGACTCTCGGGTTACAAGAAGAATCCAAAGAAGAATTTGGTAGCTAGTCATACTATACAAGGGCAGCCATACATGACCGAATTATAAGCTAACAATGACACTTAATTGTTCATTAACGATCTTGCTTGAGGTTCGCAAGAACTATGTGTAGGGAAAAATAACATGATTTTAAATATATTAATTAATAATCAATTATAAAATATAACAAAATAAGGAGAATACAATAAAATATGATACAACTACATGTGATTAGAACAGTACAAAATATACAATAATAAATTAGAAAGAATTGTCCTATAAAATTTGTGAGGCGTGTGATCACTGTCCTAAAACAGTTATGACTCCCTACGAGAAAGTACTAACAAACATATACAACTCCAAGATCAAAACTAGATATACTCACAATAGCACCTCTTCAGAGGTCACGACCACTAGAAGTTTGGGGTGAACTTGACTCGAATCAAAGTTGTCCAACCTCATTTAATGTTGACAACCTCCCATTGAAGGATCATAGCGATCAAAGACTTAAACTAGACCCTTTTGAGCCAGAGTTTAACTGTCCCGCACATAACACCGATATTGGTTAGGATTCGATGGTTACTGCGTTTAATGGTCATGCACTTGATTTTGATTATCATGCGAGTTTCTAAGGAATAGAACAATTCTTATAGTCACGGTCTCAAGACTACTCTCATTTAGGTGAGTCTTCCAAGAGTATATGTGCATCATACCCTGCAGGAGTGTTTTTGTCTCAATCTCATCAAGGTAAAACCCTTCTTTACCATCAAACTACATATGCACCTGTGCCAAAGGAATAAACATGAAAATATCTCCTCTTAGGATATTTCTTCAATAACGGTGTTAATGAGTCACGCAATATCTATTCTTTCTACCCATTAAACTTACTTCATGGGATCCCCAATCACAAAAGTTGGGGTTACCCCTAGGTGGCTCTTATGGGTTTAAGCCCATCCCCTCAACAGTTCTTAAAACAGCTTCTCTCAAAAGCCCGATTACCCTCAAAAGCTCATTAATCAAATTAATCAGCCTTTATATATTTGTCTCATGACTTTCCTCGAAAGCTCTTGAATTCATTTGTAAACTCTGCTTGTCTGAGACTTCATAAAGATTAGAATGACCATTCTTCACAAGTCCATATCTCACTTGGCTTGCGCACATCTTCATATATTTTCATTGATATTGATTTAACCTGTCTTTCAAACAACATTAAAATGCATTTGTTTGTGAAGAACTCAAGCGCCCCAAATAAAATGCTTTAGTATGAAATAATTCATATAAACATCTCAATAAGTATGTGCAATTTTCAACACAAATTTGTAGATAACGAAATACAGATTGTGCGTCCATCATTTTTCCCCCACATTTCGAAGAGTTCTCATGATATAGTGGCTAATGTTGCAGTTATTGTTTAAAATTTGAGCAACGAATTTCCCAAAGTGTTCTAGTTCATATCACATATTAGCTGGAATTTAATTCAAGGAGTGTTTTTGAATGAGTGAACCTCAAGGCTTGAATATACACAAAACACAAGTATACCTTGAATATATAGTGCAATTATTCTTTTAGTACTAACACTTAAACCTAATCTAGAAAAATCGCATCCATCCGATGGCTCTAAATCCGTGATCTTAAGATTTAACCCCCACAAAGAAAACAGGTTATCCTTGAATCAAGAAGTACTAGTAAATTCAACAGATAATTGAATGACACATAACAATTAGTCAAATGATCAATACACGTTTCATCAAAGTTTTGAATGATACATAAAAATTAATCAAATGATCAATGCACGTTTCATCAAAGTGTAATCAAAACCATTGAATAGAAAACACATTGTTTTCATGTAGACTATTGAAAACTTCAACCTCTGATATTATCAAACGTGGAACATGCGATTATGGTATGTAATATGTCTATCTGATTTTAATAATCAAATTCATGCATGCCATAATTGTCACCTTCGAAACATTTTTTCTTCTTTTAATAGATTCAAAAATTTCCCAGTATAAAAACGAAGCAATCAACAAACATCAGTTTGTGGTTTATTCTTTAAATAATATTATTACCTTAAATCAAATGTTTTAGCATTCAAGACCACAATAATACATCGAATTTAAATCGTTACAATAAGGCAAATGTTCGTTCTATAGGTTCTTTTTCTTTTTCGCTGCTTTTTCGCTGTTTTATCAAATACCCTCTATCAAGATCGGTTGAAAAATGTGTGCATTAAAATTACTAGTTTACCGATTGACAACTGTTGGAAGTCCCTGGGTAGGCTAATATCAACTGTTTTTACTTAATTTCTTTTCATCACTTTCGGACTTTATTCCCTAACCACTTTTCAAATTCAACGAATTTCTTCTCTGACTTCGGGACACACCAGAAATTGTTTTACTCTACCTTAAATAAATATTTTCGATTTTAACAATACTAAACTGTCCTAATATCATTCAAATGGAAACTGTTTCTAAATCACATTTTAATACTATAAACTCTTAATACTTCGATGGTTGTGAATATTGTTGGAAAAATATGTTCCAAAAATAAAATCACCTATTGATATTTCTGATATTATGTAACTTAAAGTAAAACAAAACAGTAACAGTGATATACAAAATAATTACACAGGAGAAACAGTTACACAAAAGAGTTTACACAGTTTTCTCGCAGTATGATGAAACAGCTACAACAAAGAGTTTCAGTAAAGAGTAACAATGACAGACTTTCACGAAAGAGTTACAGCACACAGTTACACATACGTACTGTCTAAATAAATTAAACACTGACCCGTTTGCAGACCAGGAACTGTGATTGAACTTCAATTAGATCAAGGCTAGTGTTTGACACTATGTCCTTAAGACAGATTTCGCCCCCACACACGGTGCTTATGGAATCACGACCGTCCGCCTCCCAGGATACAATGATCTTTACACGGGCAGAAGTAGCACTCCAATCTCCCCGTCCAGCGAACCAAAATGTGTTGTGTACTCTCTAAATGCAGACTGACTTAATGCCGAATGTAATGCACACACTATCTGCCTTAATGCCTGACCGAATTTATTCTATTGTATATATCTCTATATAATGTGTGAATGAACCTGGGTATTTATAGACGCATTGGTGACTTTTCGGACAGTCACCATTCTAAAAGACATAACCCAGAAATACTAAGGACACAACCTTTAACAGCCAGTAGACACCTTTGTATACTATGGTACCCCTTGGGGCCATAGTAGACACCGAGTTTCAGTAGGCGCTCGCTCCGCTCACAAAACTGTGGTACCCCGTGGGGCCCAACCCATGGAGCAAACTTGAACTATATATGCCCATGTTAAGCTTCTTCCTTAACCAATGTGGGATTGGTGTCACATCCCACATTGCACTTCCTTTATTTTCACCTTTTCAAGAGGGTCACTTTGGAGCCTATTTTCTCATTCATTTCTTACTCGATTTGAGCAAGTGAATATACTACATTATACTCCTCACGGAGTAGAATATGAACCCACGAAAATTTATTCGAAATAACAATTGGGTCCTACTTTAATTTTGGCTCAAAGTCGACCAAAAACCTGTTTTGGTCCAACAATCCCCCACATGAATGGTAAATTGGCTGTTAGTATGCAAACGATAATGCTGACAACTACAGAGAGTACATCTTTGGAAAGATCGTGCATCGAGATAGGTAGCTTTTGGCCTTGAACCTTCCCTAGTGAAAGCCCATCGGACTTACCGGCTAAATAGTGAACGCGATGTCTTGAACTATTCAGCTGTTTGATAAATCAGATCGAATAGACTTCACACAGTCTCTTTCCTAACACAATTGGTTCTCATGATTGTGTTCATTTTGGCCCTGAACAACTCCTAGTTTTCATGAGTGCTTTAGAGAATTCAGCCTTTACAAATTCTCACAGAAGCGGCCCCTTCACACCCATATAGGTGACTCCTATTAGGAATATCCTGCAATATCCCACTTGAATTTTTCAAGGTATAGGAATTATTAAAAACATAGCTTACCCTAATAAAATTTGCAGGCAGCACTAGTTTATCATAGGAATAGGTAGGAGAGATTATCTCCTTAGTGCTTCTTTTGAATCATGCATAATTCGGTTGTCCCTTTGAACCTAGATCTTGGGATCTCCAGTCAACTAGGTTGGGTTGCCATTAGGGTGACTCTTGTGTCATAGGCTTTAATCCCATTCCCCTCGATATGCAATTTACTTGCTCTCTCGTTAAACCTTTAGTAAGTGGATCCGCTAGATTATACTTTGACTTTATATAATCAATAGAAATAATCCCATTTGAGAGCAATTGCCTAACGGTATTATGTCTACGACGTATATGTCTAGACTTACCATTATACATGTCACTCTGTGCCCTACCAATTGCAGATTGGCTATCACAATTTATACAAATTGCTGGCACAGGTTTAGGCCTTATTGGAATATCCTCTAGAAACTGGTGAAGCCACTCAGCTTCTTCTCCTGCTTTATCTAAAGCAATAAATTCAGATTCCATTGTGGATCTAGCAATGCATGTTTGTTTTGAGGATTTCCAAGATACAGCTGCACCACCAAGTGTAAAAACATAACCACTTGTGGATTTTGTATTTTTCATATCAGATATCCAGTTTGCATCACTATACCCTTCAAGTATAGCTGGATATCTTGTATAGTGCAATCCATAATTCAGGGTATATCTTAGGTATCTAAGAACCCTGATAATTGCCTTCCAATGGTCTACTCCCGGATTACTTGTATATCTACTCAATTTACTAACTGAGTATGCTATATCCGGCCTAGTGCAGTTCATGACATACATTAGACTGCCAATGATACGAGAGTATTCCAATTGTGATATGCTTTGATCAGTATTTTTAGACAAATGAAGATTTATATCAACTGGTGTTCTAGCAACACTGCTTTCATCTTTGTCGAACTTCTCAAGTATTTTCTCAATATAATGTGATTGAGATAATACAAGTCCACCAGATATTCTAGAAATTTTAATTCCTAGTATAACTTCTGCAACACCCAAATCTTTCATGTCAAATTTACTGAACAACATTTTCTTGGTAGTTGTAATAATATTATTATTACTACCTAAAATAAGCATATCATCCACATATAGACAAACAATGACATATCCATTATTTGTGTCTTTAACATAGACACATTTATCACATTCATTAATTTTGAAACCATTTGACATCATTACCTTGTCAAATTTCTCATGCCATTGTTTTGGTGCTTGCTTTAAACCATAAAGTGATTTAACAAGTTTACACACCTTCTTCTCTTGTCCCGGAGAAACAAACCCTTCGGGTTGCTCTATATAAATTTCCTCATTTAAGTCACCATTTAGGAAAGCTGTTTTCACATCCATATGGTGTATCTCAAGATTATGCAATGCTGCAATAGCTATGAGCATACGAATAGATGTTATTCTCGTAACAGGAGAATATGTATCAAAGTAATCAAGACCTTCCTTTTGTTTATAGCCTTTAGCTACAAGTCTAGTCTTGTACTTATCAATTGATCCATCTGTTTTCATTTTCCTTTTGAAAATCCATTTACACCCCAATGGTTTACTCACTGGTGGAAGATCAACCAGTTCCCAGGTGTGATTTTGCATGATGGATTCAATTTCACTGTTTACAGCTTCTTTCCACATAGGTGCTTCAGGAGTGGACATTGTTTCATTGAAGCTTTGAGGCTCATTTTCTAACAAATATGTTAAAAAATCTGGACCATAGGACTTGGAAGTCCTTGCCCTCTTACTGCGTCTAAGTGCCTCTTCACTTTCATTATTTATAGACTCATGGTCTATATCACCAGTCGCAGTATCATGAGTTCTTTTAAGAGAACTCCCATCATATGCATTTTTACAAGGAAAGACATTTTCAAAAAATGATGCATTTGTTGACTCAATAATTGTATTGACATGTATATCAGGAATATCAAATTTATGCACTAGAAAACGATATGCACTACTATTTATTGCATAACCAATAAATATACAATCAATGGTCTTAGGTCCTACTTTAATCCTTTTGGGAATAGGAACCATCACTTTAGCCAAACACCCCCACACTTTTAAATATTTGTAGGAAGGACTCCGACCTTTCCATAATTCATAAGGGGTTTTGTCTAACTTCTTGTGGGGTAATTTATTTAAAATATAATTTGCTGAAAGCAAAGCTTGCCCCCACAAGTTCTGAGGTAATCCCGAACTAATCAACATGGCATTCATCATTTCTTTCAATGTTCTATTTTTACGTTCAGCAACTCCATTTTGCTGAGGTGTATAAGGCGCAGAAGTTTGGTGAATAATATCATGTTCTTGACAGAACCGATCAAAAGGTGCATCATATTCACCACCTCGATCACTCCTTATTGCCTTAATCTTTTTGTCAAGTTGATTCTCAACCTCATTCTTATAATGCATAAATTTTTCCAATGCTTCATCTTTACTCCTTAGCAAATATACATAACAATATCTTGTGCAATCATCAATAAATGTAACAAAGTATTTCTTTCCACCTCTAGTTTGAACATATTTCAAATCACATGTATCACTATGAATTAATTCTAGAGGTTCAGTACTTCTTTTAATGTTATGAAATGATGATCTAGTTAATTTTGATTCAACACATATTTCACATTTATGATTTGCATCAATGTTGAATTTAGGCAACAATTCTAAATTCATTAATTTACGCAAAGTATCAAAATTAACATGTCCCAATCTACCATGCCATACATTAGAAGACTCAAGTATATAAGCAGAAGATGTGTTCTTATTATTAAAATTAGATACAATGGTCATTACATTCATCTTAAAGAGCCCATCGCTCATATATCCCTTTCCTACATAAATCCCACTATTGGTGAGTACAAATTTGTCGGACTCAAAAACCAACCTAAAACCCTTCTTACTCAACAATGATCCAGACACAAGATTCTTTCGAATTTCTGGAACATGTAATACATCATTGAGAGTAAGTTCTTTCCCGGAAGTCATCTTCAATATAACCTTTCCTTTGCCTTCAATTTTCGAAGTGGAGGAATTACCCATGAAGAGTGGTTCTCCATCATTAACTGTTTCATATGAAGAGAACATCTTCTTATTCGAACATATGTGTCTAGTGGCCCCAGTGTCCACCCACCATTCCTTGGTATTTCCTACCAAGTTGACTTCGGATACTACGACATAAAACTTATGTTAGAAATATTTTCAGAAAATGTGTTGTGTACTCTCTAAATGCAGACTGACTTAATGCTGAATGTAATGCACACACTGTCTTCCTTAATGCCTGACCGAATTTATTCTATTGTATACATCTCTATATAATGTGTGAATGAACCTGGGTATTTAACAGCCAGCTATGAAGCACGGATACTTTGAAAGGGTCAAAGTATCGGTATCGGATACCGATACGCCTCCGATACAGCCGGATACGTATCGGATACGGCTGAGAAGTATCCTAAAATAAAATTAAAAAAAAATGATTTTCGAATACGTCCGGATACGGCTGGATACGGATGGGATACACTTAGGATACTCTTAGGATACGGCGAGGTATTACTTGAATTTTTTAAAAAATATAAGGGCACAAGAGCAAATATGTTTGAGCCCTTATATATATATACATTATAGAAGTATAAAACCCTAATTTCTTTTAGGGAGAATTACACCCAGACCCTTTGAGGTTTGTCACTTAATCACTTAGACCCCCTGACTTTTGAAATATTACACGCAGACCTCTTAAAGTTTGTACACGAGTAACACTTAGACCCTTACTATAAATATATCCGTTAATAAATTACACTTAGACCTCCTAAAGCTTATAGGTATATAATACTTAGACCTTTTAAGTTTAAAATATTATACTTAGACAAAAAATACTTCAATCAAAGATAAAATATTAAATATTTTATGGACGTATCCTAGCCGTATCCGTATCCTATTTTTTTAAGTTTTGCCGTATCGCCGTATCCGTATCCGTGCTTCATAGACAGCCAGTAGACTAAGGACACAACCCAGAAATACTAAGGACACAACCTTTAACAGCCAGTAGACACATTTGTATTAACTGTTCTTGTAAAAACAGACACAACCTTTCGGTTTGGAAGGAAGCAAAACCGTTTTAATTAATTCATTTAAATGAATTTTCCACAAAAAGATAAGCCCACACCCGAGCCCGGCCCGGCTGGGTCGTGGCGAGGCGGGCGGCGCGCGCGTGGTCAAACCAACGGCACTTCCTTTATTTTCACCTTTTCAAGAGGGTCACTTTGGAGCCTATTTTCTCATTCATTTTTTACTCGATTTGAGCAACTGAATATACTACATTATACTCCTCACGGAGTAGAATATGAACCCACGAAAATTTATTCAAAATAACAATTGGGTCATACTTTAATTTTGGCTCAAAGTCGACCAAAAATCTATTTTGGTCCAACAAATATAACACGTAATTTTTGCACAAAAAAAAAAAACGATAAAGTTTTGATACGGTACAGCTTTCTTGCTGCTGAAGTGGTCAGCGCACAGTGAATGAAAATACTGTGACAAACCGAAGAGTTCAATTCGCAAGTGCAAACATACATTTTTATACTGAATTTTTGTCTAACAACCAGTAGTAGGAATCAAAGAAGAGAAAGCAAACTTGCAGGTAAAACCTAAACTCTTTTCGAGAACAATCGTCAAATAAAAAATTACCCTTTAAGTACGAGTTATCTTTAGTAATAAATAATGAAGAGATGTTTAATTCAAAAAGTAATGAATAATGAATAATACAAAGTAAATAATGAATAATAAATCGAAAATAGCATTTATATTGCTTGGGAGAAGACAAAGTGGTGATAAATATTTATTATATTTAGATTGCATATTATATAAAATAGTAAGGAATTTGGCTCGAATTAATGGTGGTAAACTATTGGGTCTATTGAATTTTGGACTGGGTAATAGGTCCTATGAGCCAAGCCGACCCATGGACAACCCCTTATATGACCAAATTATAAGTTAACAATGGTACTGAATATTTCGTTAATGATCTTGCGGCCTCCCTCTCTTTTTTTTTTTTTAAAGAAACGGTCAATAATTTTATTAGAAATTAATCTGATAGTTGTGATACACATATTGTTGGAGTATTTTAATAAAAATAAAGTAGCATTTATTATTTATCTAATTTATATTACAATAATTTCACATTTATTTGTATTTTTTTTACCTTGATTATACATATTCATTTATATCTTTATAGGCCCATGCGTTACAAACTCTTGAAATTAGTATATATATAATGACAATGATAAGTGGGTTTAACGCCAATATATTGTGATAATTAGTGGTCCATAAATTATATAATATTTATATTCATTATGACAATTATATGTCTAATTAAATTAGGTTTTAAGTTATGAAGTTTATACTTAATGAATGTCTAAGGGTAACTCTTTCAAGCCTATATAGAGAGACTTATGACCCATTTCAAGTTTAGTACAAAAATATAACAATTATAATTTTATATTGTCTTCTCTAAAAGTCTATAATTTTATGGATAAAAAAAGGTGTGTGTGTGTCAAGCTTCTGCTTCCTCAGCTGTGTAGACTAGAGTGAAACTACGGCAAGAGATATAGCTGGATTGTTATATCTTGGAGGTGGTGTGTTGTGATTTTCTACACTAGATATATATGTGAATTATCTTAAAGATAGCAACTTAGTCCGCGCTTCAACTTAAACTTAATATTTTATCGGGTAAAAAATCTACCACTATCTCAAATTAACGATAGTCGACATAAGTGCGACAATCTTTTTAATTTCATGTGTAATAAAATTTGATAAATTGATATTTATTTTTAATTATATTTGGATCTAATTAAAACACAAATATCTCCTCTTTAACCTGCTCTCGAGCGTTTTTTTTCAGCCCAGGGACAACGGTTGTGTTTTTTGTCTTGGTGGGGACTTCCGGTCTAATCAAACCCTTTTACTTTGTCTTGCAATAAAAAAAAATAAAAATTACTAGCATAATATACCTTAAAAATAATAAACAATAGGCATACTTAGGAATGTGGCATATGGATAACAATTTTAAAGACCAGCACACTCAATCTGGTCCACAAATGCCCTCAGATTTATGTCCGAGGATCCACCTTCTTTGGCAGCTTCTCTCGCCAAATCCTTCCATTTCTTAGCATTCTCTCTCATCTCTTTGCCTCTATCTCCACCTCCCATCACTAGTTCTATGCATTTCCTTATCTCACCACTTCCGACTACACCTCCACTCGCCGCCACCCTCACCCCCGTCTTCCAAACATCTTCAATATGCTTGGCATTGGTCATTTGATCGGCCCACTGCGGAAACGCCAGCACCGGCATACCCGAAACCAAGCTCTCCACCGTAGAATTCCACCCACAATGTGTCAGGAAACACCCCACCGATGGGTGTGAAAGAACTTCCACTTGAGAGCACCACGGCACTATCATCCCCTCTTCTTCTAATTCTTCACTGCGACACAACTTTTCTTCTTCTTCTTTTTCATCATTACCAGTTCCTCTAATCACCCACAAAAATGGTTGATGGCTTTCTAGCAACGCGCTTGCAATCTCTTCCATTTGTTGCTTTGAGAGCACGGATAAGCTTCCAAACGATACATAAACCACAGATGATTTGGGTTTTGAGTTCAACCATTCAACATAATCTCTTGATTTTTGGAAGAGATCGCCACCGAAGGAAGTGTCTGATGGGTCTTTTCCATCCAAGAAAGCTGAAGGGATTAATGGTCCTATTGCCTTGAATTTAAACTTCTCAATAGCTTTCAGGGCCTCAGATTCCAAGGCATCAAAGCTGTTTACGAGTACTTTTGGGTTTGTTTCTTCAACAAGTGCCTCTAAATGCTCCTTAAACAATTGAAGTACAAAATCATATACGTTTGGATTTGAAGGGAGCAAAAAAGAAGGAAGATCACAACTAGCAAGAGGGGGCAGCCCTGGTAATTCAACGGAAAATGAGGGATCATTGCTAGTGTTTCGTATAGCATCAGCGTACCCATTGAAGTAATAGTAGTAAATATCCAAAATAAATGCTGGTTGAGCCCAAAGAAGTGTGGCCGGAATGTGAAGTCCACGCGCCACTTGTCCAACCCATGGCATAATGGTGGTGTACACCACATGAGTAAATGGGTTGCCTTCGGCGGCAGCGGCGGTGATGAGTTCTGCCACTGCTTTGGAACTACATTTCCTCAGATCACATATGAATGCTTCCATATCGACACTAGCTGAAAACCCATTGTCATGGCCATCGGAGAAGGCGGCGAAGGTTAATCCTTCTGGTTTTGAAGTGGCTTTGGCCATTTGGCGAATGGCGGAGATGCTGGTTGAGAAGGTGACCTTGACACCCATTCTGGCGAGGCGCTTAGCGAATTGTAAGGATGGATTAATGTGACCTTGATTTGGAAAGGTAACGAGTAGGAGACGACAGTTCCCCATTCGGGTTGAGCTTAAGGTTTTTGGTTTGTTTGGTGGAGTGCTCCCTGCGAAAGCTTGTGTCACTTGCATTGGCGTTGGAGCATGGAAGGCACTTGGAGCTATATGCGAGGTTGTGATGGCCTTGGATATTTATACAGGGATTTGGGCTTTTGTTTCTGTACCAAATTTTTTTTTTTTTTTTTTTTATCATTATAACAAGTTTTATAGTTAATTTTATAAACTTTGAAAGTTATTTATAAATTTTGAGGATTATTTATAGATACTGTAAATCCTTTATAACTTTTGTTGGTCATTTATAAATTTTATAGGTCATTTATAGTTTTTGTAAGTTGCTGGGAATTAATTCTAAAAATTTTAAGATCAATCTCAAGTAACATACAAAATTGTAAATCACCTACAAAAATTATAACTTAAACCATAAAAATTATAATATAACTTCAAAAGTATAATTTTTTTTGGTTATAAAATAAATCTTAAATGTTTAAAAATATTTACAAAAATTATAAATTTTAGAATCACATTACAATTTTTTTTTTTGGCACCTAGTTTTCTCCTTTGAAAACACGAAAATGATAAGACTAGGACACCCAATAGAAATGTGTGGCCTATCTTGAACTGTGTTGTGTGCATTGTGCACCCGTGTCTGTAAGAGAGAAAAGAGCAGTGTTATATATCTCAAATTTCTAACTTAAATTTTTATTTCAATTGAAGGGAGATCATTGGATGAGTGAATCTTATTTTTAAAAAATTGATAGGACCCACTCATCCAATGATCTCTTTTTATTTGGGATAAAAATTTGAATTGAAAATTTAAGATACATAATATGCCTCGACAGAGAGGAGGCGGGCCAGGGGGTGTGGGTGTTGATTCATCAATTGAACTGGAGGTTCAAAGTATGAGATTTGTTTTATTTTGGTCTTTAATATTTTAATTATATTATTTTTAATCCTTCAAATATTAAATATATTTCTATATGATCCTTTAAGTAGACAACGTACAGACTTCTAACGATTTTTTATCATAAACTTGTCACGTAATACTTAAATATAGATAAAAAAAAAATTGATAGCTCTTAAACAAATTAGGGTAGTTCTTAAAAAAATGTATAATATGAGTAGTTTTTAATTAAAATTTAGATAGTTCATGATCAAAATTATGTAATTTGGATAGTTATTTATCCAAAATTTGAGTAAAAAATGGGTCAAAAATTATCTAAATTATTTTTTTATCCATACTTAAGTATTGCATAATAAATTTATGATAAAAAATCGTTCCCAATCTGGACACTATTTATTTGATGGATTATATAAAAACATATTCAATACTTCAGAGACCAAAATAATACAACTAAAATTTTTGAAACCAAAATGAGACATGTCACTTTAGAGAAATTCAGTGCAATTAACCCCATCTTTAATTATAATTATGCACACATTGTAGATTTTAACCCACAAACTATGCACTAATTTTTGTTTGGTGCTTAAAGTTTTAATTGCAATAATAAAATTCTTAAAGTTTTAATTTAATTCTTGGGTTAATTCTTACATCCAAATTTCAATAATTTATTAAGACGAATTGGCCACCTGTGGCTAACACACGAAATGGGTAAACATGTATGCTTGTCAGGTAAAAAATCTTTGAGGTATAGACAATAATTTTACTTTGTTTTACTGGACAAATATTTTCTTAGGGGTAAATTCAGAGACTTCTTTCAGTTGGAGCAAATTAATAAATTTGAATGAAAGTACTGAATTGAAATTCAGTTAAAATTTTAAAGATGTTATTATTATAATTAAAATTTTAGACACAAAATAAAAATTTATGCATTCTCAAAGCATATAATTTGTAAGGAAAAATTATATCCAGATCTCTTAAGCTTTGTCACTTAATCACTTAAACTCTTGATATTTAAAATATTATAACCAAACCCTTAAAGTTTGTATGCGTGTAACCCTTGCCATCAATGTCATTTAATCTATTCGTTAGTAAATTATATTTTGACTCTTGAAGTTTGTAAGTGTGTAACACTTTTTTTTATAGTTGTGTAACACTTAGACCCTTCAAGTTTTAAATATTACATTTAGATAAAAAAATTCTAATTGAAGATAGAATATCGAATATTTTAAATTTTACAACTAAAATTCATATTTTATAATGTCATATATTGAAATTAAATCAAACATAAAAATTTAATTTACTTAAAAAAATCATAATTAGTACTATTGATGCCAAAACTTTAGACGACTTATATGTTAGTTTGTTGGGCTTCGATCACCTGAAAAGAAGTCGGAGGCCATATGACAGTTTCGAAGGTTGATTGTTCTATGCTTAAGTCAATAAGTTATTTAAAGATATGAACTGCATATAGTAATTAGTATAAATATAACAATAACTCAATTCAACATTCATTTGTATACAATTATACTGTCCATTAGAAAAAGACTAAAAAAATAAATAAGGGGTTAAACTGTAGTTGATACAATATATTCTATCTTTAATTGGAATAATTTGATTGTTTAATAAATTATGTTAGTTCCATAACTAATAAGGGGTTTAAGTGTGATATGTTAAACTTGAAGAGTCTAAGTATTATATGCCTATCAATTTCAGGAGATTTAGGTATAATTTATTAACGGATATTGACTGCAGGGGTCTAAGTTTTATGCAAGTAAAAAATTTAGAGAGTCTGTATATATTATTTTAAATGTCAAAATATCTAAGTGATTAAATAATAAACTTTAAAGAATCTGGATCTAATTTTTTCATATGTAAATTAAGCTATTATTATATGCTGGGCCCTTCTCTCAGCTACCGATTGATTACTTTCTAGCAGTGTTATCAGAACCGGACCGGACCGGCCGGTCCGGTTCCTTAGTTGGATCGCTTAAGGAAGAGAACCGACTATAAACCGAAAAATCGGCCAATTTTTGTAAAAAACTGTGAACCGACAGGTTTATACAAACCGGGCAGTTTGATGCCCAAAATTAAAAATTAAATTGGATTTTTTTGTATTTGCCTATTTGGGGCTTTTTTTTGCCCTAAATCGCAGAACAGAAGGCTTCAAGGCACCACCACCAAGCTCCAGCGACATCAAACGATTTCGAGTGCGATCAGCCACCAGGGAACTTTGAATGCGATCAGCCACTGCACATTGTTAATCTCCTCTATTGTCACCCGCGCCATTAAAGCCCCATATAAACCCCTTTTTTTGCGTCTTTGTATCGTCTATTCTTCCCTATGATTCAGTTACAGCTGGGCTGAATTTATAACTAGAGAGAGAGAGGGGGAGGACAGAAATAGGGATTTAGAGGGCGACGACACTGTTGGAAGATTTGATAGAGAAAGCGGGTGGTTGTGCCATCGTGGACGGTGGTTTTGCCACCCAGCTTGAAAAACATGGGGCCTGCATTAACGACCCTCTTTGGATCGCTCTTTGTTTGATCAAAGATCCTAATCTCATCAAACGGGTCTCTCTCTCTCTCCAGAAATGTGTTTGCGTGTAAATACGTATATATGTATGATA